>CM052438.1:22717961-22736653 GCA_028533085.1 Varecia variegata
AGCAATCCTTCTGCCTCAGCCTCCCAAGTAGCTGGGACTACAGGCATGTGCCACCATGCCCGGCTAATTTTTTCTATATATTTTTAGTTGTCCAGCTAATTTCTTTCTATTTTTTTTTTTTTAAGTAGAGACGGGGTCTCGCTCTTGCTCAGGCTGGTCTCAAACTCTTGACCTTGAGCGATCCTCCCACCTTGGCCTCTCAGAGTGCTAGGATTACAGGCATGAGCCACTGCGCCCAGCCTTGAGCATCATTCTTAAGGACCCTGGGATTTTTGGAATGGTAGAAGAGCACTGGCTTCAAATTAAAGTTGCCAGCTGCATTATCCCCTAATAGGAGTCTGTCCTTTGAAGCCAGGCATTGACTTCACTTCTCTAGCCATGAGATTTCTTAGATGGCCTTTTCTTCCAGTAGAAGGCTGTTTGATGTACATTGAAAATGTGGTGGTAGCATAGCCACCTTCATCAGTGGTCTTAGCTACATCATCTGCATAATTTGCTACAGCTTCTCCATCAGCACTTGCTGCCTCACCTTGCACTTTTATGTTATGGAGATGGCTTCTTTCCTTTAACCTCATGAACCAACCTCTGCTAGCTTCCAGCTTTTCTTCTGTAGCTTCCTCACCTCTCTCAGCCTTCACTGAATTGAAGAGAGGCCTCACTCTGGATTAGACTTTGCTGTAAGGGAATGTTGTTTCTGTCCAGACCACTATTTCTCCATACCAGCAGTGAGGCTGTTTTGCTTTCTTATATTTTTGTGTTCACTGGAGAACTTATATTTCCTTCGAGAACTTTTCCTTTGCATTCACAACTTTGTTGTTTGGCGTAAGAGGCCTAGCTTTTGACGTGTCTTGGCTTTTGACATGCCTTCTTCACTTAAGCTTAATTATTTCTAGGTTTTGATTTATTTTTTATTTTTATTTTTTGGGGACAGAGTATCACTCTGTTGCCCAGGCTAGAGTGCCGTGGCATCCTCCTAGCTCACAGCAACCTCAAACTCCTGGGCTCAAGCAATCCTACTGCCTCAGCCTCCCGAGTAGCTGGGACTACAGGCATGCGCCACCATGCCCGGCTAATTTTTTCTATATATTTTTAGTTGGCCAGATAATTTCTTTCTATTTTTAGTAGAGACTGGGTCTCGTTCTTGCTCAGGCTGGTCTCGAACTCCTGAGCTCAAACGATCCGCCCGCCTCGGCCTCCCAAGTGCTAGGATTACAGGTGTGAGCCACCGCGCCCGGCCTAGGTTTTGATTTAAAGTGAGAGAGGTAGGACTGTTCCTTTCACATGAACACTTCAAAGAGGCCATTGTAGGGTTAGAAATTGGCCTAATTTCAATATTGTTCTGTATCAGGGAATAGGGAGACCAGAGGAAAGGGAAAGAGGAATGGCCGGTTGGTGGAGCAGTAACACGCATAGCATTTATAGGTTAAATTTGTCATCTTATATGGGCATGGTTTGTGGGGCACCCCCTAACCCAACAGTTACAACAGTAACATCAAAGATCACAGATATAAAAATGAAAAAGTTTGAAATATTGTGAGAATTACCAAAATGTGACACAGAGACACAAAGTGAGCATGGGATGTTGGAAAAATGGTGCTGGTAGACTTGATGCAGCGTTGCCACAAACCTTCAATTTGTAAAAAACAATGAACAGAAAAATGTAGTATTTGCAAAGTGCAATAAAGGCAGGCATGATAAAATGAGGTATGCCTGTGTGTGGCTGCATGGTTAAGTCAATTCTCTTTTCCCACATCTGTAAAGTGGGAAAAATGAGGTGGTTATGAGGATCAAATAACTTCATTTTTAAGTGCTTAGAACAGTCCTGGCTTGGTAAGTGCTGCATAAACAATTAGTTATATAAACCTATGGAAGCCCTAGGTCTAGATTCAGACCTTCTTGTCTTGTGAGCAGCCTTCACCACAGTGAATTCCAAATCAGTCCAATCAATCTCTGCGTATTAGGAAAATCACTTTTTAAGTTTAAATAAAATATTTTCTTGAGGGAGGTAAGTAACTCAAGTGTTCACTGGTTGTAGACAAAGGGAAGAAACAATAGAAGTCAGGTTTATTGGTAGAGGAGAGATAGTACTAAAGGTTTTGTCAAACAGATACTCAGACTCCAGGGTTTTTGTATTTCTCCATGGTTTAATTTCTCATGGGTCACTTTCCATTCAAAGGATTCTGGAGACCAAATAAATAGTATTCAACCAAGCGTCCTTAGGTCTTCTTTCAGCTGAGGCATTTACTGAAAATAGAATTTATTTTTCAGATTCCTCTGGAGGGTTAAAAAAATCTCTTTCACATTGCATTGCCCTGCTCCCTGCTCTTGGTCCTCTTTTTTCATATACACTCATTCTTTAAGCATTTTCTCATTTCCTAATCAAAATCTTTGCAATGACCAAAAAACTTCAGAATGTTATTTTTGTGACATTTGTAAGGAAATTAATCAAGATGTTACGTTTTTCAGTGTGCAAGTGTGGAGATACGTCAGGGTGCATCTTTAGGAAGTAATGGATCACAGCAGTGCCACCTGAGGCTAACATCAAGGAAGACGCCCAGCCTAGAGGCTGGCTGCCTGGGAGCCAAGACAGGTTGCTCCACAGGCTGTGAACAGTTGGGCAGGCTCCAGGAAAATCATGCTTTAACTCCACAGAGAGTCTTTGCAATTACGCTGTTTTGATTTTGTAAAATGTGCCCCTTAAAAAGAGAAGGTGCCCATGGGAGTATTTTCCTAATGATAAATTTACTTCTGAGGAAGATAAGATTCAATTATAGCTATGGAATTTTAATTATTTTTAAAAGGCTTCAAGAGCCCAAATCAAAACATCTGAGTCATTATATGTGCTCTCCAGCCACTTCCCCCCATCAGATGGGGATAGACCAAGGCTTATTTCCCCTTTCCAGAGGAAACTTCCAGGAGTCCATGCTTCTTGCTTCTCCCACCCTCCTTCACTGTGGGCATGAAATGCCACCTTCATTCCAGCATGAGTTTGGGCATTTAGGCATGGAACAGGTATCAAACGGAAATAATTCTTGTACTTTCTGCTCATTCCCTTTCCCCAAGCAGACAGTATCTCCCCTGTTGTGTTCCTTATCTCAACAGAATGGTATCATTTTCCCACTCAGCGGTCCAGCCAGAAAAATGGCTGGTGACTTTCCCTTAGGTTTACTTATGCAATTTTTCAGTCCCTGTCCTCTTGACTTTTTCATAGCTCTCAAATCTTTCTGCTTCTTAGGCCACGGTTAATACTATCTGGATCATAACAAAAGCTTTCAAACTGGGAGTGCTTCCTGGGTGCACATCCTAACACCAGCCAGACTCCTCACCTCCCTCTAGAGCTGGTCCTTGTCCTGCTCTCCTGCTATTCAAATTAAAGCCTCATTGGCTTTTGTGTTTTCTCCCTGGATCACTCTCACCTACACCAATAATCTTATCTTTTGTTGGGTATAACTTTTGCTCGTTTTTATTTATCTTAGATTAGAACTCATATTCTCTAGGAATCCTTTCCTGAACATGCCCCAACTCTGGGCTATACCTGTTCTCTTCCCAGCCTTGCCCCCTAGCACTGTGTCTCTTGATGTTTCTTAAGAGTGCTGTAGAGTCAGGGAATGTTTTCTCTTTATCACTCTGTCCTAATGGCCTAGAAGAGCATCTTATACATCATCTACTCTAACATGTTGTCTGGGGAGAGGGGGATGGGAAGCATGAATTAATAGGTGGAAAGTAAATATGATAAAGGAAATTGTAATATAGCTTTGTAGTTTTGATACAGTTGACCCAGTGCTGGGGTTCCCAGACTTGTCATTTGTACATGGATCACCCGGTGATCTTGTTGAAGTATATTCTGATTCAGTAAGTTTGTGGTGGGACTCTAGGTTCTGCCTTTCTCACAGGCTCCCACATAGTTACTGTGCTGCTGGTCTGTGGACCATACTTGGAGTAGCATGTATCTAGTATGAGCTGAAAGAAAACACAGACTTTGTAACCAACACATGCAGGTTTTATTAGCTGTGGAAACTTGGGTAAGTCACTTGACCTCTCAATGCCTCAGTGTCCTTATTTGTAAATGAGGTTACTGATAGGACTTCCCACATAGGGTTAGTGTATGGATCAAATGAATTAATAGACTCTTGCCACATACATGCCCAGTATACAAGTGTTTGTTGTGTAATTATTGGCATCATCATTGTTATATTACATAGCACTTTATAGATCTCATTGTACCTATACATGTTTACATGGTTAATTCTTGTGATGGTCCTGTGGAATCAATGATATAACTACATTGTTGGTAAATTCAAAAATAGAGAGGCAGGCTAAATGATGTGTTGAAATGTTAACAGTGAATATTTGTGGAGCTGGATTTAAATCCAGTTCTCCTGGCTCATATCTCAATGTACAACACCAGCTAGTCCAAACTTAATTTTTAAAAAACTAATTGCTAGAAGATAGTTTAAAGAGACTTCTAGCATGTTAAGATGATGATCAAAGACTATTAAATACTTGGAAGCTATTTTTTCACTATGAACCAGTAGAGAAAACTAATTTAAGGAACCGATGAATCCAGATGCCCAAATGTTCAAGGGGTGCTCCATGGATCATTTTGGAACTTTTTCTCTGCGTGACTTGCCTGGCCTATCCTAGTTGCCCTGACCTCTTCTCATTGGACTCTGTTTGAGTCCAATGCTCTTTCTGCCCTACAGTCCAGAAGTTTCATCCCAGCAGTAAGATGGAGTCTCCCTGTGTTGCCCAGTCTGGTCTCAAATTCCTGGCCTCAAGCTGTCCTTCCACCTTGGCCTCCCAAAGTGCTGGGTGACCACCACACCTCATTGTGGTTTTAATTTGCATTTCCCTGATAGTGTTGTTGAGCATTTTTTCATATACCTGTTGACCATTTGTATGTCTTCTTTTGAGAAATATCTTTTCAGCTCTTTTCCCTGTTTTTAAATTGGAATATTTGTGGTTTTTTGCTGTTGAGTTGAGTTCCTTCTATATTTTGGTTATTAATCCCTTGTTGGATGGATAGTTGGATGGATGTATTTTCTCCCATTTTATAGGTTTTCTCTTCACTTTGTTGATTCCTTGCTGTGAAGAAGCTTTTTAATGTGATGTAATCTCATTTGTCTATTTTTGATTTATTTTTGCTTTCTTTGCCTGTGTTTTTTTGGAGTTTTACCCAAAAAGTCTTTGGCCAGCCCAGTGTCCCATAGCATTTCCCCTGTGTTTTCTTTTAGTAGTTTCTTAGTTTCAGGTCTTATATTTATAAGTCTATAATCCATTTTGAGTTGATTTTTGTATATGCTGAAAGATGGGGTCTAAAAGGTTGTCTTTTCCCCAGTGTATATTCTTGGCACTTTTGTTGAAAATGAGTTGGCTATAAGAATCTGGATTCATTTCTGGATTCTCTGTTCTGTTCTATTGGTCTGTGTGTCTGTTTTTGTGCCAGTACCATGCTGACTTGGTTACTGTAGCTTTGTAGCATGATTTAAAATCTGGTAGTGTAATGCCTCCAGCTTTCTTCTTTTTGCTCAAGATTGCTTTAGCTATTGAGAGTCTTGTTGGTTCCATATGAATTTTAGGATTTTTTTTTATTTCTGTGAAGAATGTCATTGGTATTTTGATAGGAATTGTGTGGAATCTATAGATCACTTTGGGTAGCATAGACATTTTAACAATATTAATTTTTCTAATCCATGAGCATGGAATATCTTTCCATTTTTTGGTATGTCCTCATCAGTTGCTTTCACCAGTGTTTTATAGTTTTCCTTTTATAGATCTTTCACTTCTTTGGTTAAATTTATTCCTAGGTATTTTTTTTTTTTGGTAGCAATTGTAAATGAGATTGCTTTCTTTTAATAGTGATTGCTGTTAGTGTATAGAAATGCTTCTGATTTTTGTATGTTGATGTTGTATCCTATAATTTTACTGAATTTGCTTGTCAGTTCTCATAGATTTTTGGTGGAGTCTTTAGGTTATTCCAAATATAAGATCATGTCATCTACAAAGAAGGCTAATTTGACTTCTTCCTTTATAATTTGTATGTCTTTTATTTCTTTCTTCTTGCCTAACTGTTCTGGCTAGGACTTCCAGTACTGTGTTGAATAGAAGTGGTGAAAGTGGTCATCTTTTTCTTGTTCTAGGTCTTACTGGATAGGCTTTCAATTTTTCCCTGTTCAGTATGGTATCAGTTTGGGTTTGTCATATACGGCCTTTATTGTGTTGAGGTATGTTTTCTTCTATACCCAATTTATTGAGAGTTTTTTATTTTGAAGGGATATTGAATTTTATCAGGTGCTTTTTAGCATCTATTAAAATGATTATATGGTGTTTGTTCTTGATTCTTTTGCTGTCTCTTCCTTTCCCATTAAAAATGTTGACTTCAGCTCAAAGCTGACCCCAGACTGTGGGTCTTTGGTCCCTTTCTTGGGCTGCTTGAGCTTCCTTATAACATAGTGGCTGGGTTCCAAGAAAATCAAGGGAATCTTGGTCACCTTTTTTCAGTTATTTTTCTTTTGGTATCACCTTTATGACCTAGCCTAGGAAGTCTGTTAGCCAGAGTCAGAAGTTCACCCAGATTCAAGGGAGGTGAGTGCATACTCCACCTCTTGATAGGAGAGTATCGCAGTCACATTGGAAGAAGACCATATTGAACATTTAAGCAATTCTGTGTTAGCTTCTCTGTCTAGTAAAATCATTTTAAGAAATTATGAGAAAATAAATCCAAGCCTTAACATCCAGAATAGGAAGAAGACAACTTTTACACCAGTCTAGTTTGTTTAAGGATTCACTTGGGGAGTATTATCCAAATTCTTAAAACTCTTCAAGTTTCTTTACGTCTTAATTTCTTTTAATTTACCTGTATCGATTTTCATTTCTTTGCTTATTCCTCATGGTCTAGCAACCAGTTACTCTTCTTCCAACACTCTTCTGCCCCTTTTACTGCTTCAGCAAATGTCTCAAGTTTTATTAAAGGGCCAGTGTACTTAAGCATAATGAGGTTGTTCTGTTTGTGGGATCTTAATATTTACAGTGATTATAAATGAGAGAATTCTGGAGTAAGGAATAAGATGTTTGTAATGTTCCTTGCATTTTTCTCCCTCTTTTGTATGTGCTGTGTTATGTAGCATATATATCAGAGTGCAGGTTGAGGTTATTAACATCGTGTTTCCTCATATCTTGACTTGAGATTGCCTACTTCTTTCAAGAGAAGATGAAAAAGCTAGGCACTAAGAACCCTTGAGGTGTTTCCTATGTTAATTAAAGGGAGACTTGAAGTTGTGGACAACTCAGCAGCAGTCACTGACCACCAGTCCCATTCCAGTGTCGTTCGAACTGTTTTCCTACAGTGATTGAAGCCAGACAGTCTGGCTGAGAAGTTAGAGCTATTCAGTGCCAGGACTCAGTAAAGGGTGGTCAGCAGATTCTAGTGTTGGTGCTACAACTTCTAGGAACAAGGTAAGGATGGAAATTCAGCGTAAGCGTCTTGAAACCTTTGTAGCAATTTGATGGTCATTTTATGTTTATTGACTCAAATGATGGAAATTTTGTATTTGGCTTTTTTGTGTCTTTCTTTAAACTTTATTTTTCTAGAAGTTCCTTTCCATTGTATTTTTACAAAAGTACTGGTCTGTGACAGGTTGGAAATCAAAACTGGTCCTTCATCACAGCTAGTTTGAGGAGTACTGGTCTAACCCATGTAAAAACAGTTTCAGGTTTTTAAAATCTTTTTATTTCCTCTTCTTTGATAATTTTTTAAAAAGATAATCTGTGATGTACAAAAATAGCAGATCCCTATGAATGGTTAATCTTGAAAAGTTCTAAAAACTGTAATTGGCCACAGATACAGAAGGACTACAGTGATAAATACAGCCCTGTAAAAGACTACCGTTCTGTGGTCAGAAGGGTAAAAGGCTTTTTTTCATTTAGAGACACACCACAGAGAATTAATTGGCAGTCCCAGTTGTTCAACTTTAGCTAGGGGCCAGAAACAAATACAGAACCACACAAACAACACAGACGTCTGTTAATTGGTTGAAACAGAATAGTCAATGTAGCAGAAAGCAACTCTTGGGACTTCTCATTCATAGTTGAGGCCATTCCTCCAACTGACTAACTCATGGTGACTGCCCAAAGGGGTGACCCAGATGCCAGGATCTCAGAATCCTCAAGACCAACAGAAAGACAAACATGAAGACACTCGAATGCCACCAACAGAGGACTTGTGTGGTTGTTAATAAAATCAGGCACAGAACTACCTGGAGGGAGTTGAGGAAGGCTTGATATGTTGCCTGTTTTAGAACTGATAGCACAAATAGGATAAAGCAGATAAAGAAAGAATGGAAAACTTCAGTCTGGTAATGTTGTAACAAGGGTTATCTTTTAAAAAATGTTTTGGCTTACTTTTTGAAGACATATGAAGGATTTCACTATTGGTTTTTGGGCCACAGAGGTATATTTGGATTGTGTCATATTTTGGTTTAACTTCTCCCCTGACATGCTCAATATTATAATAGTATTTTTTCATTGGTAGTATATCTTCTGACCACCCTTGAGATGCAGTGTTTCTTTTGTGTTTTTTCCTGGGAAGCAGTTGGTACTATGCTTTATTTAGTTGTCTTCACTATCCAGTTTGGGGTGCAAAAGAGATAGCTAAAATAATAAGAAGTAGTTGAATTTGTTTGATCGAGCAGCCTTGCTAAATTTTTTTTTTTTTTTTGAGACAGAGTCTTGATCTGTTGTGCAGACTGGGGTGCAGTGGTGCGATCAGAGCTCACTGCAACCTCCAGTTCCCAGGCTCAAGCAATCCTCCTTGCTTACTCCCAAGTAGCTGGGACTACAGGAGTGTACCACCCACCACACCTAGCTAATTTTTTTTTTATTTATTTGAAGAGACAAGGTCTTGCTGTGTTGCCCAGGCTGGTCTTGAACTCCTGGGCTCCAATGATCCTTGTGCCTCAGCCTCCCAAAGTGCTAGAATTACAGGTGTGAGCCACCACACCTGGCTGCTAAATTCATTTATTAATTCAGATAGTTTATCCATAGATTCTTTTAGATTTTCTTTACGTATAATCTGTGCAAAATGACAGTTTTACATACATAGCCTGTAAATAATAGTTTTATTTTTCCTTCTCAATCCCTATGTCTTATTTCCTTTATTATTATTATTATTATTATTTGCCTATGAGACTTGGCAGTGACTTCCAGAACAATGTCCTACAGAAGTGGTAATGGTGGGCATCTGTGTCTTATTTCTTGTCTTTGGAGGGGAAGGTTTTTTCCACCAATATTTAAATTCCATGTAGATAACTCTTTATCAGATTAAGGAAATCTCTTCCTATTTCTAGTTTGCTAAGAGTTTTCATCATGAATGCTTGGTAAACTTTATCAGATTTTTTTTTGCATGTATTGAGATAACTTTGGCTCTTCTCCTTTCTGAAAATGTGAATTGCATTGATTGCTTTTTTAATGTATAACTACCTTTGCATTCCTAGAATAAACTCCTTTTGGTCGTGACATTATTTTTAAATATTGCTGAATTAAATTTGCTAAAAATTTGGTAGGATTTTTGTGTCTGTATTTATAAGAAAGAATGACTTGTATCCTTTCTTGTATTGTCCTTATCAGGTTTTGATATCATTTCAGAGTATCCCAAAAGTCTCCATACAAAGGAACAATGTTGTAATGAATATTTTGTAAATAAAGGTGCATTTAGCTACAATTTGCCATTTTTCCTATGTATGGTGACTTTTCGGACACCCTGTATTTTATTGGTCTCATAAAACAAGTTGGGAAATGTTTCATATTTGTTCTCTGGAAGAATTTCTATAAGATTGTTACTTCTCTCTTTATTGGAAGAATTCAAGTAATTCCTTTGTGGGAAGAACTTTAATTGTACATTGATTGTTTTTAATATCATAGAATAGATCTATATCAATTTTGTATTTGTTTCAGTTTTGCTAAGTTGTGTTTTGCAAGGAATTGTGTTTATCAAATCTTTAAAATCATTGGCATGAAATTATTCATAATCTATTATTAATGTATGAAGTCTCATCTCTTATCACATTACTGTTCTTATCTGTTCTTTATTCTTGATATTGCTAGATTCTTTTGCCTCTTTTTATTCTTGATTAGTCTTACTAGAATCATACTAATTTTATTCTTTCGGAAAAAAAAACTTGATTTTGTTCTGCTTTTAAGTTGTCCTGTTAGATATGCATACTTAGATGATTGATTTTCAATCTTCATTTCTAATACACACTTTTAAATGTATAGATTTTAATGTAAGCACAGCTCTGTCTGCATTCAGAGTTTTGGAATTTCTTTTCACTGTATCATTCAATTCAAAATGCTTTCAGTTCCTTTTTGACTGATGGGTTACTTGAAATATATTGCTTGATTTTCAGACAATGGAGGATTTTTTAGTTATCATTTTATAATTGTTGTCTAGCCTAATGCTAAACACAGAATAAACTCTGAATGATTTTTGATATTTCTTTGATATTTATTGAATCTTGCTTTTTAACTCAGCATATGACCAATATTAGAAAATAGTTCATGTGCACTTGCAATGATTATGTGTTATCCTATTGGGTATAGTGTCAATTTCTATTAATATGTTACTTAAATTGAGTTTTTTAATTGTGCTGTTCAGGTCTTCTGTGTGGTACCAAAAGTTAGAAGGGTATACTCAAGTATACTCAGAAGTCTCATCCCATACCACACCCCCCATTCCTGCCCCTTCCATCTTGGTCCTACCTCCTCCATGTGTAACCAGTATCATTGGTCTCCCATTTCTACTTTGTGGGGTTATTTTGCACATGAGCAGACAAATTTATATTTTCTTATTTCTCCTTTTATGCAAAGGATATACTATGGCTATCCTTTGCACTTTGGGTTTTGAACTTAACAATATGTTCTGGAAATCATAATTATAAAGATCTTGTATTTTACTTTTATTTTTCTCCCAACAGATTTCACAGTACTGCATTATGGGAATGTACCATAGTTTATTCAGTTATTCTCCCATATCTGGGCATTTTAGGCATTTCCCAATACTTTGCAAGGCTGTAATGAATAACCTTATGCACATGTATTTTCATATTGTTGTAAATAATGTCTTAGCTCAGGTTGCTATAACAAAATATATAAACTAGGTGGCTTATAAACAATAGAAACTTATTTCTCACAGTTCTGGAGGATGGAAGGCGCCTAGATCAGGGTGCCAGCATGGTTGAGTTCTGGGGAGGGCCCTCTTCCAGGTTGCAGACTGCTCACTTACATCCTCCAGCATATCACTGGAGAGCAGAGAGGAAGCCAGCTCTCTTGTGACTCATATAAGAGCACTGATCCCATTCATAAGGGTCATAATCCCTTATGAGCTCATCTAATCCTAATTACCTCCCAAAGACCCTCCCCACACACACACCTTGTGATACTATAACATTGGGGAGAGGGTATCAACATGTGAATTTTGGGAGGATACAAATATTGGGTCAATAATGGTATATTTTTGGCATAAATTCCTAGAAGCGACATTGCTGGGTCAGTAGGCGAGGGCACATGTAGTTTTGTTAGGTGTTGCCAAATTCTCCTTCATAAAGATTGTACCCATTTGCATTTCCACCAGCAGTGTGTGAGAGTGCCTCTTTCTTCACACCCTTGCCAACAGAGTACTGCTATTTGTTTGTTAAAATATCATTTGACAGTTTATATGTTTACATTTTTATTGAGGAAAAATTCCCATAATTTAAAATTCACCATTTTAACTACTTCACAATGTACAATTGAGTATTTTTTTAGTACATTCACAATGTTGTATAATCATCACTGCTGTCTAATTTTAGAACATTTCCATCATCCCCAACAGAAACTCCTTACCTATTAGCAGTTATTCCCAACTCTACCCCTCTACTTTGTGTGTCTGTTGGTTTGCATATTCTAGACATTTCATGTAAGGAGAATCATACCATTTGTGGTCTTTTATGTCTGTTGTCTTTGACTTAGTGTAATGTTTTTGAGGTTTATTCATGTTGTAGCATGTGTCAATACTTCCCTTTTTGGTGGAACAATATTTCATTGTTAGTATACTAGGTTTTGTTTATCCATTCACCCATAGATGTACATTTGGATTTATTTTCACTTTTTTACTATTATGAATAATGCTGCTGTGAACATTCACATGCAAATTTTTATTTGGATGTATATTTTTAGTTCTCTTGGATATATACCTATGAGTGGAATTGTTGTGTCATATGGTAACTTTGTGTTTAAACCTTTTAAGGAACTGCCAAACCTTTTCCATAGCTGTGGCACCATTTCACATTCCTATCAGCAATGTAGTAGGGTTCCAATTTCTCTACATCCTTGCCAACACTTCATATATTTTTTTAATGGATTATCTGTTCATATCTTTTGCCCATTTTTCTGTCACTTCCCCCCTCATTTTAAGAGAGTTTTTGTATACATAAAGGGTATTAGCTTTTTTCTGTGATACATGGTACATATATTTTTCTCTTCCGTTTTTGTTGTTTTGACTTGGTTTATGGTTTTTTTTTTTCCTTTTTGCTATGCTGCCATACCTGTTCATTTTTTTGCCAGATAGAAGATATTGTGGATGAAAAAAATACTATTTGTGCTTTGATGCCATTTTTCTCTACAGAGGATTGACCCTTTGCTGGGCAGGTAGGGTGAAGCCTGATCACTAAATCCCATTCATGATGGATCTGAGCAGAAACTGTGCTCCAGGTTTACAAGGTTCCCTCTCTGCTTCTGCACCCATGTGTTCTTGCTGTGAGCCTGGGGATGTCCTGAGAATTCCTGGCGAATCCTGAAGTTCAATTCCTGTTTGCTAAGCCCTCTCTACCTTTCCCTATGCTTTCACAGGCTCCTTCTCACTTCAGGTTCAGAATTCAGTAACTGTTTAAGGAGACAAGCAGCAGAGTGTTTGACTCAGTCTCTACCCTTCTCACTGGAATCCTGGGCCCCTCATGGTCATGATTTGGCCTCTCGCTGCCAACAGCTCTGCTGGTTTCTCTCTAATGAGTAGCCTTTTCTTGGCTTTTCAGGCTCTTGAGGGCCCAGTGTTGGCAAACACTTTGTGGGGAAAGGCAGCTGTTAAGTATTATTTCTTGCTTCCATCTGTGTCACTCATATGTCTCTGTCATAAACCCTTCAAACATTGTTTGGGTTTTAAAAAAATTTTTATTCTGGCTTAAGGCCAGAAGTTGGAGACTAGCCTGAGCAAGAGCAAGACCCTGCCTCTACAAAAAATAGAAAAATCAACCAGGCATCATAGTACGCACCTGTAGTCCCAGCTCCTCGGGAGGGTGAGGCAGGAGAATCGCTTGACCCCAGGAATTTGAGGTTGCAGTGAGCTATGATGATGCCACCACACACTAGCCCAAGTGACAGAGCAAGACCTTGTCTCAGAAATAAATAAATAAATTTGATCTGGATTTCCTGACTTTTCTTAGTGGGAGTTCTAGTCTTACCCAAGCTATTCCTTCATACTGCAATGGAAGTCCTCTGTTGCACTTTTAAAAATTTAACTGTGCTTTTTTGATTTATTTTCAGTTCTGTATCTGTTTCTCCTGTTAAACAGTGACTTGACTAAGCAGGAAGACCTTGTTTTAATTACAGTGTTTTTAATCAGCAATGCCTAGTATATATAATGACTACTCATTGAATTTTTCTTGCATACAGAAAGAACTTTTCTCTTAGGTAAAAGTTTTCAAAAGTAGGCAACAAATTAACAAATTTGGCTTTGCTATGAGATTTTCCCACAAATATAAAGGCTGTGGTAAGAAAAGAGGTCGGGGTGTTAAGTTACATTGTTTATAAATAACATTGAATTTCTGACATAGCTGAAATAGAAGTCCTAGGCTTTTAACAATTTGTTTAACAAATAATTTATTCTACTTTAGATCAAGTACTGCTCTGGGTGTGGGGGACACAGTGATTATTTTGGTAGATTATGTCTTTATTCTCCTTAAGCTCTTTCTGCATATAACATATCATGGAGAGAGAATATAGAACAGTGTTAACATAAATATCAACATATCACATTGTAATTGGTATATTTCAAATATTGTACACTGAAAATGATTTTTTTGTCTTAACAGAATATGACAGATACCTAGCATCTAGCAAAATAATGGCAGCTGCTTACCTTGACCCAAACTTGAATCACACACCAAATTCAAGTACTAAGACTCACATGGGTACTGGCATGGAACGTTCCCCTGGTGCGATGGAGCGAGTATTAAAGGTCTTTCATTATTTTGAAAGCAATAGTGAGCCAACCACGTGGGCCAGTATTATCAGGCATGGAGATGCTACTGATGTCAGGGTAAGTACATTTTCCCATGAGACATCTTTAGTGTGTAAGATTTATTTGGTTTATATGTGACCAGAGTTCTAATTGTTGTAAAGTTTCTTAGGAAAATAACAACTGGATCATATTTTAGTAATACAATGCCATTGACTTGTTCTTCCCTCCTAATTTTTTTTTTTTTTAAACTCTTGGAAGATTACAGGGAAACAAAGCAATTAAAATAGCCTCTAATACTTATGAAATAATAACATAATTTTCTATGAAGTACAATTTTAGAGATATTTGAATAACTCCAGATAGAATAATTTCTTTAAAAACTGTTGAATATATGCTATATACCAGACACTAGGTTCTGGGGATGTAAAAGGTCCCTGTAAGATCCTTGGTCTTACAGGTTTGGGCCTATAGGCATTTGTGGTCTTAATTACAGTACAGTGCAGAAAGTGCCTCACTGGAGGTTGTACCAGGAGTTATGGAAACCTGGAGGAATAACACCTGACATGTAGGAGTTAGCTCTGGAAAGAGTTTCCTTTTGGGTTTTGGAGGGGGAGTAAGAGTTAGTGATACAGAATTGTGGGAGAAGAGCGTGCGAGAAGGTAGCATTGTGTTTACAGAAAGCTGAGTTCCATATATAAATTTTCAGAAAGTCTTTGCTCTGATGAAGTGTTAAAGAAACACCTCCTCCCTCCTACCCCTCTTCACTTAATTCTATGTTCATCTTAACGGAGAAGCATCCAGTGACTAGGAAGTTGACTTATGTCTTTTTTTTTCTTTTTACAGTAATGAAGTTAATTCATTTGTTACTCTTTAACTTACTTGCCTTTACTGTTTTTTTAGCAAAGTAAAGGGATTAGTAGAATTTAGATTTAAGGCTACAATCTTACATATGAATAACATAATTTTTTGTTACCTCTGTAAAATTGTAATATTAACAGACTGCTTAAATGGATTAATTACTAAAAGGAGAATCATTAAGGATGGAAATATGCGTTAGTATCTATTCATATACAAAGTGAACAATGATTACTTCTTTTTACAAATTTTTAATGAAGCTTGTTGGCTTTTTCTAGCTATTTCTAGTTCTGTGTTTTACTTTTAACCTTACAGACACAATCATTTGGTAGAAAGACCTGCAATGAGTGTCTTATCGTAATTTTAATCAGATAATTCATAATGGAAAGAAACCTTATAGATGTAACTTTATGGGAAGGCTCTTAGTGTATGCTGCAGTCTTTGTAAATTTCAGATATAATGAATGAGGAAACTCTTTAAACCATTGCATCTGCCTTAATAAACTTCAGAGCATCCATACAGCAGGGAAACCTTTCAAAGAGTATGGATTTCACAAGACATTTAGCAAATGTTCCAGGCTTATTATATCAGAAAATTCACTTAGGAAAGACTCTGTAACAGATATTCCATGGCTTTAGTAACATACTTTCTGGATGTTAGAGGATTACTACTATAGAGAGCCAGTGGCCACTGCAGGCATTTCAGCCTTTAGCCAATGTTAAAAACTAGACATCAGAACATTCATATTGTGAAATAAAATTTATGTCAGATACAAATGCGTAAGTTAGGAGAACACATTTATCAAACTTTTGTGAAGATCGGTATTAGCAAATCTGTGTGGCCTAAAAGCAAGGTGTTTTATTTCATTGTGATTGGTGAATATTTGAAATTTAGTTACCCATATCAGTTGATAATTTTCAACTTGAGGCAAAAAATCACAGTTGGCCCACCACAGGCCTTTCCTGGGATAGCATGAGACCCCCATGATACTGGGTCACTGTGATGAAAGATTGGGTATTACCAATGCTTACAGCCGGTATGTTCTACCCCTAAACAACTCTGGAACCTGTGGTTGCAAACATCACTTATCTTGGCTATAGCTTTGGCCAAGTGTCAGTACCATGTTCCGGGCAGCTTTGGAGATAAGTATGGGTCAATCCAGAACAGCTGAGATTAACCTGTACAATATTGAATAAGATTGATCATCTAGAAACATTGTAGTGTATACTTCTGAATAATAATGACATAGTGAAAATTCCAAATTCTACCAGAGAAATCCCCTACCTATGAGAAAAATTACATTTATACCATCAGTGTTGCTAGATGCAAGAAAACATTGGAACAGTATCTTATTAGGCCATTAAATATGAAATTCCGATTTCTGATCAAAAGTTTAGTTTATTATATTATCTCAAACAAGAAGCATACAGTTAATCAAAGTGTGTGCCTAAACTATTGACACAGTTTCGCCATCTTAACGGTAGCTTGTTTATGCCAGCAGCTAAGAAGCCTGGAGAGTGAGTAGCAATGAAATCTCAAAAGGCGTTTTCCACAGCTTGTTGAGAATTGAATATTTTTCCTTGCAAGAAGTGGTCTAAAGCCTGGAAGAAGTGGTAGTCAGTTGATGCAAGGTCTGGTGAATACAGTGGATGACTGTATTCATCCACTGTATTCAGCGGATGAGTTAGAGAGTTTCTAAGTCCATCTTCTGTAGTTTGAACAGCATTGTTTGTGTGACATGTGGTTGAGCTTTGTCTTGCAAGAGGATTGGCTTCTCTTGACCAATCTCGGCTGCGTAATCGCAAGCATCCTCATCATTTCATCCAACTGGTTGCAGTAGACATCTGCTATAATCAATTGACCAGGTTTCATGAAGCTGTAGTGGGCCAGCACTGAACCACCAAACAGACACCATTAGCGTTTTTTTTGTTTGTTTGTTTTTTGATGACTATTCAGTTTTGGACTGTTTCGGCACTTCATCTTTATCCAACCATTGTGCTGAACGCTTGCGATTGTCAAACAGAATCATTTTTCATCACACATATCAATATGATGTGGAAAGGTTCACCTTTATGTTTTGACAGCAAAGAAAGGCAAGCTTCAAGACGATTTCTCTTCTGACACTCATTTAATTCATGTGGAACCCATCTATCCAGCTTCTTTACCTTGCTGATTCATTTCAAATGGTCCAATATTGTTGGAATAGTAATGTCAAACTTTGCTGCTAATTCCCGTGTAGGTTGAGACGGACTTGCTTCCCCTACAGCTTTCAGGTCACCATTATCCACCTTGGTCTCAGGTCGCCCACATGGCTCATTTTCAAGATTAAAATCACCAGAATGGAACTTCTCAAACCATTGATGTGTACTGTGCATTCATTAGCCACATCCTTCCCAAACACTTCATTGATATTTGAAGTTGTCTGCACTGCATTGGTTCCACGACAGAACTCATATTCGAAAATAACACTAATTTTTGACTTATCCATGGTTTCCAAAAAATTGGTCTAAAAAAAAATTTGAAAGATAGTCACAAGCCAAACTGTGCATTTGAAAGACTGAGGATGTACCTTCACAATAAAAATAGAACAAATAGTGTCAAAGTGAAATGTCAGAGATAGCAACTGTCAAACTTAGTACTTAAGGAAATCAGACATTTCATACTTTAATAACCTAATAAAAGAGTTCAGGGAAAATAACTTTTACTTCAGAAGTCTTTATCTGATAAATTATCAGTCTAGGTAATGTGGAATGAAGGTATCTGCAGAGAAATAGTGATATAGAAAGTTAAAGCATAGGCTCTTCTTCAAAAAACAGTTAGTTGGTGCATGGAAGAAAGTGAACCCAGAAGGAAATACCGTAGCAAGATGCAAGAGACAGTGTTCCATTATCATACTCGATACCTTGAGTGTGATTTTCCTTTCACCTCTCTTACATCCTTGTAGTCTCTTAAAGCTACAAACATGATTGAATCCAACTCTCTGCCATTCCCCACCTGTCCCCATGCTCTGATTGGTCTCATCCAAGATTTAAAACCTTAGTGCTGCCTAGCTGTTGTGCCGTATTTCTCCTGTCCTGTTCTCCTAGACAACCACTTGACACTTTGTTTAACCTGCCATGCCTCAGGATTTCTGCAAGTTCCTATACCTTTCTTTTCCCTAGCACCTCTACCTTCTCTGTCTTTAGACTTCTTGCTGCAAGAGAACCATCCAGTTCTTTAGTTTAAAGGTTACCCCAACTTTTAGTCACTTAGATCCTTTGGAATCATTTACTCCTCTTTTGCTTGTACCCCATGTCTAATACATAGGCTAATTTTGTCCACATTATCTTTGGAATATATCTGGAACCCACCCATTTCATATGACCTCCGGTGCTACCCCTCTCTTTGAGTCCCTTTCTAGTAGCCACATTGAAATGTTTCTCACATATGTTTCACTTGGTCTCCTGGCATCCCCTTGCCCCGCTTCCTCCCCTCAGTCAGCCAGAACGATCCTGATGAGGTGAAACCCAGAGCATTTTACTCTTCCACACAGAACTTGGTCTCAATTAGAGACGCAAGTCCTTCAGGA
>CM052438.1:22737153-22752452 GCA_028533085.1 Varecia variegata
GTGCTACCCCTCTCTTTGAGTCCCTTTCTAGTAGCCACATTGAAATGTTTCTCACATATGTTTCACTTGGTCTCCTGGCATCCCCTTGCCCCGCTTCCTCCCCTCAGTCAGCCAGAACGATCCTGATGAGGTGAAACCCAGAGCATTTTACTCTTCCACACAGAACTTGGTCTCAATTAGAGACGCAAGTCCTTCAGGAGTCCCACCCATCTCTTCTCCTCATCATGCCCTGTGACCTTCTGTCCTACTGGTCACTCACTTTTTCTTCCTATTTCCCTAATACGCCAAACATCTAATCAATAATTTGCTCAAAATCCCCAAATTTATTTGCTCAATCCTCCCCCAAATGAGGAGCTCCCCATTGCTCTCAGAATAAAAGCCAGATTCCTTCTGTGGCCTCCAAGGACCTGCAGAATCTGGTTCCTTCTTGCCCATTCTTATCCTGTTTCCTGCTGCTGCCCTCACTCACTTTGCCTCTCGGGCTCTCAGTCTGAGAATGTTCCCTTGTCTCCCACTACTTCTATTTTCCCATCACCCAGTTTTGCTATATTTTCTTAAGATTATTTATCATTATTGAGTTTGTCTTGTTTCTTGATTTGTTTGCTTATTACCTGTTTTCTTTCACCTCTGGGTAATCTCTGTCATAGCAGGGACCTTTCTGCTTCACAGTACTGTCACCAGCATCTTCAACAGTGCCTAGTAGGCACACTGCATGTACTCATTAGATAATTTTTGAATGACCACATGATATCCTAGATGAAATGGAGTATTCCTAACAGAAATATAAATCACGAAAATTGGTTGTAGATGTAGAAAGCCTAAATAGACAAATAACTCCAAAAGACATTGAACTGATAGTCAAAAATTATGCCTATCCAGAGCCATACCCCTCTTGATTAGTGTGTCTATCAAACCTTCATTCCTTGCATGTTTTTAAAAAAGAAATTACCAGGTCTAGAACAAATAGACAATGCTGCTAAAGATTACATTGCAATTGAGTTATTGGACAATATTTTTGTCACATTCAAAACACCTTAAAATTGTACTAACTGGTACATTGAACTTTTCTAAGTATATAGCACATATTCAGGTTTCAGTACTTCTCATGAGCCACTAGAGAATGCTTGGCAATCTGCACATGTAGTAGTAAATAGAATGAATTCAGTTCATATAGTTTGCTAAAAGGTAGGTGTGTTTGGTTAGATTAATACTAATTATTGTTACCAAGCTGGTAGCAGGAAGAATAGCAGTGAACACCATGATCGATTTAAAATTGGCTCTCAAATGGAAGTGAGAAAATGCACAAGCAATTTGGGATTCTCTGAGTTTGTGGAAGTTATGAGTTCTGTGAGCAGAGCTGTCCTGTGCTAAAAATGACTGGTAGCTGTAGGAGAAGGAAATCCTTCAGGCAGTTTCCCTGAGTTCAGCCTGTAGGACTTTCCAGAACAGTCCCATGGTCTCCAGTGTTCATTGTTGTCAGTGAACCCTTTGTGTGTGTAAGAAATGTAAGCTATCCCTCTGATAGAGGATGAGTGTACATTGAAAAGCTTGAACGCAGATTGTTAGGTATTTAAATAATTTTGATTCCAGAAAAGACTACAAAGTTTAGAAAGTTAAACTATTCTTTTGCTGGATGGAGAGTATCATCTAGGAAGAAAGCTAGAAAGAGAAACCTTAAGAAAAAAAGAATAAAAGCTGCGTTGAGAAGAACATGCAATAGTAGAGCATGAGAAAGAAGAATTCTTGATCACAGGATCTTTAGAGATGGTGATTGTGGTAGGCACCTAAAGATGTCTACATCCTAAGCCCCAAAACATGTACAGGTGTCCACTTAACATGGCCAAAGGGACTTCCCAGATGTGATTAAAGTTAAGGACCTTGAGGTGGGGAGATAATGAGTCCGTAATAGTAGCGAGCCTTTCCTGGCTGTGGTCACAGGGAGGTGACTACAGAAGGGTCAGATGGTGCACTGCTGGCTCTGAAGATGGAGGAAGAGGACTGTGAGCTGACGAATGCTGGTGCTCCTCTGGAAGTTGAAAAGGGTATGCCTAGAGCCTCCAGAAAGCAGCACATCCCTGCTGACACCTTGATTTTAGCCCATTGAGACCCATTTCAGATCTACAAACCTGAACGATGATACATTTGTTGTGTTTTAAGCCTTTAAGTTTGTGGTGATCTGTTTTACAGTGGCAATAAGGAACTAATACAGTCACTATGGACCATTAAGAGACAAAAGTGCGTTCTTGGTTATGGAGGACTTTTAGCAGGACACCTAGTCTACAACTGAACCAAGAGGAAGGAAGAAGAAATGTGTGGAGAATAGGATTTGAATTTTGGATCTTTTTTTCATTTTATTTTTTCCCCCAATAACTCAGTGATGATAGGCTCCTAGCAGTACAGGTTATGATCAGAGAAGAGTGGTAGAAATTCATTCGTTTTCCAACTGTGAAGAGTTACCTGAAAAAGAAACACATTGAGAAAAAGATACTGCATAGTATAGAAGGATCAATACTGATGAATATACTTGGTAATTCTTAGGAGGAAATAATGAGATGAACAGTGTTAACAATATGTGTTGCTTCAGATATCTCTTATAGTAATCTGAAAATTGTGAGAAGATAGCTAAAACTATCAAATACCTCTTTTGTCTCCCCCTCCTCCACCTTTCCCACAGACCAGTTAATACTCATTTGTACATATTCATTACCATGTCTTTCTCCTATGAGACTCTAAGACTTTGGGGCTAAGGATTGGGTCTTATCCATCATTGTGTCACTAATATCATGTGTGCAGTGGGCACTTCAGATAGTGAATGAATGAACATTCATGAAAGAATGAACATGAAGGACAGGGTCACATGACCTATTTCTAACACTAGTAAAGGTCATTTTGGTTCAAAGTACTATCTGAAAGATCAGTGACCAAATTGAACCAAGCAAAATCATAAAATAACTTTTATAAATGAACAAAATTGCAGCCTCATCTCACTAGGAAATTGGAAAATCAGGAATGTAAATTATCATAACAACAATGAAATGCCTGGGGTTTGGAGGGGGTCATCAAATTGATAATCATTTTAAGATTAGTTTTATTCATTATTAATGTGGATGAAGGACATTAACATTATGTGTCAAGCGTAATTGGTACAGTTTTGTTGTATTTATCAAAATGTTTCAGTTAAGTAGATATTGACCCAGCATGTCTATTTCTGTGCAATGCTCATACATATGTATGATGACAGCTAGAAGGAAGTTCTAAGCAGTATTGTTTGCATTTGCACTTTGCTTTCTCCCCCAAAACAAGAAAATATCTCTTTGTTGGTGGTAAAATGACTATGTACATTTACTGCTATATTCCTGATAAAATATAAGCATGATGTGAACATCGACTTCTTTTATTTTCAATCTTAAAAAGAATTATTCTACCAGGAATGTCTACTATGAGACTTTTGTCAGGAAAATTGTATAGTTTTGAAGCCTGGGGTATGAGATAAATGAAGAGGCAAAGGTTTTAGAGTAGCAAAATACTGTTTTATGTTCTTCAGGACTAGATTGTCATGGGTCATCAAAGCCAGAAGGAGAAATACGCATTTACTTCAGCTGCCTTTAGGGGGGCATATTATAAACCCATGGCCTGTTATCTCCCTAGAGACAGTCACTTTTATTGTAAATATATGTATTCCAGAAGTACTACACCGATGTACTTGTGTATGTTTATATGGAAATGGTAGCGTTATTGTGTTTGTTGAATATGCATCCCTCACTAAATATTTAGCTCTCAAAGTTATTTGTTGAATTAAACAGAACCAAATATTTGGTTCTCAAAATTACTGAAGTTACTGAGTATATGTGTTCAGCACCACATTATTTAAGTACCTTGTGTATTCATGTTTGGTGCTATCGGAGAAATTTATAAAGGTGCTAGAGATTGAGAAATAGGATAGAACCCAATATGGAAGCACAATGAAAAAGCAAAAAAAACAAAAACCAAAAAAAGTCATTAAATATGAAATGTCAGATTTCAAATCAAACGTTTAGTTTATTATATCTCAAACAAGAAGCAGTACAATTAAAGTGTGTGCCTAAACTATTGACACAGTTTTGCCATCTTAACGGTAGCTTGTTTATGCCAGCAGTGAAGAAGCCTGGAAAGCTAATGGTGATGAAATTGCAAAAGACATTTCCACAGCTTGTTGAGAATTGAATATTTTTCCTTGCAAGAAGTCCAGGTCCAAAGCCTGGGGGAAGTGGTAGTCAGTTGGTGCAAGGTCTGGTGAATACAGTGGATGACAGAGAGTTTCCAAGTCCAGCCTCTGTAGTTTGAGTAGCATTGTTTGTGCAACATGTGGTCTTACAGGAGGATTAGCCTGTCTCTGTTGGCCAGTCTTGGCTCTTAATCGCAAGCATCCTCATCATTTTGTTCAGTTGGTTGCAGCAGACATCCGCTGTCATTGATTGACTGGGTTTCATAGAGCTGTAGTGGAGAATATCAGTGCTGGACCTCCAAATAGACACCGTTAGCTTTTTTTGATGAATATTCGGTTTTGGACTGTGTTATGGCACTTCATCTTTATCCAACCATTGTGGTGAATGCTTGCGATTGTCAAAAAAAAAATCTATTTTGCATCACACTTAACAATACAGCATAGAAATGGTTCGCCTTTATATCGTTACAACAGTGAAGGGCAAGCTTTAAGATGGTTACTCTTCTGATGTTTGTTTAATTCATGTGGAACCCATCTATCTAGCTTCTCTACCTTGCCGATTTGTTTCAAATGGTCCAGTATTGTTAGAATAGTAACATCAGACAATGCTGGTAATTCACACATACGTTGCGATGGATTTGCTTCCAATACAGCTTTCAGCTCATCATTATCCATCCTGGACTCAGGTCACCCACCTGGCTCACTTTCAAAATTAAAATTGCCAGAATGGAACTTCTCAAACCATCAATGTACCGTGTGTTCATTAGCCACATCCTTCCCAAACGCTTTGATGACACTTCAAACTGTTTGCATTGCATTGGTTCCATGATGGAACTCATATTCAAAAATAACATGAATTTTGTGAATGGTTTCATAAAAATTGCTCTAAAAAAGGTGAAAGGTAATCAGAAGCCAAAATGTGTGTTTGAAAGACTGAGGATATACCTTCACAATAGAAAATAAAACAAATAGTGTCAAAGTGAAATGTCAGAGATACCAACTGTCAAACTTAGTACTTAAGGAAATTGGACATTTCATACTTAATGACCTAATATAAGAAAAGGAAATTTCTATGTGTTTATTGCTTTTCATTGTTTAGTGGTGAGTGAAAGTTGAAACCTGGTTTAGTCATAAGGTACTAATGTATGGGAGCACTGAGTTATCAAACCCAGACTTGAAATCATCCTGGGTCTCTTCAGGGAGTGTGATGGGGGGTGAATGGACCAAAATTCTATGCATTCCATAAAACTTCAAAACTAGAAACCTGCTTTTCCCCTGATAAACACCGTAGTTCTGGGCTAAGCCTGTCTAATTGAGACAGGTTTGCTGCCAGTGGGCTCTTCTGTGTTCCCTGTGAGTTCAGAGGAGATGAAGGTGCCTTTTCATGGGGTCATCAGGGAAGGTGCCCAGAGAAGGTGGGATTTCTCCTAGGGTATGAATAGTGACGAACAGAAGTATAAGAAATGATTTGTGCCCTATACTACCTTACACTCAACATCTGGACATGGAAGGATAGATCACATGAATGGAGACAGATGATTAGACATAGCTCTAATGGATTATAGCTCTGACAGGAGAGAGTTTGCTCTTGAATCGGTTGTAGCAGTGAGCTGTGGAGTAAGGAGACATGGCCAGCCTGTGCTTTACCAAGAGTAACTAGTGTTGGTGTGCACTGGATATTGAACTGGCAGAGCTAGAACAGGGAAACAAAGGTACTTTTGTGGGAGTTTCAGAGAGGTGCCAGCTCCTGTCCTTTGTTGCTCAGGGATTGGTGTTGGCCAGGAGAAGCTGCAGAAATCGCCTTTGAGAGAATTATTAAAAGATACTCTTTCCTCTAGACAAAGTGCCCTCCCTGCCCCCCCCCCCCAACACAATATTAGGAGACCGGAACTTGGGCTGGATTCGACTCCATCTGGATACTTTTGTGTAGGGTATTGTCATTTACAGTGGCTCTGTTGGGAATTCTAGGTCTTGGATCAAAAAGCTAGAAAGGACATTGTATACATGTCTCATTTCCGCATAGAAGTCTATAAGCTGCAAATGTCCTTCCTGTCCTGATGAGAATTCATCTTCTTTCCAAACTGTCTTTGACTCTGCCAAGGCTGGTCCTTTATTCATGCTTTCCCTCTGAATCCATGTTTACTACCTTCCTCTGCCCCTCCCCCTGTTCCTCTCTCTGCCACTTTCCTTGCTTGTTATACAACTTTTTGTACCTGGGATTCAGTCCTCTTAAAGGGAGTGTGATGGTACCACTTCATCCACTCAGTGCCCTGGGAGATCTGCTCCATGAAGTACTGGTACCATGAGCACAACACAGCAACATATGTCCTTAGTGTGCACATAATGGGTTTCTGACACTTTTTGTACGTGGTATGTGTTATAATTTATCTTGTGGAGAGGTATGGGAATATCCTTTATCATATTATCAGCAGCATTGTGCCATAATAAAGAAATATTTGGTTAGTGCAGGAACTTCTGTTTTAGACAGGGTCTTGTTCTGTCACCCAGGCTAGAGCGCAGTGGCACAATCATAGCTCACTGCAGCCTCAAATTCCTGGGCTCAAGCGATCCTCCAGCCTCAACTTCCCAAAGTGCCGGGATTACAGGCATGAGCCACTGCACCCAGCCAGTGCAGGAACTCTTAAGATGTTCTTAAATTATAAGTTATATTATAGCTTCAATTAATTGCTAACTCTTAAAAACCAGTGATGATTTTCTTTCATAGACATTTTCATTTTAATGTCAGCATCATTTTAGAAAGCTTTTCTTAATCACCTAAAAGATTAAGACGATTAGAGTGGTTGTGATTTGTATAACCTAACGTAAAAGGGCAGCAGGCGTTCCATCGCATTCCCAAGTGAGTCTTCCGTACATGCTGCCTATTTACAAACATACTTTAACCCAGCCTTCATACCTAGGCAGGTAAAGGGAAGAGTTTGTTCTAATGCTTATCTGTCCACAGCCCAGGATAAATTTCACCTTCTTAGGGAACCTTCTCTGATGACTTCATTCAAAGGTTACTTTCTTCTCTGAACTCAAGCATTAGATTTGGGGGAGTATTTTAGATTGCTACATATTAATTTATAGAGAACAAGTAACAAACTGATTAGGCCCAAATTCAAAGAACTTTTCATATATATCTTCAACACCAACAGAAACATAGCCTTAATTGTATGTTCCTGAATGTGTTTTTTAAAAAATGATACTAATGTTGCAGCCTGATCTTGAACAATATGATCTCCTTGGTTGAGAAAGTGTAATCCCCTCCTTGGGTCTAGTCCTTAGGTAGTGGTAACTGAAGGGTAGTTGGCAAGCTTTGACAGGTTTGGGCGGTGATAATGGTAGAGGTGCAGAAATGCCTTTTTAAGTTTACATGCCTTGTTTATTATTAAAGGGGAAGAGTATGTTTTGTGTTTTTCAGAACTTTTCCTTGTTCATAAAACTATTTGAGAAAAAAAGATTCCTAAGTAATTTATTTAACTTGATACTTTTACTAAAGATTTCTGATAATGTACTCAAATGAACATTGCATTATTTGTTAGCATATAGGGTTTTTTTTCCCAGTTTATAACAGTCAATTTTTGTGGGGGGTATGTTTTAGGGCATCATTCAGAAGATAGTGGACAGTCACAAAGTGAAGCACGTGGCCTGCTACGGATTCCGCCTCAGTCACCTGCGGTCAGAGGAGGTTCACTGGCTTCACGTGGATATGGGCGTCTCCAGTGTGAGGGAGAAGTATGAGCTTGCCCACCCACCAGAAGAGTGGAAGTAAGACGCAAACCTACTTTGGTGTGATGCACACTTGATTTGTTATGTGTATTAAAAACATACATAAGAGGATGAATGTGTATGCTTAATTTTCACACCACTTGTCATTGCAACTCCTGTATAAACGAAATTGGTTAGTAATTATTAACCAGACATCTCTTCCAGACTTCTCTTTAGTCTGACTTTGAGGGATGGTTAACTTTACATTCCTTGAGCCATCTGATTTCAGTCGACTGTGACGGTCTTTTGCTAGTTACATTTCTCATCAGTGTTGCTTTGTTTCAGTCTTTGCTCTAAATAAAACTCAAGCCCCAAATCTTTCTACTTTCTCATCTTTTGTCATCCTTTAATGTAGCAGGACCTGATGTGCCTATGAGGAGACCACACCTAATTACCATATCAATGGGTTATATAACTTGCTTTATTATGCCCAGTAATCTAGAGTTCACCTACAAAGAGTGGGTGTACATTTGATATTCAAATGCAATATTAAAATAATTAGTAAGTGATCTCTTAGTGGCTCCTACTGAAACATTAGGGAAACTGAAATTATTTAAAGGTGAATTAAAAGAATTCCCTATAATTGTTGGCTGTGCATAATGGCTCACATCTAATCCCAGCATTTGGGAGTGAGGTGGGAGGATAGCTTGAGCCAGGCAACATAGCAAAACCCTCGTCTGTACAAAAAATTTTTAAAATTAGCTGAGTGTGGTGGCACGTGCCTGTAATCTCAGCTGTTTAAGAGGCTGAGGTGGGAGGATCACTTGAGCCCAGGAGTTTGAGGATGCAGTGAGTTATAATCACACTACCTGCACTCCAGCCCAGACAACAGAGTGAGGCCCTGTCTCCGGAAAAAAAGAAAAAAAGAGGCCAGGCGCGGTGGCTCACGCCTGTAATCCTAGTATTCTGGGAGGCCAAGGCGGGTGGATCGCTCGAGGTCAGGAGTTCGAGACCAGTCTGAGCAAGAGCGAGACCCAGTCTCTATTAAAAAATAGAAACAAATTATCTGGCCAACTAAAAATATATATAGAAAAAAAAAATTAGCCGGGCATGGTGGCGCATGCCTGTAGTCCCAGCTACTTGGGAGGCTGAGACAGCAGGATCGCTTAAGCCCAGGAGTTTGAGGTTGCTGTGAGCTAGGCTGACGCCACGGCACTCACTCTAGCCCGGGCAACAGAGCGAGACTCTGTCTCAAAAAAAAAAAAAAAAAAAAAAAGAATTCCTTATAAGTGTCCTTTTCTCTTGGTTTTCCCCCTAATAATTTTTTTCATTATTAAGTAAATCAAGATGTAAGTAGAAAATCATACTTCTAAAATACTTACTTTTGAGAACAGGGTAACTTATAAAACTGGGCTTCCTCCACTGGTGTTCTCGTTTTCTTATAAAATGCTGCAGAAATAAAGATAATTATAGATGGAAGAGTATGTTCAGAGTTTCAGTAACTTGTATTCCAAGACTCTAGATGGTTGAGGATAGACATTTTTAAAGTAAAACCAACATGTTTAGGTGAACAAATCCTAAATTGAATGAAATGTCTGATTTACAGAGTTCATTGAAGAAATAGAGTTGTATTTTCAAATTTATCAGATAGATAGAACCAAGCTAACAAAATACTCCTTGAGAATTTAGTTTGGTTAGTTTATACCAATGGCTAGAGGGGATCCATAGTTAGTTAAGTAAGTATTTAAAATGTAAGAGTATCTAAAAGTTAGAGGCTGGGCACGGTGGCTCATGCCTGTAATCCTAGCATTCTGGGAGGCTGAGGCGGGATGATAGCTTGAGCTCAAGAGTTCGAGACCAGCCTGAGCAAGAGCGAGACCCCGTCTCTACTAAAAATAGAAAAAATTAGCCAGGTGTGGTGGTGTGTGCCTGTAGTCCCAGTTCTTCGGGAGGCTGAGGCAGGAGGATTGCTTGAGACCAGGAGTTTGAGGTTGCTGTGAGCTAGGCTGACGCCACGGCACTTGAGGGCCAATAGAGTGAGACTCTGTCTCAAAAAAAAAATATCTAAAAGTTAGATAAAAATACCTGCAGGAATTCTTATTGAATACAATTCTTTTTTTTTTTCCCCTTAAAGACAGGGTCTCACTCTGTTTCTCAGGCTAGAGTGCAGTGGTGTGATTATAGCTCACTGTAACCTCAAACTCCTGGGCTCAAGCAATCCTGCCTCAGCCTCCTGGAAGCTGGGACTATAGGCACATGTCGCCGCACCCAGCCAGTTTTTCTATTTTTTGCAGAGACAGAGTCTTGCTCAGGCTGGTCTTAAACTCCTGGCCTCAAGCAGATCTGCTTCGGCCTCCCAAAGTGCTACGATCTGGCTTTAATTCTGACAAGTCTGATCTTAATATTAAAATGATAAAGTACCAGAATTCATCAATATAATGGGGTGTAAATTTCCATTTCTGTGAGGATTTTGAACAGAGATTGTTCTTCTGTGCTGTCTGCTATAGAGTCTATTCATATTGTTGAATAAGCCTGAGATATAAACTTGTTCACTTGAGTCTTCATTTCTTCAAACACCTCAGTAAGCCAACTTGCAGTGAACATATTTGGTCATAACTGTCTCAGGTAGGATGACCTCAGAGAGGTGTCATGACATGTCATCGGGGGGAAAAAAGCACTGATTTTTGATATGTGGCTATCCATGTAGGAAGAAGAGCAACAACAAAATTGGATCCTACCTCAAACAGTACACAGAAATCTACGTGAGTTGGACAAATAGTGAAACATCACAAGCCAAACTTTTAAAAGTTTATTGGAAAATATAGTTGAATATGTCTCTGGCCCAGGGGGTAGGAAGATTTTTCTTAAGATCCCCAAAGTGTTAACTATAAAAAGAATGGCAAATTTTACTTCATTAAGATTAAATACCCACACACACACAAAAGAATTATACTAAAACAAGGTGCAAGGTGGGAGAAAATACCTGTAACACACTTAGTCAACAAAGAGTGGTGTGAGGAGTTCTGATCATTATGAAGATTGCATATAACTCAATAATTAAAAAACAAGAGACATGAAGGCATTTTCATAAAAGAGAAAACAAGTTTGGCCAGTAATCATAGAAGGTGCTGTTGACATCATTGATCAGGGAAATGCATATCTAGACCACAATGAAATTCTATCTCCAGTTGGCAAAACGTAAGTTGTCTGACAGTATCGATAGCTGGAGAGGTTGTAGATCTGACAGAGTCTCGTCTACACTGCAAGGGAGGATGTAAATTGGTAAAACCATTTGGGAAAACAGCTTTTAGTAACTTGATGAAAATCAGGCCATTATATACCCTGCCATCCTGCTGTTCCACTTCAGGTTCAATCTTTGAATAACTCTAGCTGTAGTTTCTGTACTAGGCTAGAGATGCAAGAATTTTCATAGAATAAGCTATCACAGTTCAGTCAGTTGAGGAATGTTTCACAAGTCAAAATCAAGTATAGGTACATGCAACAATATGGATGAAGCTTAGCCATATAACATCGTGTGACAAAGTAAGTTCCAGCCCAACTTCATGAATTGCACAGTTTAAAATGGTTAATATTATGTAAATTTTACCTCAGTTAAAAAAATAAAGGTCCCAGAAGATGATGTACAGCATGATTGGCTTCTTATAAAGTAAAAAGCAAAAAAAAAAAACCTAACAAGAATATTGTTGGAAACACTTGTGTTTGGTAAGACCATATGGAGCATGTAAATAAGGGAATGAGAAATTCCATCGCAGCTAATTGGAAGGCCCAGAGCCTCTGCAGGGACTGCCACCAGCTCCTCCCAATCCCCACAGGCTCCAAAGGAACTTGTGCTGAATCTTAGGGTCTAAGGCCAAGTTTGAAAATCACTCCGGTAGTGTGCATGTGCGCCTGCCTGTCCCCAGCACTTTCCCCATCAGTCCAAGGGCAAGTGGGAACTTACCTGTTGCTGGGCTACTGGGAGAGCCTAGTTAAGTGAGTAGTATTTGAGTCAGCCAAAAAAGTTTAAATTATGGTACCGTACATAGTTTATAGTACAACAAAAGGTACCACACAGTTGTGGAGAGATTTCCTTTAAACAAATTTAAACTTTAAAGTTTTGCACGTAAATAAATAAATTTTACTTACTAAATTTTAGTTACCTGAAGTCACCTACATAGGATGATCTGTTTGGCTTCTGACTGGGTTAATCAGATATAAGTCCTTTCAGATGCTGAATTCGGGGCTTTGAGGGCCAGGTGTAAGAGAAGGCTCTTGGCATTTGAGAAAGCATTGTGGAGCTTTTTCAGAGCAAGTGAAAAAGAAAATCCTTTTTGTTGTTATCAAGATGTGGTTCACATTCTTCTACACCTCTCTTCAGTGCTGCTTAATAGCTCTTCACTCTGGACAGAGAGGACTTTTTTTCCCCCAGACCTTTTGCAGAAGAAAAAAGTCTTTGTATAGAGGAAAGGTGATTTTTTTCATAGATGACAAAAGAAAATGAATGATAATTGAATGCTTTTTAGATTGTATTTTGATAGAGTTTTCTAAGTTTGTTATCTTGAAATGACGTTCCATAAAAATACACATTAATTTGAAAAGCCAGTCTTTCGTTATAATATTGAATTCAACAAGAGTTCTTAAAAAGATATAAGGCAGTAAGAGGCAGTAAACAGAGGAACACTTTGACAAGTTTGGAAATGACACCTTTACAAAACAGGATGGATTTGGAAATTAACTGATTTATTTATTATACATTTACTGAATGTTTCTGTACCAGACACTGACAAAGACAAATTGATTTAGCATTCTTTCCTTCTTTGAAATCTTAGACTCTTCACCCTACCTTCCCACTCCCTGCCTTTGGTATGATCATGGGTTGCCATGGCAGTATGTAAGAGAATGAAAAAGGAAGCTCTGCCCACCAATTTTATAATTTAATCCTAGGTTATACGATTTTATTTCTTCCCCTGTTCTTTCTCCTCCAGTGTCCTTCTCTGTTCTCCCACTTGCCTTCCTCTCTTCTACCTTCCTTCCTTCTCTTGGCTTTGTAGCTTCAGAGCGGGGCTTCTCTCTGAATTCTTTTCTTTCCCCAAATTCTTAGTTATTTATGGATCATTATCTCTCTAAGGGTTCCCTCTTCCCCCAAAATACTGAAAATGACTGGAATTGAATTATATTTTTGAGATAACATGGGGAAATGTTGCATGTTTTACAATGTTAGGTCTTCCTATCTTTGTTGTCTCTCATCTTTAATCAGTTTTTTGTTTATTCATACATAATACATTGATTATATAATTTAGGCTATAAAGTATAGATGAAACCAGAAATTTAAAAAGTATGTGATAAGGTAAAATTATTTACTTTTACCAAAATATTACTAATTAATGAAAATAAAGTGATTGGGTATGGTTCACTTTTTAGAAAATCTTGGTTGAACAGTTTTGACTATAAGGTTTGATTCTAAGGTTTTTGTTCCAGGTTCTGTTTATTCTTTTTCCTGTTTTTAATGATTGTTATACCTAAAAACATTCTTTACAAAGATATGCGTAATTCAATAGAAGGAGGTTACCATTGACTGTTTGCTCTCATGATAGTGATTTTTCTTACCAGTCACAATCATGTAAAAGTTTGTTGAAATTTGGCCAGTTAATTTGCATTTTCCCTGATAATTCCTTTCAATATAATTTTGAAATATATTTTTATATTTTAACATCAAATTCTTTTTTTAAAATATATATTATTGGTAATTTTCTTTTTTTTTTTTTTTTGAGACAGAGTCTCACTCTGTTGCCCGAACTCGAGTGCCATGGCGTCATCCTAGCTCACGGCAACCTCAAACTCCTAGGGCTCAAGCAATCCTACTGCCTCAGCATCCTGAGTAGCTGGGACTACAGGCATGCGCCACCATGCCCGGCTAATTTTTTCTATATATTTTTAGTTGTCCAGTTAATTTCTTTCTATTTTTTAGTAGAGACGGGGTCTCGCTCTTGCTTAGGCTAGTCTCAAACTCCTAACCTAGAGCGATCCTCCCACCTCGGCCTCCCAGAGTGCTAGGATTACAGGTGTGAGCCACCGGGCCCAGCCTAACATGAAAATCTTTTATTGGAGAAATTTTGAAACATGTTGGAAAATTCTGTTTTCAGATTTTTCATGAGTGATACATATGACTCATTTTAGGTAACAAAGTTATGAATTGATGGCAATATTTCAGACTTCAAAATGCTCTTCCCATAGCATGATAGCATGCTTTTCTCTTTTGTTTTTAATTTTTATTATGGATAATGTCAAATATATCCAAAAATAGACAAAATTGTAATAACGGAGCCCCATGCACTTGCCACCCAGTTTCAACAATTACCAATTCATGTCATTTTGTTTCCAACCTTTTTCTCCGCAGTGCCCTATATTGTTTTGCAGTAAATTTCACACATACCATTTTATCCATAAGTATTTTAGTACATGTCTCTAACACTGGGTTTCTCAACTTCAGTACTGTTGACATTTTGGGCCAGAAAATTCTTTCTTGTGGGTGAGCTGTTCTATACATTGCATGGCTTCTACTCAGTAATGACAGGAGCCCACTCCCACCCCCATTATAACAAGCAAAAATGTGTCCAGTTACTGCCAAATGTCCACTAGAAGAAATGGGGAGGGGGCAAAATCTCCTAAAGTTAAAAACCACTGCTCTAAAATATAAGGACTGTTTTCCATCATGACACCAAAAATTGTGGAAAAAAAATAGGATCTTCAGAAATTTTTTCTTAATTTCATAAAATATCCTGTCAGTATTCAAATTTATTCTTTAATAAATATCATGAAAAAAATCTTAAATTATTTGAATTAGGCTCCAAATTAGGTCTACATGTTTGTTGTGTCGTAAGTCTTTTCTAATCATCTTTATCCAGTTTTCCTCTATCCTTTAGTTTGTTGCTTCTACTACAATTTTCCTTTCATCTGGATTTTGCCAATGACATTCCTATCCCTTGTCTTTGATGTCTTCTAATGTCTTTTCTACACAAAGCTTTTGTGTCATCTTTATGATGTTAATTCTTATTCTATAGCTTGTTGCTATTATGAGAGTTATATTTTATTATTTTCATTTAGTATTTCTCAATTGAACATTTATCTCACTTGTTCTCATTCATTCATGTTTTCTGATAAATGTATTTGACCTGTAAATTGTTATTTAAGTTTTGCTTTGGCTGTGTCTCACAACTTAATAGTATTTTGTTACTTCTTCCAAGATTTTTGAAAGATATCCAGGGATTATTTAGGGGTATATTGTTAGGTTTCAGCTATGTGTGCTTAAGGAAAAAATTATTGGTTATTGATTTATTTTATTACATTATAGGAAGAGTAACATTTTTAGGATTTTTTTTTTTTTTTT
>CM052438.1:22752952-22766317 GCA_028533085.1 Varecia variegata
ATATAATTTTGCCATTACATGTACTTGGTAATTTTTTGTTTCAATAAAAATATTAATTAAATATCTACTTTGAACTATTAATGCAGAAATTAATGGCATAATCCACACTTTTAAATTCTTCTGTCTAGTGGAGGATTCTTGTAAACAATTACTTTGTGTTTGGTCCTATGCTGTTTGTAAGCACAAATGGTATGACCCCAGGTAGTCTTGGTATCCAGCTGACTCCCCTGGAAAGTGTCATCTGAGGAGTCTTTGTAGGTAAGAAGAGTCGTGTTTTCTAGACAAGAACACTGAGGGGAGAGAAAAAAACATGGTTCATTTAAATCTGAGCTAAAATGGTTTGATAAGAAGCTGATGGGAGAGACAGGACCACACCGTGTAAATAGGGGAGTTTGAGTTTTCTCCTATAGATTATTGGGGAACAGTTTATAGAATTTAATTAGTGAATGCCTCCATCAGAATTTTTTTTTTTTTTTAAATGAGATCACTCTCATGAGGGAGAGATTGGGTTTTTAAAAGGCTCTGAGCACATTCAGAGACTCGTCAACCAATCTGGCAAGAAATTAGAAAGATATAAAGCATAAGGATATAATAGTAAGCAAATTTAGTGAATGAATTTGATAGGACCCAGAGATTGAACTAAAATGGAATTTGAAAATAAAGAAGAAAAAGGCTTATTGTTTAAGTCCAAGGCTTAGTACCAGGAAAGAGCAATGATGGATTAGATTCATAAGTGGGGGTTAAGAAGGTAAATTGTTTTATTTCTCTGTGTGAGATAACAGTAGATGTTCTCATAAGATTCAAACTGAGAGAGCACGAAGCTAAGGAAGTTTCCAGCATTAGGAGGGAAGTGTCTTTTTTCTTCATGTCTGTGAGGTAGAAATCATAAAGGAAACATAACGTGTTAGGTAAGGGATTTATGGAAAGGTTTGCAATAATACAGTGTTGGATAAAAGTGGAAGTTAAGTTTGCCAAAATGGAAAGAGAGAAGGCATGTTTAGATTCCAGCTGAGATTGCTGGAGGCCTGCTCATACTGCAAAATGATTTCCATTTTACAAACTGGTTCTCATATGTATTAATACATCTTTCCCTTTAACAATACATTAAACTTCATATTTTGTTGAAGGAGGTAACACGAGTTTAAATAACTGATATGTTTATATAGCATTTTCCTCTCGTAGATGACCTAGATCAGTATTGGTATTATTTCTTTGGAAAAAAATCCACCCACTGAGGAATTATATGGCCACGTTAGTTACATCAATTTTCAGACTGCATAATATAGGCCAAAATAGTTCATAGTTATTCCTTTTTATAATTTCTAGTCTAACCTAAAAGTTGGCGACTTTTGTTCCTTTGTTCCTTGTTCACACGGTTACTAGGTTGTCCTAGTTTTTCCTTGTTGGAAGACCTTGCTTCTACCTATATGATTAAAAGTTAGTACTGCACATACCAGTGTATTCCAAATTTTCTTTTGCTGATAGGATGTATTTGATTACAGTCTATATAATTCTGTTGAGATGCGTCTGTAAATCACAGGAGAAAGTGAACTGTAATGATGGAATTTTTCTTGAAAAAATATGCACTGAATACATAAAATTTTCTACCATATAATTGCCCAATGATTTCTTAAAATTTCAGTCTGTAGACTGTCCCAGGCTTATGAGGATTCAGCACTTACCATTTACATATCAAGATAGGAGTGTGAGCTGCACATTATGGGTTGGTACACAACTTGCCTTTTTCCTTCCTCTGTGCTCACTATATGACCCTTCAGCTCTTCTTCCCCACCTTCTGCTGTCATTCATTTCTGCAGTTTCCTCTTCTGCACCCTGTCCCCTTTTTAATTTTTTTTTAATTTCAGCATATTATGGGAGTACAAAAGTTTAGGTTATGTATATTGCCCTTGTCCCCCCACTGAGTCAGAGCTTCAAGTGTGTCCATCCCCCAGACGGTGTGCCTTGCACTCATTATGTATGTATACACCCTTTTTAATTTTTAAAAAACTATTAAATATTTGTCACATTTTTAGAAAGTCCAGAAGGTGTCCTAGAACATGACTTAAGTTACCTCTATTCTCATCACTTTTGTTTTACGTATGCTTTTGTAATAGTTTATCAAGTACATACATTTTTAAAAGAAAGTGTAGTCATGGTCTTGTCCCAAGTCATTGCTTGTTCATGCCCATGTGACACTGAATGGAGGAAGGAAAAGGCAGTGCTAAAGCCACAAAGGGGAAGGGAGGAAGAAGGAAAATACTGCGATTTGTCAGAATGGGTGAATTGGCAAGTATACCAAGATCCTTAAATATGTTCATATCCTCCAGAGCTCTTAGGTGGCCCTAGTGACATTGCCATTTTTGTGAGGAAAAAACAGTTGAATGTTGCCAGTTTCATATGATTTTATGTAATAATTCTACTTTTAAGAATTTATTGTAAAGAAAACAAGATTTTTACATGTGTGTATATACTTACAAGGATGCTCATAGGCATATGACAGTAACAAAGAAATGGGAGACATTATAGATGTCTGTCAAGAGGTTCATTAAATAGATTCAGCTGAGTTTTAAATTTATGCATCTGTCATAAATAGGCATACCCATTCATGGATGTGGAAGGTATTACATTAAATGCTGTTGTTTTAAACAAGCCATGTATAAAACATGTATAATTCCATTTGTATGAAAAATGCATATATTTTTATTGTACCCTGATCTGGCAATAAAGTTTTGAATATAGTATGATTTTTTTTCATTGCTGATTTGACAAGTAATTATATATTTGACTTCTCTTGTTAAAGTCTCAGTGCAGAATCTGTCCTGGTACGTGCTTGGAAATTCCAGAACTATTACGGGTGACCGATGAATTGTCCTACAAAGGCAATATCCAACTTTGGAAAGAGTTTAATTCCAAAGTTGAAAAATTAGTTAGGAATCCATAATTTTGTGCTATTTAAACACACACACACATAAAGGAGGGGGGGAATATAAAGAAATAATTGGCCCCTGCGGCTTTTTACAGCCAAAGTATATTTAACTGAGAATGCAGATGAGATATTCTGTAAGAACTTGTGTGTGGAAATTTTCACTGGATTCTGAGATAAATTCATCATTTTATAAGGGCCTCAGAATTTGTTGATACTGATTCTTTGTAATTGTTTAGATTCTGTAGTATCTAATACTTGTATTCTTTGGTAAGGTGTGAAATTAATAGTAAAACAACTATCCATGACCCTACTGCTCAGATGAAAAGAGCATCCTGATACTTCCCGGTCCCATGTCCTACGCTCCACCCCCACCCTGGCCCTTTCACTCCACTCAGGCAAACATCATCCTGAATTTTTGTTTATCATTCCTTTGCTTGCTTTTATTTGCTGGTTGTCATGTTTTAAATCATATGTGTTTAGTTTTCAGTTCTACCCTTAAGGCATAAGCTGACCCTAGTTCTCTAATAGTCCTCTTTATCTGAGTATGTTTAGGCTTTGTTTTGTTTTGTTTCCCAGCTCATGGAAGCATTCAAGAAGATTTTTAAAAAATATTTTGTTTAGCATTTTTAGTTGCTTTCAGTGAGCAGATTGGTCAGGACATTCAGTTCACCTTGTTGGTAAAAATGGAAGTAATCATCCAGGGATTTAAAATTTTAAACATTCATCTCTTTTGGTTCATGACTTGTTTTATCATCTTGTACATATTCAGATTTTGTAAAGTTTCCAGTTTTGTGTGAGTAGAATGTCAAGACTCGATAAATTCCCATTTATTTAAGAGTTAATTTGTGTTGTTGAGATCTTCTGTGTCTCTAATATTCTTTTTTCCTGCTTGAAAGGTAGTGTTGCTGGATACACATGAGTCAGGGTAGAAGTTATTTTCTCCGCATTTTGATTGTATTTCCTACTGTCTTTGATTTTTATTGTTGCTATTGAGAAGTCAGCTCTCATTTGGGTGATCTACCTTTTCCTCTGGGTGGCTTTCAGATCTTTCGTTGTATTGCAGTTTCATTACAAACTAATTGTGGATTTCCATTTTTTTCCCCCTGCTAGACCTGTGTTGTACTACCTGTACCTCTCTGGGTTCAGGTCTTTTTTATTAATTCTGGAAATGTCTTAGTTGGTATCCATTCAGATATGGCCTTTCTTCAACTCTTTATTATTCCTTCTGGAATTTCAGTTTGGATCTATGTTAGAACTTCTCAGTCTATCCCTCTGTATCTCTTAACTTCTTTTTCATGTTGTAAATTTCTTGTCTCACCGGGTTGTGTAATTCATGTAAATCTCTCAGATCACCAGCTTTCCTCAATTGTGACCAATTTATGTTTAGTGCATATGTTGAGTTTTTACTTTTTTTTTGATGGTTTATTTCCATTTAAAAAAATTTTTGCCAGGCCATTGTTATGGCCCTTATTACTTGCTAATTTGTCTGCCTTTTATTTCTTTTAAAAAGTATATATAGTTCATGTCTCTATTCTGAATCTGAATTAAAGTATCTGAAGTCCTTGGGCTTCACATCTTTTGGTGGCTTACACTGACTGTTATTCACGGTGACTTATATTATGTTCTAAACTCTTAAATTATGTTAAACTTCATGTGTGGGAATCTTGAGAGCCTAGTTTGGGGATTCTTCCTTATAAAGTTTTGTATTTGCTTGTTGGGAAACAGGAGGTGCTACCAAGTGGGGACCCTCTAAGTAGATTGTGAAGATCCCTCCTTCCTGCAGGAATCTCAGGGTCAGCTCTGTTACCTTGGGAAAGTGGGGAGACTGCTCAGTCCTCAGCCACCTGACAGCATAGATATCCCCTGTTCCCCTGTCCCCAGCCCAGGGCTTCCACCAGGATCTTAGCTTGCATTTGTTTTTACTCCTCCCTTCTCCCTGCCTTTCCTTTATCTTCTTTTGACTTCAGTAATGTAAGAACAACTGTCTGTTATAATGCATCTAGATCCTAGTTCTGATTTAGCTGGCAGGTCCTTAGCCATATTTTTGGAATCCTAAACCTCTGAATTATTATTATGTTTAATTGCCTTTCCTCCCATGCATTCTATACAAAGGCCCTGGCAGAAGGGAGCTTGGTGATTCAGGGAGCTGAAAGAAGGCCAGTGTGGTGGGAGGGCAGTGGTGCGAGAGAGACAGAGACAGGAAGGGGAGGTGGCTTGAGATGCCCCTTGCAGTCTTCTGACCTTGATTGTGAAGGCACTGGGGAGCCAGAGAAAGTTTCACACAAAGCAATGATAGAGTTGAGATCTAAGTTACAAAAATATTGTTACCACTGGTCTAATAGTATAAAAGAAGATAAAGGTCATTATATGGAGACTGTCACTAGTATGAGCAAGCTTCATGGCCAAGTTTAATCACTTTGGTGATCTAACTGTAACTGTGGAGAAATTATTTCTCTGTACCTTAAGGTTTTATTTTTTTCTCTAACGTTTTATTACAAAACTTTTCAAATGTGCTGCCATGGTGGAAAGAATTCTACAGTGAACACCAGCATCCCCACGACCTAGATTCTACCATTAACATTTATTATGCTTCCTTTATCACATGACTAGTTTTATCTCTCCGTCCCTTTATCTGGTCATTATCCATCTTAATTTTGGTGCATTTCAAAGTCAATTTGAGATACCAGTATACTTCAACGTGTATATCATTAACTAGAGTTCTGTATTTAATTACAGGTTTGTTTTGATATAAAATTTATAAAAATTAAATGCATAAATATGAAGTGTACATTTATCGAGTTTTTATAAATACATTCACTAGAATAATCTAAATCCCTATTAGGATATAGAATATGACCATCATCACCCCAGAACATTTCCCACTGACTCTTCCCACTCAGCCCTCTCCCCAGTCACAAGAAGCAACCATTGCTCCTTCCCTACCCCCTGTTGTTTAGTTTTGCCTGTTTTAGAATTCCTTAGAAATAGACTTATACTGTGTGTATTCTTTTATGTAAGGCTTCTTTTCTCAGTGTAGTATTCTGTTATATAAATGCATTCTCTCATTGATGGACAGCTGGACTGTTACCTTTTTTTTACTACTATTAATAAAATCACTGTGAACATTCTATTCCAAGCATTTTTGTGAACATCATTTCTTTGGAATAGAATTGCTGGGTCATAGGGTAAGTATATATTTCATTTTATAAGAAAGTGCCTGCCCTTTTCCCAAAATGGTTGTATGATTTTATATTCCTTCCAATAATGTATGGGAGTTCTGGTTGCAACACATCCTATGCAACATTTGATGATGTCAGTTTTTCATTTTAGCCTTTCTGATGGATATGTGGTGGAATCATGGGGTGGTTTTCATATTCACTTCCCTGAGTACTATTAATGGTTGAATACTCTTTCATGGACAGATTGAATGTTAGTATGTCTGTTTTTTTTTTTTTTTTGAAAGTCTGCTTAAATCTTTTTGCTCATTTTGTGTTCTTAAATTGTTAAATTGACTTCTTTTTTTCCTCTGATTTTTTTATTGTGGTAGAATATACATAACGTGAAATTTATCATCTTAACCATTTTAAAGTATACAGTTCAGTGGTATTAAATACATACATAATGTTGTGCAGCTATCACCACCATCCCTCTCTATAACTCTTTTCAATTTATAAAACTCTGTAACTATTAGACAATAACTCCCCATTTGTCTAACCGCTATTCTACTTTCTGTCTCTGATTTTGAAATGTAGCACTTACTTAAATATGTTGGATACCAGACCTTTGTCATACTGTGTTTTGCTCATATTTTCTCCCAGTATGTGGCTTGTCCATTAGTTCTCTTAGCTGATTTTGGGGTTTTTTAATCTAGAAAATAGGGCATTGTTGTGAGTATTCAGTGAAATAATGGATCAAAGCACTTAGTAATGTTGGGCTCATAGTGAATACCCCAAGTATTATCTGCTTTAATTTGTTTTAGAAAAATCAGTATTTTTAATGGTTTGACTCTTTTATCAGGGTAGAAATTTAATAATTATGTTTGGGTGCTCACTACCACCACTCCTTTCCCACAAAAAGAAGGGAGGGAAATAGATTGTAATAAACTGCCTTAATTTTATTATTTCTTATTTTGAAATTCCATCTAAGCCCATTTTCAGTGCTATTATGAGGAAAATAGTGCATCAGTGGGCATATTAATGTGTGAGTGTTATGTTACTGGTTGGACATTACTGTTAAGGATACAAATAGTTTCATTAAATGATGTCCTAAATATGACTACCAGTGTGAGAAATCTCAAATGAGTCACTAAATGTTTTTGACCCATTTTTGAATATCCTGAAAGATATTAATCAGCACACTCTAAAAATAAACTGCATTCTTGTTATTACACTATTCACTGTAGTGCAGAAGTTTATAAAAATAAGTTTTGACAATAAAGCTAATGACTCATTAGAAAGAAAGAAAGAAAATTATGTTTTACCCTGAAGTCAGATTTTTGCTTTGTGATACAACATTTTATTTTTCTTTCCTTCTGTTTTGACTTTCATTAGTTAAAGTTATATTTAATTGGCAACCTTTTGCAAATGGTGGTAGCCGTTAGTTTGAAGGCCTTTGTCCCTCTTTAATCAAGAAGTTGTCATATTAATTACATTTGCATTGATGATGGTGAACTTGTATAGAAATCACTGGGCACTGTTGAAATTTTTAGCTCTTAAGATGCCTGAGTCTGATGTGAAATTGTCATTGTTTACTCCCACAAGTGTTTTAAGATTTAAAATGAATATATTCATCCATAGCTCTTTAAAAATCATTAAATAATCAATGGTTTATTTGACAAAAAGAGTTCCAATAGGAAATTGAAGAAAATAGTGAATCTACAACCATGACATAACTCTATGGCATAGAATCTGAACTTGTAGACAGTTTGGGGTGCCAGGGCATACTTATTTCTTGTTGCTTGATCTTTCTGTTATTTTTATACCAATTTTTTTTTACAAGTTTTCAGATAATTTTATTAATCAGAAACTGATTTCATTCTGTATATTTTCATGGCCTTAAAGCTGTCAGTTAAAACATTTTTAAATTGCAGCTGTCAGTGGGAAATTTTAGTTTAAAATCTAACATTTTCAATGTGGGAGTTATCAGCTTTCCTCTTAAAGATAGAGGTAAAATTAAATCTAGGTCTAAGTCTTATTAGAAGACATATTTTTTTGTTCTTTAATAGGTTTAATAGTGTACATTTCTTCTCCCTTCTCCCTCCTCCATTGTTGTGTATTTTTGGTAATTCAAGGAGAAACCTAATGAAGACTTAGGTAAACTCATGTCATATTTATACCATTCAACCCATATTCCTTGATCATCCTTCTGCAAAAAAGACTTTAAAAATGGGAAAGCAGAAATACTCATTTTTTAATAGTTTACTGTTCCCTGCTGATGTTTTAAATTTGCCTTTAGATAAAAAAGTAAAAAAAAAAAAAAAAATTTGCCTTTAGTTCACCTCAGGGCCATTATCAAACTCTTAGTTTGGTAGGAACACTCCTGCCTTTGGGGTCCCCAAGACCACCATTGTGCTCAGTGATTTCTTAGAAAGATTTGCAGGACTCAGAAGTTGTTATACTTGTGGTTATGGCTTATTACAGTGAAAGAACACAGAGTGAAATCAGCAGCTGGAAAGGGTGCATGGGGCAAAGTCCAGCAGAAATTGAGGGGAAGCTTCCTGTTATCCCCTGCACAGGACATGCTTCATTGTGATGACATGCGCAGAAGTTTGCCAACCAGGGACTCAGGCCTGAGCTTTGGGGCTTATGGTGTTTATTAGACGTCAGTCTCATAGCTGTACAACTCCTGTATGACTGACCTCAGTTATTCAAGCTCCAGACCCTAGAGACAAAACAGGTGTTTACCATTATCACAGTGTGTGCATTAATTATCTGGTCAAATTGGTAGCCAAATTTTTTCACCAGTTGATGGTCAGATTGTGGCCATTGCTTCAGGTATGTAAAAGCACTCTTACTAGAACACTTCAGGAGTTTAGTTTCCAAGAGGCTAAGGGCCAATCCTAAGAATAGGCGTTTTTTGAGAATGTACAGGATTTGAGCAACCTAGACCTGCTGAGTTAATATTTTCCTGCATAACTTCTCTTTCCTCTCTTGAACTTAAATAACTTACACGCAGTCTTTAGCCCTTAATTTAAATGGTGCTGTGTACACATTTTTTATATATTGCCAAATTTGTTTGCTTGAGGTATAATTTATATACAATAAAAATAATCAGTTTAAGTATACAGCTTAAGTTTTGACAAATGTATTATATATAGTTAAGTAATTACCACTATAATCTTGATATAATACAATATAAAAATAGGGAAATTGACATTGGCAGAAAACTATTAACTAGACTACAGGCCTCATTTAGTTTTCACCAATGTTTATACACACTCAAGTGAGTCCGTGTGTGTGTGTAGTTCTATGCAATTTTGTCACATATTATGGCAACTGCCATAATCAAGATTTAGAACTATCCCATCAATACAAATTCCCTGTTACTTTATAATCACACCTTTATCCCCTCCCTAATTCCTAGGAACTACTGATCTGTTGTGTACACATTATATTTAACTGTTTTTATCTGTTGTACCTACCAGTAGTGTGTGCATTCAGTGAGAGCAACCATGAAGTCTGTCGTCATTGTATCCACAACACAGGCATGGGGTTCAGGTGCTTAATTTATTCTCTTCAGTAACTTAATAGCGAGGATTGACTTTTAACGCTAATGCCCTAATATTCAAATTTTTTAGATGAGATTTATTAAAAGATGTCAAGGAAAAAAATCTAAGAAATTAAGGAATTATATACCTTTGAAGTTTGAGAAATCGGGTTGTGTGTGCACGTGCGTGTATGTGCATGTGTGCACGTGTGCTTCAGTGCAAGTGTGTACACATGCCGGCGCACACACCCTCAAATGCACACACACACACACGTGGACATACACTGGACTTCAAATCTTCTCTTAAAAAATTGATATGCAATTAGATTATTCATTTACCTCCGATATAATTTGTGTTTACCCATTATTAAAAATGGACAAAAAAAAAAACCAGTGGAAACAGTTATTGTCATACAGGTTTTCTGGCTTCAATCCTTTCCCTTTACAGTCTATTCTCAACATATAACATCCTAAGTAATCCTTTTTAAGTGAACATTTACTTCTGTTTCATAGTAAGATTAAAAAGCTCCTGAGTATAAATATAGTACTTGCACAAAGAAATACAGATTCTTATTTTTGAAGTAGAAAAGTAACATGAAACAAAGTAATTTTCGAAAAACAACTTTCAGAGTTCTTTCTTGGAAGGGATCTTGCAAATTTGCTGGACCCAGAATTAATCAACAATAGTAATCCATTACCTTTATCTAAATTCCACATATGTTTTATTCACTACTATATGTGGGCACATGATAGACATTTAATAAATATTTATTAAATGAATGATTTATTAAATATGTTAAATGACATTGACTTGTGAAAAGTATGACTCATTAAGATAATGTAATCCTTAATTTGTATATTTTTATAGCTTAGGCATGAAAGAGGAAAAATTAAGAAATTAGTTTTAATTGGGGATTGCCATTGAGTTCCTTGTGTACATAATACACTCCCCTGTGATCTGACAAAAATTCAGGGAAGAATGTTTGACAGTTGAGTCAACCAGGCTCTGAGAGTAAAATTACTTGCCTTGGGTCACTGAACTAGTAAGTAAGCTAATCAGTTCACCTTTGTCTGCCGTCAGCCCCATTCTCTTTCACATGCTACCAAGGACTTTTGGGCCTAGTTGGTAAATTTGGGTAGCTGTTAGAGTATTCAGAAGAGACCAAAAGAAAACACAAAATATCATGTGGTACCCACAGCATTGAGTTGACATGGCATAAATTATGGAGTAATTTAGGATTAATATTTTCTATTAGAGAATGTGAGCTGTTTTATATTAAAAACCTATGCTTGTTTCTATTTCATAGTAAGATGAAAAAACTCCTGAGTATAAATGCAGTACTTATACAAAGAAATCCAAATTCATGTTATTTTTAAAGTAGAAAATTAATGTGAAACAAATTATTTTTAAAAAACAAAACTTTCAGAGGTCTTTTCTTAAAAGGATCTTGAAAATTTGCTTTACGTAGAGTTAATAAACAATAGTAATCCACAGTAGAGGAAGAGGATACAACACAATGGCAGTGTTAAAACGAACCTGGAGATGCATGTGAAGTTATTGTGTTATGTACTGGGGATGCAAGGATAAGTGAGATGTGGTTCCCGCTTGTCATTGGTCTTCATTCTAGTAAAGACTGCACTGTGGATGAGTTCTCAAGCAAAGAGACAGGTATAAACTAAAGTCTGAGTTCTAGGGGTTGACAGATGGATTTTTTTTTTTTCCTTTTATGAGACAAGGTGTCTCTCACTCTGTTGCCAAGGCTGGAGTGCAGTTTATGGGCTCAAAGTACTGGGCTCAAGCGATCCTCCCACTTTGGCCTCCCAAGTAGCTAGGAGTACAGGCACATGCCACCATGCCCAGCTAATTTTTTTCTTTTTTGTAGAGTCAGGGTCTCTCTGTGTTGCTTAGGCTGGTTTCAAACTCTTGGGCTCAAGTGGTCCTCCCACCTTGGCCTCCCAAAGTGCTGGCACTAAAGGTGTGAGCCACCGCACCCGGCCCAGATCTGGATTTTGAGTCCTAGCTTTAACACTTACTTATGTGACTCTGTGTAAATTAAGTTTTCTGATCTTTATATTAATATAATAGGATTAATAAAACCTATCTTGAAGAATTACAGTAAAAGTCAGAAATAATACATACCAAATGCTTAGCATGGTACCTGGTCCCTGGTAGATACTCCTTAAATAATGGTTCCTCTGCTGTCATCTTGATCATTTTCTTTAGGTTTTTCTGAGACCATAAAATGGGAATGATAATAGTGTCCAAGTCACAGCGAGGTTGTGAGGATTAAATGAAGTATTACATATAAATCTGCTTGACATGGTGCTGAATATATATACCTTAAGTATATATACTTGAATGCTTGATAAATTTCATTTATTTGAAAAAGGAAAGCAATTCTGGGAGTTTCAGTAGAGGGGAGGTAGTGAAGAAACATAAGGGAAATGAACACTAAATGACCCTGAATCTTGAAGCCCAGCCTCAGGACATGACCATGCTCTGTGGCTTCAGAGAATGCTAGAATGCATCTAGCCTAATGACAGGGAGCGCAAGACACTTGAATAGGGTTTGTTTTCATTCCTCCAGCAGAGGGGAAGCTGCCGTGGGGCTTGAGGTTAGGATGAGGGTCTGTTGTGGTGGCTTGTTCCGTCTCATATCACTACTACCCGTTGCAGAACACATCAATCGCCTCAGAACATGAGTGGGTTTCAGGCCATGGTCATACACCTCTGATAATCAAGAACAGTAGATTGGAGCTGTAGGAAAAAAAACTCTGAACTTTGAAGACACATACATAAATGAAGGGATTTTTCCATAAAGATTGTTGTTTTTTTTTTTTTTGAGACAGAGTCTCACTCTGTTGCCCAGGCTAGAGTGCCGTGGTGTCAGCCTAGCTCACAGCAACCTCAAGCTCCTGGGCTCAAGCAATCCTTCTGCCTCAGTCTCCTGAGTAGCTAGGACTACAGGCATGTGCCACCATGCCTGGCTAATTTTTTATATGTATATTTTTTTAGTTGTCCAGCTAATTTCTTTCTGTTGTTTAGTAGAGATGGGGTCTCGCTCTTGCTCAGGCTGGTCTTGAACTCCTGAGCTCAAACGATCCTTCCACTTCAGCCTCCCAGAGAGCTAGAATTACGGGTGTGAGCCACCTCGCCCGGCCCCATAAAGATAGTTAAATTGTAATTTTCTCTTTTTTCATTTTTACAACTAATATGAATTTGGTTTTGATGAATGAAATACAGCATTTGATTATATTTTTCACACTTGCGAATGAATAGTGTTTAGGAATTATAGTAATTAATCTTCAAGGCAGTTTTCTAATTGTGCATTTTCCTCAACATATAATTGATAATGTGTCGTGGTTCCTCTGAAATCTGCATCAGACAACTAAGAGCCACTTAATGTTTCCATCAGAACCCTCTGGCATTTCTCTACCTTATCCAAATACCTGTCTTGGTTTATCTCTTGTGCTGTTATTTTTGTGTTCAATAATAAACCTACTTATGATACAAAAACTTTGTTCTTTAAAAATTTGGACTGACTTGTTATAGATGTGAGAGCCAATTGAAGTATAAACAAAATTCTAGAACTAAAGCTTTTGACTTAGTTTAGTGGATTAAGTAATTCTGTTCCAAGTGATCAGGCTTAAGTGCCTACTACATATAAGGAATAGCACCTATTGTTGCTTGTAAATTTTATATGGAAAATAACATTTACACACAGGTACCCACAC
>CM052438.1:22766417-22793379 GCA_028533085.1 Varecia variegata
CAATCAGATACAAAAGCAAATAAAAAACAAAAAAAAAGAAATAACACATAGACAAGCCTGAGCAAGGGTGAGACCCCGTCTCTATAAAAAAGTAGAAAAATTAGCCAGGTGTGGTGGCACACACTTATACTCCCAGCTACTTGAGAGGCTGGGGCAGGAAAATCGCTTGAACCCAGGAGTTTGAGGTTGCTGTGAGCTAGGCTGACATCATGGCACTCTAGCCCAGGTGACAGAGTGAGACTCTGTCTCAAAAAAAAAAAAAAAAAAAAAGGAAGAAAGAAAAAGAAAAGCTCATACATGATAGGAGCTTTTTTCTTACTAGAAGACCATTTTATTTCTTTATTTTTTGGTATGAGTCATTCTTATATCTCTAGCATCTAGAGTAATTATTGACACAGTATAAAGTAAATAAAAGATACTCAGTGAACATTTATTGAATGAATACATCTAAAATGTGTTCTTTTAAAACAGCACTGTTTTTTCCCATTCCTTTTATTGTAGGTGAAGAGTGATTATATGTTAGAGATAGCTGATCAAGTGGACCAGGAAATTGCTTTGAAGTTGGGATGTCTAGAAATTCGGTAAGATGATTAAGTATACATTGAGATCTTTATTCATCAGTGTTTTTCATTGTATTTGAAAATTTTCCAGGTGGTTTTATTTGCTTTGTAAGGATTATCAGTAAAATATTCAGTAACATTCAAGTAAAAATATGAGAAGAATCTGAATTATTAAGTAGATAACTCTCCCCTAATTTTGATCATTTTACAACTTTAACATTCCTCATATATACGTGTAAATTGATGTCTTCCCTGATTTTAGGCGATCATACTGGGAGATGCGGGACAATGCGCTAGAAAAGAAGTCTAACTATGAAGTATTAGAGTAAGTATTACATACCCACGTTACACCTGCAGAACTAATATCATTTAGTTCTGAATTATTATGCAGAACTAAATCATTTCCTAATTTATCATAGAATTAAATACTGACTCCGAAATACTACTGTTTCTAAAACTTTTCTATCTGGAAGAGAGAAAGTTTTAAGAAGAGAATTCTTGATGACATGAATTGTGTTAGCAAACATTTAAATTTGCTGATAAATATCTTAAGGCTAATAATGTGTATGGCCTGTTAACACATTATAAACTTTTTTTGTCTCTGTAGATTTAAGCACAGTGGGATGGCATTTCATTTCTAATTTTTATTGAACTCTAGAATTGCCTATATATTGCTTATAAATTATTATTCATATTCTCTGTATAGATTTGCTGTGTGTTTTTTCACAAATGGATGGGTTGTTGCTCATATATTAGAAAATGTAATAACTAAAAATGTTTCTGATAATGAAATTAGTTTGTATATTACACTATTATATTAGATTGTATTAAATAAATATAATCCAACCTAGAGCTTATGTCTTGGGAGAGTAGAATTTCTGCTGCACTTCATCTTTTTGATGACTGATTCAGCAAAAGATAAATGAGCACTGAGTCCTTAGTAGCTAAGTGCTGGAGATTCAGAAATTAATAATACAAAATTTTCACCCTCAAGAAGCTTACTGCGAGAATGAAGAGTCTCAGAAAAGTAAGCAAAATTATAATATAATATACTAGAAACCAACTGTAGAAGTATCTACGAAGTGTTTGCAGGTGGGTGGTACTTGATGTCTGAGGTGGTTTTGTTAGGGAGATGTTTAACGGGAGTCTTGAAGGGTGAGTGATACACAGAATGTGGGCAGGTGGGGGTTGCATGGGAGCCAGTCTGGGAGGAGAAATCAGCATTTGCAAAGGCACAGAAACATGGGCTATCAGACAAAGGTTAGAAAAGTGTAAGTTCATTGGGGATAGAACAGCATACTTAAGAGGGAGAGATAGGGATATGTATGCACGGAGGCCAGGTCATTGCTTATCTACATCTTTTAGAAAGAGTCTGGACTTGGTCCTTGGGCATTGCTGACTCATTGAACTGTTTTCATCAGGACAGTGATTTGATGAGATCTGTGATTTAGAATTCCGTATTCGTGAGATTAGAACGTTGAAAATGAAAGCAGGGTGCCAAGAAGCCATTGCATCTTTCTTTTCCATGGGAGAAATAACAAGACTCTGGAGAGACAGAAGCTGTGGCTATGGAGATGTGGATTAGCAGAGTCGGAGACTATGAGACTGGAGGCCTGGTCAAAAGAAAAGAGGAATCCAAGGAACCTCTTGGCTTTCAGCCATGGGCCACGAGGGATACCAGTCACAGGAAAAGAGCGTGCTTGAGGGGAAAGAATAAGTTGTTTTGGGAATGTTGATTTTCAGTCTGAGGGAACATTCATGTTTTTTTTAAATGAAAAAGGAAAGAAAAATGTTCATTTTGTTATCTGTTATGAAAGGACTAATACTACCAGCATTAAAAAAATCTCTGATGATACCCAGTGCTTACACCTTGGTTTCTAATACCATTCTCCAACGAAAGGAACCAGGGCTTCTTAGAAAAATGCCTAGTTATAGGGAGGAGAGAGAAAATACAAGATGAGCCTAGAGCAGTTTATTTTGCTGGAAAGAAGGAGGTACTAAAACAAACAAAGAAACAAAAAGTCCAGGCAGGGTGGCTCACGTCTATAATCCTAACACTTTGGGAGGCTGAGGAGGATGGATTGCTTAAGACCAGGAATTCAAGACCAGCCTGAACAACATAGTGAGATCCCATCTCTACAAAAAATAGATGAATTAGCTGGGCATGGTGGCTCATGACTGTAGTCCCAGCTACTCAGGAGGATGAGACAGGAAGAATCTCTGAGTTAAAGGGTGTAGTGAGCTATAATGATACCACTATACTCTAGCCCCAGATTATGACTCAAAGTATAAAATAAATTTCCATGAGTTAATACTAATATAAATGATTGAATAAATAAATATGTGAAGGAGAAGTGACAAATTTGCTCTACAGAAAAATTCCAAATAATGCCAATATTCCCCTGTCGAAAGGATGTGAAGCATAAAACTCACTCCCAAAGTATGGGCTTCAGTTGGTGGCTTGTGTGTACAGAGTATAGCATGGAAAGGGAGTGAGGGGAGAAAGTAACTTCACAGTGAAGGAACCTGACAGACACCTCCTGAGCCTGGGGATCCAGGTCGACATTAGCAGTGATAAGTCGTGTTGATAGTATGCACCCAAGGTGCAGTGTGTTGACAATGGTACTTTACCTCCGAAAACCCATAACCCCAGTCTAATCACGAGAAAAACATCAGACAAACCTACTTGAGGGACATTGTACACAATACCTAACCAGTGCTCTTCAAAACTTTCAAAGTCATCAAGGAAATGAGGGAAGTCTAAGAAACTGAAATAGCCAGAAGAAGCCTAAAGAGACACAGTTAAATGTAATGTGGTGTCCTAGATAGGATCCTGGAACAGAAAAATCTGAATCAAGTATATAGTTTGTTAATAATAATATATCAATACTGATTTATTAGCTGTAACAAGTTCACCATAGTTATGCAAGATATTAACAGTAAGGAACCTAGTGTGGAGTATATGAGGTACATACCTTTGTAACTTTTTTGTAAATCTATTGTAAAATAAAAAGTTTATCTCAATTTTTAAAAATCTGATAGGAGGATCGAGGAAGCAGAAAGCCAGTCAGTAGAGATGATCTAAAAAGGTACAGCTGTTGGTGAATAATTATGTGAAGTCAGAAATGGAATTCTAGTTCAGTGGCCTGGCAGAGTCAAAGGGAAAAGACGCCTGGAAACGTGTGATCGTCCTTCAGGGTCACTATGGAAGCTTGCCTTAGTGCAGTGATTGGGGAAGAATGCTGTGAATTGTATTCTCTCCTATCTCTGGGTGAAGCCAAGATAGGAAAATGAAAGATAACTGAAAAATAGAGTCTGTGTGAGAATAAGAGGTGTACAAAAGAATGAAGAAAGCCAGATGTACTGTCAAAAAGGATACAGAGTTACAGGAAAAGAGATGCCTGAAAGAAATCTCCATGGATAATGCATAGACATGTTTTTAGTAGCCAGAACAATCAGTTAAAAGAAAATGAAGAAGCAGGTATCCATCAAGATGAGGTCGTGAATAGTGTGTTTGGAGAGGGGAGTTTTAAGTTCAAGATCTGTTTGAAATGAGAGTCAAATTTTACACTGAAGTTGGTGTAAATTTGGCTTATTTTTAGAAATTACAGAACTATAGGTGACAAAATAGATGATGGAAGAGGACAAATTGGGTTATTAATCAGTGATTTTAAAACCTTGGTGTATTTGTGGGGAGTCAGTGAAATGGAAAATGTGGGAATTACTACACATAAGTCAAGGCTTGTGATTATTATTACCTGGAAACGAGAATTAGACCCAGAATGAGCTTGTAAATTAGATCCTTCTCAGAGGATATGATTGAAAAGTTGAGTGATCTATTGCTTTGAAATGGCTATTTAGTATTTTTTCATTTATATGTGTGGTATTTAAAGTAAGAAAATATAGTTAAAGGGGAATCTTTGGGTTTTTGCAGTTCTAGGATATTATTTTACTGTACCTTCTTTCTGAATTCCTATGCTTTTGCCCCACTGTGGTGATTCTTTGCAGTTCTATAAGTTGTGTGAATTCAGTGCCTGATCCCTATATGAGAGGTGGATTAGTTCAGTGGGCTCTTGGAGTAGAATGAGTATCTGGGTTCATGTCTGTCCTAGCTTCATTTTCACTAGGTCTTCTCTTTGCTCAATTTTATTAGTAAAGCTCTTGGTATTTGTTTCCAAATCTGTGAAATGAGGATAATGCTGATACCTAACTATTACTGGGTTGTTTTGGGGAGTTGATAGATAATCCATGTCAAGTGCTTAATATGTATAGTACCCAGCACTGAATAGATGTTGACCATAATTGTCATTATCATTATCCATAGGAAAGATTGTCAATCAGGATAAAAAAATCAAGCTGTGTAGAGTTTTTTGAAAGAGAATTAAGAAAAAATAATATAAAAGAATGTGTTCATTTATTGACTTAATTTTGAGCCCTTTAAAGATGATTTTTAATTTATTTGTTTCAAAGATAATAATACATTGTAGTTATTGAATGTTATTCATGCTGGTTATTGAGAAAATTGAAACTATACTGTCAAATAGGAAAAAAATTTCAAATCCCATCACTTACTGATAACAACCTTCAATTCTTACTAAATATCCTTATGTAGCCAGCCCTCTTTTTTAACACATGTGTGTACACATACAATGCATAGTTTTTAATATAATAGTTTTTAGTATAAGTAGAATGATACTATATACATGCAGCCTGCTTTTTTTCTTCAACCTTATGTTGATGAGATCTTTCCACGTAACTAAATACAAATATATATTAGTATACTAGTCCATCAAATGAGTGTATAATACTGCATTTAACCAGTCACCTATTGGTGGAAATTCAATTTGGGTTAATAACATATAAAACATGTTGCCATTTTTTGTTTACTTTTACCTAGATGATAGGCAACAAATAATAGTTTTATTTCCTTACGTAAGTTAGATTACTTGATAATATTAAACATCTTCCCATATATGGCCACTTTATTTTCCTTTTGTAAATTGCAGTTTTATAAGTTTTCTAATGTTTTTTTCTTTATTAATCTTAACAGTCTTTGTTGTATTAACTCTTGATTTATAATGTTAGTTCTATATATTCTTTCCCAGCTCATCTTTGTGTTTCACCTATGTGTATGTGGCTTTAGTAATAGAAAAGTTTGTCTTTTTTTCAATCTAGTAGCAAAATCTGTCACCTATTTTTGTCTTAGTTTTTGAGTTTCATGACCTGATTTTAAAAGGGTATTCAGTGATTTAAGATTGTTAAATGTTTGTTCTGAAACTTTTATGGATTCATTTTTGGTTTTATATTTCCAAATGTGTGGATTCTAAAAAATATTTTCTTTTTAAATTAACCTTTAGCTTACTGGCATTATGATCAGACAGCATGGTCTGTGTAATAAAAGCTTCTCAACTTTTGTGGAGACTTTCTTTGTGTACTAAAATAAGAGCATTTTGCCCCCAATGTTTTATTATGAAAAAGTTTCAAACATACAAAAATGTTGAATTCTACAGTGCACCACTGTGTATCTATCACCTAGATTCTATAGTTGTTAACATTTTGCTGTATTTGCTTTATATAATCAGTGTTTTTAAATGTTTTAGTGTGGTTTAAAAAATGTACTTTCTAATCAAGCTTGTTAACTATCTGTATTGGTATTTTGTCTTTTGACATATTAATAATTAAGAGATGTGTTGAAATATTTATTTATGATAATGACTCTGCCAATTTCTTCTTGTAGGTCTATTAATTTTTGCTCCATATTTTGAGGCTCTTTTATTTAAACATATAAACAGAATGCTTATATCTTCTTGTAAATTGAGTCTTGTATCATTATTTAGTGATCCTCTCTATGTCTAATAATATATTTTTGTTGTTTTTGTTCTAAAGACTGTTTTCCCTTCTTTAGGTTAGCATTGGCCTGGTTTATATTTTCCATTTTTCATTTTCAACTTTTCTATGTCCTTATACTTTTTAAATGTATCTCTTTTAAATATCATAAAGCTGGATTCCTTAAATCCAGTTTGCTAAGTGATAGGTTTAATATGTTCATATTTGTTAGAATGAATTATATATTGGACTTGCTTGTGTTATCTTTGTTTCTAGTGCCCTAGAAATAAACTGTGTGTGTGCACATGCGTGCCTGCTGTTTATTTCTTGGTACTCTTACTCCAAATTTTTTTCTCCAGTGATTTGGAAATTTGTAAACTATCTCTACTCTTTAATTAGTTACTCTTATACTTTCTATATTAACCAACTCTAGATTTTAAAATTATGTAACCCTCTCAAACAATATAAAGACCTTGGAACACCTTAACTCTCTCCATCTTCTTCCACATTACACGTCATTTTTTCTTGTTATTTTAGTTATATCTTTTTTTACTTAAACACCAAATAGTAGACATTATTGTTATTTTATACAGATATTTGTTTGGCTATCCCTGTATGTTTATCATTTTATTTCTTAAACATCCCTTCTGGCATACTTTTCTTTTTACTTCAGCTATATTGTTCAGATCATTGTATTTTCTCAACACTGTAAAGACAATACTCTGTTATGACTGTGAAAAAAGTCTGGTGATATTTCTGTGTAGTTTCTCTTTCTTTTAAGATCCTTTCCTTATTTTTGGTCTTTTCTAGCTTTACTCATGTCTTGGGCTTAGATTTCTTTTTATAAATCCAGATGGACCGAGGCATCTTAATTTTGTGGATTAAAGTTTTCCATCTGGAAAATGTATGCCATTATCTCTTTAATCTCTTAACATTTTTCATATTATTTATTTCCCTTTCTCTCAATGGCAGTGTATGTGTAATTTCTTTGGATTTGTCTTCTAATTCCTTAATTCTCTTTCAAGTAGTTTTTCGCCACTTATATTTTTCATTTATAGAAGTTCCATTTCTTATGATGTAATCTGCTTCTTCATTCCTGGTAACCTCTTGCATGCTCCTCTGTAGTTAATTGTGCCATTACTTTTAAGTTTTTCATGCATTGCTGTTGTATGTTCTGTGTTTGACAATAATATTGGGGTACCAGAGTGTTCAATCTGCTGTTACTGTGACTCTTGTTCAAGCCCCCAGAGAGACCTGAATTAGAGCCTGGTGACCCTAGACTGGGGCTTCATTTCTGCTGTTGTGGCTTCTGACATGACCTCAGCCTCCATCCAGTCCTGCCTCAGGGCCATGTGCTAGGTTTTTTGTCCCCACCTTGCAGGTACCCTCAGTCCAGAAACCAAAAAAAAGCATTTTGTGTATGTGTATTGGGAGCATCCTGGAGACCTACGTGTTTATCAGTGTGTTGGTTAAACGTTCTTTGTTACACTTCAGTCTATCCTTCTGACATTAGTTTTCCTTTTTTTTTTTTTTTTAAGTATATTATTTAAAAGTTTTTTATATGTACTTTTTGTGGTAAAATTCTGTTTTTGTCATCTTGTAATTTTCTATACTTCACCCTTGTTCTTGAAAGATATCTTTACTCCATGAACACTTCTAGATTAATGGTTATATTTTCTCAGTACTTTAAAGATACTTAACGATGTTTGGCTTGGTTATGTTCTTCATTGCAACCATTGAAAGACTGATGCCAGCGCTTTAGGAGTGGTGCTGATGTAGAGATACACTGTGACTCTCGTGCATACCATGGCTATTCTGCCACAGGAGGAACTCAGGAACCTGGCAGCCCTAATTCCTCAAGGAGAGCCTGGGCTAACCTTTTCCTACTTTTTTTTTTTTTTTTTTTAGTAATTTGGAGCCATTTAGAAATTTATATATTTCTGAAGTACAGAAAAGAATTATACATGAATGCAGAATATTACTTTTTCTTATTGGTTTTATTTCAGAGTTCTCTTTTTCCTTTCTAATAAGAAGGAAAGTCATGCAATAGTCCACATAATTGATTAGATTCTATTAATAGCAGAAATTTTAAATATAATCTGTTATTTATAGTCTAATGCAGAATACCCCTTCACCTTGTTTCAAAGTAACTATTTGAATTATGCTAAAAATAATAAGGCCCAACTTCTGAGAGTAGGAAAAGCACTATCTAAAAACTACATTTTTTTCTTTAAATCAACTGAAGAGTTCATCAATCTTTCTTTCCAGGCTTGATAGAACCTTTACTGTAGGCAAAGGGGAGGTATGTGGTGATGAGGGTCTCCCCACCCTCCTCAACCTACTTCCTAAGGGCTCATGCTACCAGGAAACTAACTGGAATGTAAAACAGATAAGACTTTATGTACATATTTTGTAAGTAGGTGGTGAAGAGGAGAGAAGAAGGCATCTGCCAAAGGAGGTCAGATGTTGTAAGAAAAATATTTTTTTATCAGCCTTTAAAACTGCATTGCCAATATCGACAAAGTAAACCAAATACAGTGTTAACATTATGATTCCTAAAATGGTATTAGAGAAGGAAGAATCTTATTTACCAGTGATCATTCCCCAAATGAGAAAACTATAATATGAAATTATTTTAAATGAACCACTTAACTTGTTAGTTCTGTTCATTTCCTTATTAAGTGGTTTGCCTTTTTTAAGAAATTTGTTTTTGGTCATCTTTGCATTTAGCATATTTTGCTATGGTTGTGTTTGTAATTGTTTCTCTTCGCTGACAGAATGTGAACAGCGTCAATGTAGAGACCTTGTGGTAGTCCCCACACATTATAGAGAATCTGACATTTATTAGATCTTTCATAGATACTTCTCCTTTTTTGAGACAAGATCTTACTCTGTTGCCCAGGCTAGAGTGCAGTGGCATCATCATAGCTCACTGAAACCAAAAACTCCTGGATTCAAGTGATCCTCTTGGCCTCAGGCTCCTGAGTAGCTGAGACTATAGGCGTGTACCAGCACAACGGGCTAATTATTTTGGGTAATTTTTTGTAGAGGATGTGATCTCACTATGTTGCTAAAGCTAGTCTACAACTCGTGGCCTCAAGCAATTCTCCTGCCTTGGCCTCCCAAAGTGCTGAGATTACAGGCATGAGCCACTGTGCCTGGCTAGATATTCCATAGATAGTTATTGAATGAATAAATTTGTAATTTGAAATTAGCTGAGGTTAATTATAATTGTGCTTTGTTTTCATTTCATTTTTTAAATTGTCTTTCTTGTCAACAGTAATCCATTGCTTTCTTTAGCTGCCTATAATAATACATCAAAGAAGGAGATGCTGATAGATTTGATAGGAATTGGCAGTGGCTTCACTAATATAGAAGTTCATTTCTTTCTCATGTAAAATAAGTCCTAGACAGTCAGTGAGCCTCAGTCACTGGGGCTCCAGATTCCTTTTACTTGCTATTTCATAATCCATAGCCACCTCATGGCCTAGGATTGCTGCTGGACCTCACCCATTACATGTGTATTCTAGCCCCCAAGAAGGAGGAAGAGATGGGCATTGTCTTTCTTTCTCCCTTCAAGGACACAAACGTGTATAAAGTACGTCCTCACTTAACATCATTGATAAGTTCTTGGAAACTGTGACTTTAATCAAAATGGTGTATATCAAAACCAGCTTTACTATAGGCTAATTGATAGAAGCAAGAATTAAGTTCTTACAGCATATTTTTGGTCACGAAATCATCACCGAACTTCTAGATAAAAGTCCAAAAACTTCTAATATTAAATGTTGAAATAAATGTGAGCTATGCATACATTTAAGAAAGATTAATAAAAACAGATCATTGTTTACCCAATTATTCCAGTTCAAGGTGGCAAGTGGCTGGAACCTATCCCCATAGCTCAGGGTGCAAGGCAGGAACTAACCCTGGATGGGACACCATTCCATCACAGGGCCTGCTAACACACCCACACTCACTCATCTTGGGACAGTGCAGACACACCAGTTCATCTAATGTGCACAGCTTTGGGATGTGGGAAGAAACTAAAGTACCTGGAGAATACCTACATAGACATGGGGAGAACGTGAAAACTTCATATAGACAGTGGCCTCAGCTAGGAAGCGATTCTCTTTTTCTCATTAAAGTTATAATGAAACAACATTGAATGTAATGGTGTTACTCAAGGACCTGTTGTATAATACTTTACTTTAGGGGACATCGGCCAAAACACAGTCACATGGCCACAGCTACCTACAAAAGAGACTGGGAAATGCAGCACTGTACCAAAAGACAACTTTTTATTACCCAGGATGAAAGGGAGAATATCATTAAGAAACAAATGGCAATTTCTATTAAAGTTAGAGAATCTTTTTTTTTTTTTTGAGACAGAGTCTCGCTCTGTTGCCCAGGCTAGAGTGCTGTGGCGTCAGCCTAGCTCACAGCAACCTCAAACTCCTGGGCTGAAGCGATCCTACTGCCTCAGCTTCCCGAGTAGCTAGGACTACAGGCATGTGCCACCATGCCCGGCTAATTTTTTCTGTATATATATTTTAGTTGGCCAGCCAATTTCTTTCTATTTTTAGTAGAGACAGGGTCTTGCTCTTGCTCAGGCTGGTCTCGAACTCCTGACCTCGAGCGATCCACCCACCTCGGCCTCCCAGAGTGCTAGGATTACAGGCGTGAGCCACCGCGCCCAGCCAAGAGAATCTTAACATTTATCTGTTTTTAAGAGGCTTAACGTATAAGTTAGAGGTTAAAGTATCTCAGTTCTGTTTTTAAATTAAACATACTCAATTCTGAGAGTTTTGAGAAAAGGGTTAGATAGGGATACTACATGAAAATGCACATTTAAGTTATATTTGAAGTTAGTTTTGCTTGCATTTTTGCCTGGGATTTAAATACTTGAGAAAGTATGTTCAGAAAGTATTAAACAAGGTCACCATAGTCAGAGTCTTCTCAGAAATATCGCCAGAAGAGAAATAAATTTATCCTTGACGTAAGAATTCACTTATGAGCTTAGCTCCCTTTTAATATGTAAATAAATCTTGTTCCAATCTGAGTCCACTTAAAGCCTGCTGTGTTATGGGGTTGTGAACCTAAGTGCACATGTGTGGGACAAGACCACAGGCTGGGAGTATCTCAGCAGTGCACAAGCACACTGTAGAGTGCTTGTCTTGGCAAGTGGGGAGTGTTGATAGCAGTGAAGCCTTCCACACTGTCTTCTTCCCTCAATCCATTACCCATTCTGGATGGCAGTGTGGTATGAAAGGGGGAATGTGAGCCGCTACACAGTCATTGTGCATAGGATGTGGGAGGACAGAGGTCTCAAAGCATGAGTATGCTGATTTCCAGAAACACTAAATGGTGGTGGGAGTCATTGGAGAGATGATAGGAATTTTGAGGTTTAACAAAACAGAAGACCCTGTCAGTCACAGTGTTCTAAATATTTCATTTAAAATTAAACATTGAGAGTTCTTTTATAAAATTGATCACAAAAATAATTTTAAGTCCCAGAAACCCTAAATTTTCAACAGCTAGATTTATTGGTTTTGAATGCTGATTGTCTCATAATACCTTTCATTCTGTGGTCCAGTTACTTGTTTATATGAATATCTTACTTAAGAAAAGAGAAGATCCAGTGTGTTTTCCTACCCTATGAGCTGTTTTACTACCTATTATGCCATATACTCTCAGTAAGTAAGAACATGAGTACAGCATCTCTCTTTGTGGCTTCAAATCCAAATAAATTTGAATCTTAGAGATTAGATCATAGAAACTCTTTTTGCTAATCCTATCCTAAAAGAAAAGTAGGAAGAATAATGCTTAGAAGCTCCCTGCTATGTATGCACAGGCAATCCCAAGGAAAGGTTCCTTGTTCAATGTACGACTCCCTCCTCATCTTTCCATGTCTCCTTCCTGGAGTCTTTCTGACCATTGTGGGAACTTTGTATGGTTGTCCCTGTGGTAGCTGTGCACTTGACCCAGCATCTATCCTTTTCCCCATCCCTGCCCTTACTGAGGAGCCCAGGCCCATAGCACTAAGCCCTCAAGTGTCCGGGTGCCTGAAGTCTAGCTTTGTTGCTGTGCCCTAGCCCTGCCCATCGTAGCTTTCTGCAGCGCTGGAATGTCCTTTGCCCATTCAGTTCAGGAGCCATGAGCCATGTGGGGCAACTCATCACCCAAGATGCAGCTGAAGCAACTGGGAATGAGACTTTTAATTTAATTTTAACTAATTTAAGTATAAAGGGCTACATAAATCTAGTGGCTACGGTATTGGACAACACTGCTCTAACCTAGTGTTAATGTCCTGTCATCTGTGTATGGGTTCAGAAGGTTCCTCTGAACTGATATGGGAATCTAATAATAAACTGATGCTTGGGTTTGGGACTTGGCAGTATTCTCAGAGCTTCATGGGAATTAGTTTTTTATCAAATGAGTTTGAATGTGTTTAGGATGTGCCCTTTGATAGTTAATAATAAAGAATTGTCTTATAATAAAGGACAGTAGTTATATTTCTATGATACATAAGTTGTGTTTTATTATTTTAGTCACATATTGGACAGTTGTGTAGAGTTTGGGCTCAAAGAAGTGTTATTCCACATGAGGCTGTGAACCACTGCAGATGGGAGTGCACATCATAAACCAGGGCCAGACACAGAGCACGGAGAGAGGTGACCTCGTATTGAAAATGGGACGGCCTACATGTCCCTGCCTGGTTTCCTAAGAGAGATTTTAAATATAGATATCTATAATAGGCTCTTCCTAAAAACTTTGAACATAATACCTTAGGTGCTTCTCAGAGTCCTCTACCATCAAGTCAAAGTAGATTGACTTCTTGATTAAAATGTATTAAAGGTGGTAGTGTTGAATTTTTGTGATAATCTTGTGTACTTTAGCCTCATATTTATTTTCTCAACTGCCAGGTATCTAAAAAGAGTTCTAATGTATGGATGTATGTTCATTATTACTTGAAAGTATTTTTTTTAACTGCATATATGCTACACATTGGCCTTAAGCTTTTTTTTTTTTTTTAATGGAGTTGTCTTCATCTTTGAAGTAAAATCAACACCTAGTAGTAGTCTTTATTTTCACAAAAAAAAAATGCCCTCTTTTATATTTCTTGAAATACACAGCCTTCTTGGTCCATATTTAATTTTCCCATTTGTGACAGAAATTGTTTACTTTACACCTGACTCTGAGAAAAATAAATGTGTAACCAGGTTTACAAATAGTGGTTGACAGCCTCACAATTGCCAAGAGGACATCCCCTGCCTGGTCTTTCCCTCAACCAGAGACTGACATGGCCAGTCACCTTCTTGAAACGCCCACTAGGAGGACATGGACACCTCACTCAGCCTCATGTGTCTAAAACAGAGCTGTTGACCCCCACCCACTTTCCATTTTTCGGTGCATGGCATCAGCATTCCCTCTGCCGTCTTTGACCTCTCTTTCCCTCATACCTCATGTCCACTCACTCATCCATGGGGCTAAGCCCCTGAACCTCTCCAGTTACCACCTCTGCTGCCTGCCAACAAACCTCAGCCCAGGTCACGCCTCGCTCAACAATAAGCAGAAGGGCATAGGGTATGTGGACCAAAAGCTCTTAAGATAAGAAGGATTGTGAGATATTTCCAGAAGAAAGGAAACTGGCCCCCTTAGAGTTCTAGGAACTTTATAGACACATTCTTATTTGATCTTTAGCACCACTGTATGCAGTAGGAATTGGCATTCCCGTTTTAGAAGTGGATAACCTGAGGTTCCCAGGTGTCAATAACCAAATCCATCCTATGGCAGAGCCAAAATTGAAGTCAAGAACTCTCTGATAGTAAAATAAGTGCTTTTTATTATTGCCTGAAAAGGAAGCTAGGAAAGAAAATGATCAGGAATAATGGCTTAGAGATTCTAGAGTGCTTTTCTTTTATGTATTTATTTTGCTACTTCCCAGTAGTGGTTAGCATCAAAATCCTTAACATGCAAAGACCCTGTGTTTTTAGGAGGCAACATGAAAGGGAACAACTTGGGTGGACATTTTTCCCTCTTCATATCCAATAATCAAAGTAGATAATGGCAGTGCTGTCAAGGTAAGGAAGGGAAGTCACAAACAGACATGGTTAGAGTGTGGAAAACCCGGAGTTATATGAATTAACTGATAGGTAAAACCAGAAAACCGTATGTCATAGAAGGCAAGAAAGAGAATTACAGGATGTGGTAAACATAACAATAACAAAATAAAAAGACTGAGAACTGAAACCAGTTTTAGATTTAGCAAGGAATTCATTGGCTTAGGTACTACCTATTCTATAATCTGTAAGAATAGATTATAATATAGATGATAAAAATAGGGATTAGGTTTGGATGTATAGTATAGGATCAACCATATAAACTAACATGATTTCTGTGTTTTTCATAATGCCAGCTAACTTATAGTTAAGAAGTCATCCTGTGTTTTGATACTTTATATTCAGTTTATTGTTTTCTTTTGTTGATCCTGAAAAGATACCTGTATTTCACTTCTTTACTTGATCCTTTTATAATTTGTGTCTCCTGACATTCCTTAATCTCTTTAGAGGCATTATTTCATTTTACTAGTGCACAAGTGCCATCTAGTGGCCAAAACATCTGGGTAACTTATTACCCAAATTGCATGGAAAAGAGAGAATCAGCTATTCTTTCTGATGTGTTTTCTTGGCCAGGGTGCTTTAGGGTTCTTTTTTTTTTTTCCTTCTTTTCTTTTTTAACCCCTTCCAAATGATGAGCTTCTTGATAATAATAATCAATTTAATTTTGTAACCTGACTTAAAGTTGCTGGGATTTCCAACATTTCCATATATTCAACTGTTAAACCCTGGGGTAAATCACTTAATCCCTTTCTATTTTTTTTTCTAATGTGAAACTGATATGATAAACCATTATTAGGTGAATGAGTCCTTTACCCAAAAAAGTCTGTTTTTAAAATCAGTCAACTCTTAGTATAAATTGAAATGATTAATTTTTTTAAAAACTCCCAAGGTGTATCATGAAGCTTTTCCTAATCAAACCAGTTGTTTTCTCTACACATACAGTATTACGTAGTTGGAATTGTAATTGATGTTTATGAGGACAACCTTTAAGCAGTATCTGAAAAAGAATAGTTTTCTTTCTTTTCATTTTTTCTTTCTTTCTGTGTTTTTTTGGTTTGGTTTGGTTTTTTTTGAGGGGGGAGTTGGGTTTTAAGAGACAGGGTCTTTCTCTGTTGCCAGGCTAAAGTGCAGTGGCACAATCATAGTTCACTGCACCTTTGAACTCCTAGATTCAAGTGATCCTCCCACATCAGCCTCTTGAGTAGCTGGGATTACAGGTACAAGCCACCACACCTTGCAGAGAACAGTTTTCTTATACATTGTAATTTACAAAGAGGCAATATTTTAGAAGAGTTCTCAACAATAAGAGTAAAAAAATCATAAGAATTTCTACTGAAGCCTAACTTGTATTCATGTTTTCTGTACATACCTAGAAAATGGTTTGTCCCACCCTCTCTGTGAATCTACTGGTAAATTGCAGTGTTTATACTTGTTTCTGTCCTGAACAATATATGGAAGGATAAATAACTTACGGTGCTTTTCTGTTCTTGCAGTGTGTCATATTAATTGATTTGGTGGTGTTATTTGTTAATACACTTCTTTTTATATTTCAGAAAAGATGTTGGTTTAAAGCGATTTTTTCCTAAGAGTTTACTGGATTCTGTCAAGGTAATTAGAGTCTCCTTTATCATAATCAAATAATGAAATTGTACCAATACCTTTTCCCCAATGGTAAATTGTTTTTGGAAAAATAAAATACAGTTTTCTCTGCTACATATAAAAGCTATGGTATAAAAAGCTGACATTTTATTCTAGTGGTATTAATGGCAAGTAGATTCTCACAGGTACAACTTTCTCCCACAAAACCATGATTTCACTTCTTGATTGTGTGTGATGCTCAGCTAAGTACAAAACTAAAGAAGTTACATGCAAAGAAATCCCTGTCACCTAGGTCTTTACAATCTGAGGTATTTTGATATGAAGAAGAAAAGGAGCAATATGTAAAAGAATTGTGGTGGTGGTAGAATCATAAATATTGTGTGTGTGGAGGGGGTATCAGTGCATCCTGCAGGTGTGTCTTCTCCTGTTTCAACCATGTAGACGTGCCTGCATGTTAGAAACTTTGGATAGAGCCTCAGTTCCTATCCCTCCCCGTAGCTCCCACTCCGGTGGAGAGAGCTCCCAGTGAGGGTGGGAAGTAGACTCTGAAGTGTGGTTCCCCAGCCAATCCAGAACACAGGTCAAGTTGTTCACGTGCAGCAGGGGGACACAGACTTGGGGGTTAAGACAGAGTCTGCCTCAGATGAGCTCTGCCAGTTGCTAGCCTCATGTTCTTGGGCCTGGTTTCTTACTTCCACAGTGGAGAAAATAGTATTTTGTAGGGTTGATGTGAATATTTAACAGATTAAAATATATATTACTTATTACAGTACCTGTCACATAGCAGTTCATAAACAGTGGCTGTTCCTGCTCTTTTTATTACTATAAAGGTCATGTTCTACATTCCATCAACTGAAGCCCAAGCAGGATAAGACATATGTTATGAGAGAATGTGGCAGAGTGGTTCAGAAAACTTGCTCTAAAACCAAACTGCCTGGTGAAAATCAGGACTTCACCAGCTTGAATTGCCTGTGACTTTGGAGAAGTTATTTAATCTGTATTTCAGTTTCCACATCTGTAAAATGTGGATAAAACCAGTTTCTAATACATGGGGTTCATGTAAGGATTAAATGGGCTAATATGTATAAAATCTTACAACAATAGAACAATTGCTTAGGAAATGTGACCGAGTGTGATGAGGAGAGTGAGCATCATTCTTGTTCCACTGATAATAAAAGGCAAAATTCTGCAATTTTTATTGCATAGGTCTGAGACACATTTCCATATACCGTAGTCCTGTAGAATGGCTGGATTAGTTAAGATTTGCTTTTCCATAAACAGGCTATGTCAATACATTTGTTTCTCCAAAAGCCATTTTGTTTTACCTGCCTTTTTTCCGTTACATTTATATTTATAGGAGATTGTTTTTAGTAAACATTCATATTGAGCTGTTGAACGATTACCTTATTATATTTGGTAGAACTTGAATCGCTGTGTTTAATGCCAAAAACAGAATCTGGGGTGTATGTGCCTTAATTACTAAGAAAAATTTGTAAGATACTTTAAATCTCTGCCCCTGTGATGTTAGTGCTGTCAAAGACACATTTTTTAAAATCACTATACCAGTAAAACTAGTACATCAAACCCAAATTGAGGAAGAGTCTGTAAAATTCTGATCATTGCTGTTCAAAACTATCAAGGTCATGAAATAGAAGAAAAGACCCAAGAAGGAGGAGGCTGAAGAGAAAAGATGAGTAAATGTGTGAAATCTGGAATGGTGAGAGGACATTAGTGGACAAACTAGTGAAATTGAATTTTAAACTGTAGTTCGGTGATTAGCATGGTACCACTGGGTACCAAAGAAGCTTCCTCTACTGGCTTTGCATCTCTACCATAAACCTAAAATTAGGTGGCAAGTCAAAATGGCCAAATTATAATTTATTGCAGTATAATTCACAGTAGAATCCTAATTTCAGAACTAGATATGTTAAGACATCAATAAAGTGGTTTCCTAGAATACTATCAGGAACACTTTTATTCTTAAAGAAAATCATCATTTCATTTCTGTGATCTGAAGGTGAACATTTCAGGCTTAATATTTTTGTTGAGCACGGAAGTGCAGGGCTTGGTGCAGTCATTCAGCAGTGAATTCCTGGCATCTGTGCTGGGCCAGGCTATGAGTGGGGGATGCCTAAGGGAATGAAGCTTCTGCTGGCAGAGCTTATCATCTGGCAGAGACCCTGTGGACAAAAGGAGGGAACAGCGCTCTTTGCATGCACCATTAATGTGTCTGTATTTAGCATTTGATGGGTGGGTTGATAAGTGATTCCTTAATAATAATATATTCTGCTATTCTTTTATTGCAAATTTTCTTTACCGTTGCATTAAATCATCTGGGAAGCCCTAGGAATCCATTGTTGCTAGCAGCATCTGATAATCATCAGTTGACTAATATGAAATTATTTTTGTAGTTCCATGTGGCTGAATAGCAGCAATTTCTGATGGTTCAACCAAATAATACTGCTTCATTTTGAAGAAGTATCATGTTCTTGGTAATTTTCTCTTTACACGTGAATTGGTTTAAAATAGAATAGTGTGCATTGATAGATGCCTAGTTTCCTAAATCTAGGCAAATACAAAGCAGGTGTTAAAACTTGAAATGTAATGTAAAACCATCTTGCTTGCTTCTGCTAGTTTAGGAATTATGTTGATTAATACCAAGATATTCTAGGAAGTTAGATTTTGTAGAATTTTTTCCTGAGTAATTAGGAAAGAAATAATGTTTTCTCAGATATCCTCCTTATAAAAGCTAATTTTGGAGCTTTTGGACAGCAGAGATTTTCTAGTTCTTGTCCCACATTGAATATAGGTTTGGAACTCACAGCCCTCTCTAGTGGTCACATTTAAGCACAGACTGTCAAAAAGGTTGGGTACACTCGTGTCAAAGCACCCCATTTTAGTTGGTGGGGAGCAAGAGAGTTGTTTCTGTGTCCATAGAAAACTAACTCTGAATGATATCATTTCCCCCTACTCCAGCTACTTGAGCTTTTTGGTTTGTTATTTATCACTGTGACTTCCTAGTTCTTAACTTGGTAATACATACAAGCAGGATCAGCCAGGTAAAGGAGCCTGCAGAAAACTTAACACATTTCCCCTATGTTCAAGTGAATGGGACAAATACGATAAAATTAGAGCTTGTTTTCAAGCACATTTGCCCAGTTACTCAGAAATTCTCCAGCAGTTTAAATAATCAGAGTGAGCAGTTTAGTTCTTTATTATTCCATTTCTAAGAGAGTTTTGGATGAGAAAAAGAGGGCTCACTGTATTTAGCACAGGGCTGATAGTTTCAATCCCTATTGTAGGAGAATAGCACGCAACTTCTTTTATATTTCTCAGCCATCAGGAGACACTTTCACAAAGAGAAATGATGAGGGCTTGAATTTAAAGGAGACAGAGGGTAGAGATTTGTTGGGTTACATTTGAAGGACGTTAAGGATATAAGGCCTTACAGGACTTAACCTATTAGTCTGTGGGAGGAGGGAGAAGAAAGTACAGGGCCTGGCCTCACCTCAGATTTCTGCCCCTTACACTTAGGTGGTCACTAGTGCTAGTAATCAAAGACGCAGAATTGAGTCAGACTGACAGCAGTCCATTCAGCTATGTAAATATTGAGCTTAAGGTGCTGTGAGACTGTGGAGGTCAAGAGGAAGGAATAGGTTCAGAGTGATAGAGTGGCAGCTATGTCCGGTGTAATGTCAGGCAGGGTAAGTAACCAGCACAGCTCGATTATCAGTGGTATGTTAGGTTTTAGATGTCTGTAGGGAATCCAGGTGGAACTATCAGGCAGGTAGACATATATGTGTTTGAAGCTCAAGGGGGAGATTCTAGTTCCTCAACTTCCATTTCTACTACTTCATGGAGTATTTTATATTTTAGGTAATGAATGAATGGGTGTAACTTTGTAGTATTATCGCTTGTTTGTAAACAAGCAGCTGGTTGGGAATTAGGTACAAAGCAGAGAATTAACTTAATTTCTGGACCTCTTTTATATAGTTTTTATTCTTTGCATGTCAGTACTTCTCTGAGATAAAATATTCCTCTTAGAGTCATAAATGAATATATAAAGTTTTTATTAATGTTAATAAAAATGATTTGCCATTGTGTTCTAGTCCGTGTGCTTATTTGACAACCATTCTTTGCAACTGCTACCATATTCTGATTTGTTGTAGCATAACACTTCAAGAGTTTTAAGGTGTTCCAGGGCTTTTGCTCAGCCTATTTTCTACTTGCTGATAGAAGATACTTCTTACGATCAGATCATTGATTGGCACGTTGAGGCAGCATGTTCTAATGACAGAATGTTTAAAGAATGAACTATCTTCCCTCTTACATACTAGAAAGTGAAGTATTGTTTAATCGCAGGATAGAACCAGATTTTACTGGTCCATTCTGTCTATTTGGGAGGGTGCCAGAATCCAAGAGTTACGCAATTATTCACTTGTAAGCACATCATGAGTTTCAGCTGTGGGCCACACTCTAACCATTAAAGAGAGAACGCCGGCTCTCTTTTCATCCACAAGGATCTTCTGTAAGTTCCATGTTTAAAAATACATTCAAGATGAGATGAAACCCATAGGATGTGGTAGTCGTTTCTTCCTGGTGCTGCCTGGAAGAAAATTGTTAGAGGAGGAGGCGCTTGAAATGGTCACGCAGCTAGCAAAAAGAACTCAAGCAGTTCTGCCTTGGAATCCCAGCTCTTCTTCTCCCACATTGTTACCTAATCTTTCTGAGTCTCTGTTTGCTTGCTAATATAATATATGAAAAATAGTATCTACTTTGCAGGGGATGTTGTGAAGTTTATTTCCAGGGAAGGGTCTACAGATGTCTTTCCTAACATCATTTTTTGGTGTGTGTGTTTTAATCAATGCCAAACAGCACTATGTCCACAGAATTACACTATTCTTCCTGTAGCCATGAATGAAGCTCAGAAAGCTTTCTCCAGCACTCCTCTGAGTTTCTGGAGAATAACGTAGCTGTTCGGATTCTTCAGTGTATTCCAAGTGTAAAGCACAGAATAGAATTTCCTTAACGGATTTGTTCTGAGTCCAAAGTGTAGCAGACTTACATCTTAGGAACTGGTTTACATTCATCGAACTACCAGGATGGTGTATTGTTGATTTGTGAGAAAAACATCTGTGGACAGCTGCAGACGTACTCAAATCTCCATGTCCGGTCTACACATTCTTGGTAGACAGACCTGCATAGGTGACCATAGTCAGAGAATGTTTGGAAAACCTGGAGTCAGAACAACTGTTAAATACTGTCAAGCCTAGCCCTGTGCTGAGAGTGGCCTTTTTCAGTCCTGTGGCTCATGACCAATTCTTGCATGGCCATTCCCAAAAATATGCTTCCCACACTTTTCTTTATACAGCATCCAAAGCTGACCAACTCATTATGTGCTAACCTTGAATCCATTTCATTTCTTTTCTGTTTAGATTCTGTGATCTAAAGCTATAATTAATCCTTTTCAAAACATCTATAATTCTGTTTTTCCACTCTGCATCATACTTACCTGTCAGCAGCCCTGGTTAAAACTATTGGCCAGCCTGCCTGGCTTTAGCCCTCTCCATTTTATTTGCAGGTGTCATCTGATTCCACGTATATAAATAACCTTAGCTGGTGACTCTGAAATGTCTATCACCAGCCTTGCCTGCTCCTGAACTCCAAACTTATATCTAAATGTCTACTTGACAGTTCAAGTCAGAAGACTTCAGGATCACCAACATGTCCAGAATTAACATGACTTTATTTTCCTCACTAAGCCGGCCCCTTGTGTTTGCCCATTTTCTTCATCCAAAACTCTAGTCATCCTGGATTCTTCGCTTTGCTACTGTCCCACGTATGATCATCCAGATGTCCCAAAAGTGCCCATTGCTCTCCTTCACCACCACCTTGGAGTCTACACCACTAGTGTTTCTTGCTTGGCCTGTTTCGGTGACCTGACTGGTCTTTTTACTTTCTCTCTTACACACTCTCCCAACCCTCTGTATGCAAGAGCAGAGTGAGCTTTATAAAATAAAAATTACATGCCTCAGGTAATCCTCAAATGTTCTGCTTTCTTGGCTTGTTGAACTCTTGTCTGCCAGGATATCTTGTCTTCTGCCTCTGATCTTTTACATTTCCAGAAACTGCAGCCTCTACCTGATTGTGTGTATCCCACTCTACTGTCTTCCCAGCTCGTTCTCTGTAGTGTCCCAGATCTAGTAATCCTTACACCCCACTGGGACCTTCAAGCCACTCCAGACAGGCTGTCACCTCCATGACCCCACCCAAAGTATGCCATGCCCTCCTGGGTCACCTTGTACCTGCCTCTGCAGCCACACCTCAGCCTGGGCCCCTGGCTGCTCTCCATTCCCATGTCCCCTGGTCCTTCAGTCACCTAGCTTTGATTCTTTTGTGCGCTGAGCCAGCCAGGACCTCCCCTTGAATTCTACTGGCCGTTTACATCCAGCAGCCTGCCTGACACCTCTGCTTGGATTCTCATATTCTCCTGGTATTGCTCTGACCTTCACGACCCACCAATCTGTTCTCAGTTTTTGCTATTTCAGTTCAATAGCAGCTCTTACCAATCAATCAGCATGTCTTGTTGGTTCTCTTTTCAGAACAAATCTAGAATCTGACCACTTCTCACTCCCTTTCTGTTTCTGTACTTGTGCAAACTATTACCTCCTGCTGAATTATTTGGGTAGCCTCCTACCTGGTCTCTCCTGCTCCTGTCTTACTGCTCGTAACACAGCTACCAGAGTGTCTCTGTTAAAACCCAAGTCAGATAGTGTCACTCCTCGGCTCAAAGCCATCCAAGGATTTGGTATCTCCTCTGGGTCAGTGCTGAGTACTTACCATGCCTGTGTTCTCTAGCTCCTCTTCCTCAGACCTCATCACGTAGCCTCAAACCACTAGCTCACTCAGGCTGCTTCACACATTGAGTTCTGAGGGCTTGCTGCCTGGAAAGCCCTTCCCTCCACTGCAGATGTTCCTATGTATAAATAGAAAACTCAGTAATTGAAAAAGGACCAAAAGACTATCATACCACTACTCAGAAAAAAAACAGTGTTGGTTTATCTCCTTCAGGGGAGCATTGCTGTATGATTCCCAAGGCTCACATGTGTTTTCTCTCCTTATAAAGGCATCTATACTATATATACTGATTGTTTCGTTATCTTTTTTCATGTTAACAATATGGTATGGATTTTAGTGTCAGTAAATTAGTTCTACAAAACAGTTTTTAGGGCTGCATGGAATATTGGTTAGATAGATAGATACCCTATGGTTTATGAAACCGGTCCATATGTTAATACAAACAATCCTACAGTGAATCTCCTTGTTGCTGAATCTTTGCATGTATTTTTAATGATTTCTGAAGAAGAATGTTATGTAATTATCTGGACCAAAAGTTGTGGGATTTTTAAGGTTTTTGATTTGTGTGCCATTTGGAAAAGTATATCAGTTTTTCCCTTTTAACAGTGGAACATGTAAGTACCTTTATACCTTCACCCTTGTCATTTCTGGTTCATGTGCATACGTGGTACACACTTCTGTTTAAGAAATAAAGCTCTAGGCCAGGCGCAGTGGCTCATGCCTGTAATCCTAGCACTCTGGGAGGCCAAGGCGGGAGGATCGTTTGAGCTCAGGAGTTCGAGACCAGCCTGAGCAAGAGTGAGACCCCGTCTCTACTAAAAATAGAAAGAAATTATCTGGCCAACTAAAAATATATATAGAAAAAATTAGCCGGGCATGGTGGTGCATGCCTGTAGTCCCAGCTACTCAGAAGGCTGAGGCAGAAGCATTGCTTGAGCCCAGGAATTTGAGGTTGCTGTGAGCTAGGCTAACACCACGGCACTCTAGCCCAGGCAGAGCGAGACTCTGTCTCCAAAAAAAAAAAAAAAGAAAGAAAGAAAAGAAATAAAGCTCTATATGTGAACTGTACAGTTAAAAAAGGTTACGATGGTAAACTTTATGTTGTGTTTATTTAAAAAAGGCTATGATACATTTATAGTTATTTGACAAGTGTGATATTTTGCTGGTATTAAGTGGTGGGTAGGAAAGAAATCTTACTGTTATTGCTACGGTCTTTATGCATTGCTGACTCTAAAAAAAGATTTTTTTCTAATTTTATCATGCAGGCCAAAACACTAAGAAAACTCATCCAACAAACATTTAGACAGTTTGCCAATCTTAATAGAGAAGAAAGTATTCTGAAATTCTTTGAGATCCTCTCTCCAGTGTACAGATTTGATAAAGAATGTTTCAAGTGTGCTCTTGGTGTAAGTATGGGAACATGAGAAATACTGGACTAGTTTGATTTCTTCTGCTTTTTCTTATCCATTACTGTATATCTAAATTTCCAATAGAAAGAAAGCTAATATATCCCATTTTGTAATAATAGAATATTACTTTGTCATTTTTATAGTGGGAAAAATACAAAAAGAAAATTTATCAATGAGAGAATAAAATCACCTTTTTTAAAATAGCATGCCTATGTTTACAATTTGGTTTTCTTATTCCAGCCCTGTGATTTATTCATTAACTCTTCTCTCTAAGGGCTAGTTTACCTATTCAAATAATCATCTAAAAGAAACCATTGGCTCCAGGCATGTTGGAATAAGCACAGTGCATCTCTGTCTAGGCTGAACAGATCCTGGGTCAATGAAGTTACAAATATTAATATTTTATCATATTTGGTTAGGTAGATTAATAACAAAGCAAGCCAGCCCCTCTTTGGTCCTTTAATACTGTGATCCCCACCCCTGGGGTACAGACCAGTACCATTCCGTGGCCTGTTAGGAACCGGGCCGCACAGCAGGAGGTGAGCTGCAGGCGAGCAAAGGAAGCTTCAGCCATTCCCCATCACTGGCATCACCACCTGAGCTCCACCTTCCCCACCTCCCCTCTGTCCTGTGAGAAAGTTGTCTTCCATTAAGCTTAGGAACTGGGCCACACAGCAGGAAACTGGTTCCTGGTGCCAAAAATGTTGGAGACAACTGCTTTAATATATCCATGGCTCTTTATCTAAAATATTTCTTTTTTCCTTCTGGCATCTCTGTCTTCACCTGTTTCAACAATCTTCAAAAGTCAAGCTGGATTATTTCAGTGGAGCTGGCAATCGGCCCAGAAGAAGGAATCAGTTACTTAACAGACAAGGGCTGCAATGTAAGTCTGCTTCTGTGAAGTTTCGGAAATTTGACTTCAGACAAGAGGAATGAAATTAAGGAAAAGGGATATTCTTCTGGAAAAGACATTATTCTGCAATTAAATCTTTCCATTGCATGGCATTTGTTGCTCAAGGAGGGGGCTCAAGTAAGAGAAAGTCTAAGCCTCTGTTGGAATTCTTCAAAATTCTTTAGTTTTGGAAGGAAAGGAATCATACAAGTCATGTGTATGTTAGTAAGACCAGAATGGGGTTGTTCTGGTTTATCTGGAGGTTGTTTAAATATTTTTTTAATTGAGCTCTGGATATGATTTGGGTATATTTATACTGGCTTCATATCCTCCTAGCCTTATCTTAACTGAGAATAAATGTCTCAATCAGTTGGAAACTATGCTTATTTCCAACTGCCACACCAGACCTCCGTTCTTTTATTGTCTTCTCAGCAGAGGTGCTAATCTTTTCCTGTGGGTTCCTCTTTCATTCTTGCAGCAAGTATCATTGAGCACCTGCTTGGTACCAGGCACTGGTTTGAGATACAACAAGGAACAAAACAGACCTTACCTTTATGTAGCTTATAGTCAAGTGTACAAAATAAATATGGAACAGGCCAGGCTCAGTGGTTCACCCCTGTATTCTCAGCACTTTGAGAGGGCAAGGTGGGAGGATCACTTGAGGCCAGCAATTCAAGACCAGCCTGGACAACATAGCAAGACCCCATCTCTAAAAAAAAAAAAAATACGCATGGTGGCATGAACTTTTAGTCCCAGCTATTCAGGAGGCTGAAGCGAGAGGATCACTTGAGCCCAGAAATTCAAGGTTACAGTGAGTTAGGATTGCACCACTGCACTCCAGCTTGAGCAACAGAGCAAGACCCTGTTTGTTTATATACACACACACACACAGAGGACATATCTGTGTTGCATACTGATAAGTACTAAGATGAAAAGTAGAACTGCTTAAGGAAGGTTGTGTTGAGAAGGGCACACTCCCCTTTAGATGAGTGGTCAGACTCAGAAGAGAGACTTCTTCTCAGGCCTCTACCACCAAGTGTTCTTTTCCACTCAGAGTTTTGTGATTTGAACTTTTTACTTAATTTATTCATACATTTTCCTATGCACATAATTTTACATAGGGCATAAATGTGTCCAAACCACATCACATCATACCTGCTTTTTTCCAAGCGCACTCTCTGGTTTCCATTCCACTCTGCTTGGCTCCTGCTTCCACCAGTCCTTTCTATTCATCCTTCTCTGTCCCTCCATACACACATGTAAGTGACTCAAGAACTGTTCTGCTGTTCATCTCCATGCTCTGTTTTGTTATTCAGAATGGGGTCATCATTGGGCACCCTGCACTGCAGCCTGGGTATTTTACTCTGAACCTGGTAGAATTTCCTTCAGTTCCACCCTCTTTCCCTTCTCTCTCTCGGGACCAGATAGGACCATGTAGAGAACATGTACTTTGCCTTCAGATTTCTACCCCTAGAAAATGACATAATAAATATTCTTTTACACGTATCTGTGTACATTTTTTCTCCTTAGAGAAGAGATTTCCAAGTATGGAACTGCAGAATCCATTCACATAGTGGTAATTTTAAAAGAAGCTGCCAGATTTCTTTTCAGAAAGGCTAAAAAGCTTCATATTTTCACCAGCAGTGTATGAAAGTACTATTTTCCCCACTCATTTCATAGCAGTAGTTTTTTTTTTTT
>CM052438.1:22793879-22804882 GCA_028533085.1 Varecia variegata
GGAGAACCAAAGAGATGTCGTATCATCATTATTTCTTATAGCTGAGTAATACTCCATGGTATACAGATACCACGTTTTACTAATCCATTCATGAATTGATGGACATTTGGGTTGTTTCCACATCTTAGCAATTGTGAATTGTCATAGCAGTAGTTTTAATAACTCTTTTAATTTTTCCGTTTTAATAGGTACGAAGTGATTCTCATTACTCTTTTTGTTCAATTTGATGTAAAGCAAGCATCTAGTGAATTTAAACATTTTTACATCCTGGCTGTTTCTCTTCCCACCTCTGTGAATTATAATAACTGCTGATATCATATATTTTGCCTATTTCATCAACACATCTGTCCTTTTCTTATCAATTTGTTAAGTCTCTCTACACATCAAGGAAGTCAGTGTGTTTTCCTTAACTGTTGTTAAAATTTTTTCCTAAATCACATGTTGTCTGTTGACTTGAAACAGACTAGTCTTACTAGTCCCACATCCCGAGAATGACCGGTATCCTGACTTTTGTCATCATTGATTAAATTTTTAATAAATGATGCTGGGTTAGCTGGATAGTCACAGAGGAAAACAAAATGAATTTTGACCCTTTTCACACCCCATGACAAAAATCACTTCCAGGTGGAATTAGATCTACACATGAAAGGTGAAAATGATAAGAGTTCTCAAATATAGAATATTTTTATAACTTTGGGGTAGGCAGAGAGTCCTTAAACAGGACATAAAAAGTGCTAACTCTAAAAGAAAATTTTGATAAATTGGACTACATTGAAATCAAAAACTTCTTTTCATCTTAAGATAACAGAAAGGCAAACCAAGTATTTGCAATAAATATTTGACAATAGACTCTTAATCCAGAATAAAGAATAATAATAAATATTAAGAAAAGGACAGACAACCCAATGGAGGATACCATAATGGCCAATAAAAAAATGAAAAGATGGTCAGCCTCATTCTCATCATAGTGAGGCACTGTGATACTGGTACATGTACTAAAATGGCTAACAGGTAAAAGATGTATATAGCACCAAGCACTAGCAAGAAAGTGGAGCAACTGGACCTTTCAGACTTTGATGGTGAGAGTATTGGTGCAGCTTCTTCAAAAAACTATGACATTATTCATCTTACCTTTTATTACTTGTGAATTTTTTAGTCCTAACCCTTAGATTATATTTGCAGTCTCATATATTTTCTTACAAGACTTTTCTTGCCCTTTTACCTGTATGTCTTTAATCCATCTGGAATTTCACTTATGGCATAAGATGGAAATCTACCCACTTCTTTAGGAGGGAAGAATAAAGGTGGGGTTTCGTGTGCTCAAGAGAGCAGGCTCTGGAGTACATGGCCAAGGTCACCACCATCTTGAGTCACTCACATGCTAGCTTTGTGACTTTGGGACCATTCACAGACTCTGCTTGTATTCATATATATATATATATATATGTATTAGTTTTTTTAATTTTTGCTTTCATTTATGAATTTTTTCTAGAAAAATTTAGCCAGGTGCAGTGGCATGTGCCTATAGTCCTAGGTACTCGGGAGGCGGAGGCAGGAGGATCGCTTAAGCTGAGCAGTTTGAGGTTGCAGTGAGCTATGATGACGCCACTGCACTCTAGCCAGAGCAACAGAGAGATACTCTGTCTCAAAAAAAAAAAAAATTAATAAATAAATAAAACTTACATAGAATTGATCTATGTAATGACAAAGTGTCTTTTCAGTGGTAGGTGTTTCTATTATTTTTAATGATCTTTTTAATCACTTCAGTAGTAATAGATCTATTCAGATTTTCCACACTATTGGTGGCGGTTTGGGTAATTTATATTTTGTTAGCATATGATCTGGTTCTCTACGTTTTCGTATTGCTGCCGTAGAGTTGCATCTCATAGTTCTCTTAAAATCTTTTCAGTCACTTTGTTTTTTTTTTTTTTTTTTTTGAGACAGAGTCTTGCTTTGTTGCCCGGGCTAGAGTGAGTGCCGTGGCGTCCTCCTAGCTCACAGCAACCTCAAACTCCTGGGCTCAAGCAATCCTACTGCCTCAGCCTCCCGAGTAGCTGGGACTACAGGCATGCGCCACCATGCCCGGCTAATTTTTTTTCTGTATGTTTTTAGTTGGCCAGATAATTTCTTTCTATTTTTGGTAGAGACGGGGTCTCGCTCTTGCTCAGGCTGGTCTCGAACTCCTGAGCTCAAACAATCCGCCCGCCTCGCCTCCCAGAGTGCTAGGATTACAGGCGTGAGCCACCGCGCCTGGCCTAGTCACTTTGTTTTTATATCCTGTCTCATTCCTAAGCTTGACTGTTTTGGTTTGGCTCTGCTTTTTAGACTTGCAAAGGGGTCTATTCTACTTGTCTTTTAAAAGACAAGCTTAGGGATTTATTACAGCACTTCTATTAATTTTCATTAATTTCAGTAATTCCCTTTTTGTAGTATCTTGGTTATTTTTGGCTTTGTATTATGCTAGTCCCTTTAAGCATTTCTTTAAAATTTATTCTTGTTTTAAATTTGGAGGCCATTTTCTTCTTGTACAACTTTTATCATATCATATCTTACCAATTTAGATATGTGGTATTGTACTTTTTATTGTATTTCTGTATACTTGTTTGAGATTTCATTTTTCTCTTTTTCATTGTAGCATTTAAGAGAATGTTACTTAATTTTCAAGAGGCTCTAGGCTTTTTGTCTTATTTTTGTTTTTAATAAGCATATCATAAGCCAATTTTATATTAGCTTATGAGCAGATAATATTTTTTAATGGTTATTCAGATTTGTCAAGGTCTTCTTTATGGCCAAGTATATGGTAAATTATTGTAAATGCTCCATGAAAAAAAATGTTTATTTTCTACTCAAGGTTATAAGGATCTCTCTAACTATAAAATGAGTTATTAGTTGTGTAGAGTAGAAGAAAAGCAGAATAGGAACAATCAGGATAGAGTCTCCAGAAGCTCCTGTACATCTGTCATGCTCGCTCATGGGTGTATTTTTATGTTCCTGGATAAGACCAACCCTCTGCTCCTGCAGTGGCTCCCATCCCATCTTACCTGCTCATGGTAATTCTTTAATTCTCTCCCGTTTTTCCTGCATCAGCAAACATTGCTAACATACTGGATCTTCCCTGTCAGCATAGAAAAATGTGTGACTCTCCGATCCTAAAAATATCCTATCTTAATCCTATATCCTCATTCTTGTTCCTCCCTGATACCTTATGTTTTCGACTTTCCTTTGCTGCAGAACTTCTTGACAGATTATCTGATTGCTCTGCCTATAATTCTTCTCATTCTCCCTTCAACCTACTCCAACCAGGCTTTTCCTGCCTACCACCATCATACCACCACCATCCAATCAATGCTGCATAATAGGAGCTGATGCTTTGTGGTATTCTAAGGGAGCGTCCTTAACCAAGCTAATTGTTTTGAAGAAATGTGTAGCAATCATCATGTGCAAAGGGATCATGTTCATGAAATGCTAGAAGATGAAATGTGTGTGTGTGTTGTTTTTGTTTTTGGTTTTGGTTTTTTTTGAGACGTGGTCTCTTTTGTTCAGGGTAGAGTACAGAGGTGTCATCATAGCTCACTGCAACCTCAAACTCCTACGCTCAAGTGATCCTCCTGCCTCAGCCTCCCAGATAGCTGGGACTATAGGCACGTGCTACAATGCCCAGCTAATTTTTCTTTTTTTTGTAGAAATAAGGTCTTGCTGTGTAGCTCAGGCTGGTCTCGAGCTCCTGGCCTCAAGCAATCCTTCTGCCTCAGCCTCCCAAAGTGCTGGGATTGCAGGTGTGAGACACCATGCCCGGCTATATTTTTTCTTTTCAAGAAGAAAAGGGAGTTTATTTTACAAGGAAAATGACCATAGCCTCTCTTGGCATTTCCTAAGAGGTCAGTCTGTATGGGAAGGGTCCTTTGGATACCTACTGTCTCTTTAACCCCAATATACTATAGAACTTCAGTAAGTTTCACAAACTTACTCTGGCTCAGGATATGCAGGGAGTAAGCCTGGATTTCTTTCTTTGTGGGAATAGAAGCAGAATGTTCACTCTGAGAATTCCATAAAGTTCCTCCCAAGCTAACAAGTGAGTCAAGTCAGGGATTGCTTCTTCTTCCTTCCTTCCTCTGTCTTCTGTATTCTCTCTGATAACTGTACTTTCATTCATCCACCTCATATGTATGGGTCTCACACGTATAAGTTGGAGGAAAAGACAGGTGCCCCAATGTGAAGTGCAGGGGACAGCTACATGGCTACTCCATGGGGCGCTACATGGCAGACGTCCAGTCTTAGGGAGGATGTCTTCAAGGACTGTGAGGATTTCACAGAACAGTTAATAGAATAAGTGAAATGAGTCTTTTATCCATGGTCTAAAGATTTTTTACCTTTCCTTTCCAAAGCCCACACATCTAGCTGACTTCAATCAAGTGCAGACCATTCAGTATTCAAACAGTGAAGACAAGGACAGAAAAGGAATGCTGCAACTGAAAATAGCAGGTGCACCTGAGGTAAGGAAGTCTTACACTCATCATTAAGGGAAAACTAAAACAGTGGTATTTAAAAAATTTTTTTTTTCTTAGAAAAGGATGAAGTATTCATGGATCATCAGAATCACAACGTTCTCATACATACTAAGGGTTACATTACCAATAACAGTCATTAAATGTCTACAGGAATAGGAGATGTTAAAACTCAGTGAACAGCATTATTGTGAAAGTGATTAAAGATGATCCTGAAATACCAGGGAACAGTTTCTTGGGATTATATATACAGTCATGTGTCACTTAACAGGGAGATGTTCAGAGAAATGCATAGTTTGGCAATTTCTTCATTGTGGTAACACACAGAGTGTACTTATGCAAACCTAGATGGTATAGCCTACTACACACCTAGGCTAAACAGTATAGCCTATTGCTCCTAGGCTATAAACCTGTACTGCATGTTACTGTATTAAATACTGTAGGCAATTATAACACAATGGTATTTGTATATGTATATGGTATAAAAGATAAAATATTGGTACACTTACATAGGGCACTTAGCATAAGTGGAGCTTGTAGGACTTGAAGCTCCTCTGGACAGACAGTGAGTGAGGGGTGGGTGAGTAAACATAAAGGCCTAGGACATTACTGTACAATACTGTAGACTGTAAATAGTGTACATTTAGGCTACACTAAATTTATTTAAAAAATCTTTCTTCAGTAATAAATTAGCCTTAGTTTACTGTAACATTTATACTTTATAAACTTGTTATTTTTTTAAAGTTTTTGACTGTTTTGTAATAATACTTAGAACACAAATACATTGTACAGCTGTACAAAAGTATTTTCTTTCTTTATATCCTTACTCTATAAGCTTTTTTTCTGTTTTTAAAGTTTTAGGCTGGGCACAATGGCTAACACCTGTAATCCCAGCAGTTTAGGAGGCTGAGGCAGGAGGATTGCTTGAGGCCAGGAGTTACAAGACCAGCCTGGGCAACATAGCAAGACTCCATCTCCACAAAAAAAAATTTTTAATTAGACATGTGTAGTGGCACATGCCTGTAGTCCCAGCTACTCAGGAGGCTGAGACAGGAGTATCACTTGAGCCCAGGAGTTCAAGGTTGCAGTGAGCTATGATCATGCCACTGCACTCCAGCCTGGGCAACAGAGTGAGATCCCATCTCTAAAAAAATAACTAAATTAAAATTAAAACATAAAGTTTTCTATTTTTTACTTTTTAAACTTTTTTGGTAGAAACTAAGACACAAATACACACAGTAATCTAGGCGTATAAAGGGTGGGTCAGGGTCTTCCATCTCCACATCTTGTCCCTCTGGAAGGTCTTTGGGTGCAGTAACATGCATGGAGCTGTCATCACCTATGACAGCAATGCCTTCTTCTGGATACCTCCTGAAGGACCTGCTTGAGGCTGTTTTACAGTTAACTTTTTTTTTTAATAAATAGAAGACGTACACTACAAAATAAGATAAACATAGTAAATACATAAACCAGTAACAATCATTTATTATCGTTATCAAGTATTATATACTGTACATAATTGTATGGGCTATACTTTTATACAGCTGGCAGCATAGTAGGTTTGTTTTCAGCAGCGTTACCACAAACACGTGAGTGATTTGTCACACTACAATGTTAGGACAGCTATGACCTATCACTAGTCCACAGGAATTTTTAGCTCCATTGTAGTCTTACAGGACCACCATCTTACATGGTCCATTGTGGACTGAAATGTCATTATGCAGTGCGTGACTGTATGTGTCCTGTGAGCTATGTTATTTTCCAGATTGTGTTGTACATGACATTCTCTGGGTAATAATAATTATAACAGCAGCAGTAACTGATACTTCCTTGCACATGCTACCCATTTTTATTTACACAAAAGCCAAGGGAAGCTGTGTTATTCTCATAACCACGCAAAGTAGGTACTTCGATACACTTTGGTTAACCCCATTCTGTAGTTGGGGAGACTGAAGTACAAGAGATTGGCCACAGTAATAGTAATCAATAGAGATGGAGTTCATACCCAGACAGTCTGGATCCAAAACTTGTGTTCTTAATCAATAGGCAACAGTGATTAAAAACAAATGGCACAAGAAATGACCATTTGGCAAATATTACATAATATGATCCTTTCTGAAAGATAGACAAAGTACATTCACATATAAAAGAATCTGAACAATCTGGTGACGCACAGTTTTTCTTGCATATAAAGCATATTATTTAGAACTTGTCAGCACATTAGGATTCTTTGGTCTGTTACAGCCACTTCTCTGGACAGGTTTATTTGCAGTACCCTCACTTAGGCAGATGCTTCAGTGTTCTGTCATGTGATTTCTGTGAGTTTGGTGACATCTGAGGCTCTAGGAAGTCTGTTGACTCTGAGGATTAAACAAATATTACAATATAATATTGAAAGCTTGTTGCAAATTGAAATTTCTTGGAAATATCTTGGTAGTGATGTTGCACCATCATTTCCCAACTGTCGTCTTTTCATTTTGTTATCACTCAAATAATATTTAGGACAATGCAAGTGAGAGAAGTCATTCATTTAGAAAAAGATTATGAATAACTACATGAATTAGGACATACCTACATTTGAAAATACAGCTTTTATTTTCTCCTTGATAAGTTTAAAGATAGGTCTTTAGGAAGTTTGAACATATTTTATATTGAAAAGAGTGATTTCTAAGCCTTTGGGTTTAGAAATGCTGTGTGTGCTCAAAATAATGAGATTTTAATAATTTTCTGTAATGTGAGAAAAATTAGTATGGATAGTTAATAAAAGCGTCACATTAGTTTCTAAAACAAGTCATACTTTATCTTACTGATTATCTAAATTCTTCTCTTACTAATAATTAGAGTGTGCCAGCGGAGCCAGACATTCTGAAGGAAAATATTTTTTTCACCTCCTTTTGTTCTAGAAAGTGATTTTTCTATGTTCATCTGGGTTTGCCTTCTGTCACATATTCTAAAAATAATGTTCTTAAATATCAAACTTCCTTTTTCACTCAAATCTTGTGACAAATCTTGTTTTACTCCCACTCTTCTCTGTTTTCAAGTATACAGAGAGGTCTGATGTCATAGCGCAGCTGTCCCTTTGCTTACTGGGAAGAACAATAATGTCTCTTTCTTGGTCTTTTCCCGATTAGCCTCTGACAGTGACGGCACCATCCCTGACCATTGCGGAGAATATGGCTGACCTGATAGATGGGTACTGCCGCCTGGTGAACGGAGCCTCGCAGTCTTTTATCATCAGACCCCAGAAAGGTGAGGTTCTATTTCTGTGTGAACATTACCAATTGCATTCCTACTGAATTGTTAGACAAGCTCACCCCTAACAGCCTGTTATCCTTTTTTTAGGTAGTTCTGTAAATGTGAAGATCAAATGAATAATTCAGCCGAGTATAATCTGAGTTCTTGTTTCTCTAAGGTTAGCAATCCAGTTCACACTTTCCACAGGCCAAGAGCTATGTTTGAATAGAGCCTAAATAAAACTTCTGTATTTACAATACTGTGCTTTTAGCTACCAACTATATTACCATTAGTATTTTGAAGTAAACTTTAGAGATTATATTCTGGGTTTTAAAAAAAGAAGGGTCCTTTGTAACTCACATTAAATAAAGTATCACTTCTATATTTTCTTACGTATCTCAAAAGCATAGAGCATTCAAAGAACAAAATAAATTGTAAATCATGATGTAAAAGTCAAAGATTAGAAAAAATATGTAAGCAATAAAGCTGAAAGTAAAAATAAAAGATTAGCATGAATAAATATCCTAGAAGCATAGCTGTATCGCTTCAAAAATGATGTGGAGTTTTTGTGAGCATATATGAAGGGATGTTTTTGAGTATTTGGATTTCTGGAATAATTAAATGAAAATATTCCTAGCAGTATAGTAGCACAGAGTGAAGCAGGAAAAGACTGGGCTTTGGAATTGCATCAGTTTAGAAATTCAAATCACAAGTCCTTTGTGCTACCCATCTGTAAATTTCTTAATTTTTCCACAAAGAGAAGTACCTGTGTTCTATGGTATTGGGAGGATAAAGGACTTCATATATATAAAGGCTTGGTACTATACCTGGCACATTTGATGTTTGAAGATTTTAGTTATATTATTGTTGTTCCTCTTGCTGCTACTAAGGTAGTGTAATCTTGACACATTGTATTAACCTTGACTCTGAGGTTCCTCGTCTGTAAAAGAATGATACCTACTCTGTAGGGTTGTTAGGCGGGTCCCAAACAGTAACCATAAAGCAGCTAGCACTGTGGCAGGTTGAGTCCCTAAACCTGGGTTTTGTCATTGCCCACTCCTTCCAGTACTCACCTCAGTGATTAGGATGGTGGTAGAGGAAAGAATCCTGAAGCAAGTGTGTGGTGTGTGTCCAAGTTAAGCAGAATTATGTTAAACAGAGAAGAGGGTAAAGAAAAGCCCAAGGGAAGCAAATGGCGATATATGGGACTCTGGGTATGGAAACCAGAGGGCTCAGCCTGCCCAGCAGGGAAGCGCTCTGTTTACAGAGCAGTTTAAGGGAGGGGTGGTGTGTGTTGGGGGAAAAGTGTTTTAAACAGAGGAGTCATTGGACCCTTTGTTTAAACGGTGGTGATGATGGATGTGCTCTGAAAACAATAGCCAAAGCTGTCCACAAGTAAGCATAAATCTGTATGATTCCAGGATGTGGCTCATCAAGCAGAAGTGTTTTTTCCACAATGATCACATCAATAAAGCCTATTCATATGTTTTTTCTAAAATAATGAACTTTTTCAAAAGTAATGAAGTTACTTTCAGAAATGTCTGAAGTTATTCTTAAAGTGTTAGGAGCTATAAGCTCTTGACTTTATGCTTTAAACAGGAGTGTATATCTCACGAATATTAAATGTTTGGGGAGAATTTCTTCACATAAATATAGTACTTTGGGAAAAACGTCAAATGTAACAGATTGCCCATCTCCTTTTTAATAAATAATATTCTAAATTTCATCCTAATTTACAAAAATGTCCTCTATCGATATGTTAATACACATTAAAAATAACATTCAGACGTTAAGCACTAAATAAGCCATTCCATGTTTAAAGTTTCAGCATCTTCCTATGTCATTTTCACTGTTAATTAGCTGTTTTACTCCTCTAGGGAGAAAAATTTTGATAGCAAAACATGAAATGAGATGCTTTTTAACCTCTTTACTCATATGAAAAGAGAATGAAGGAAAATGCTTGTCATGAGAAGCTAGGTAGGGCGTTGGTTGTTACCAGTTTTCTATTTATAAAATGAATTATTAAAGTTGATAGTTATCTTATTCTGAATCATAGCATGTTTATGTATTATATTACTGTTTAATCATAGATCCCTAAGGTGAAGATATTGCCCAGTTGAAATATTACTAAATATAAATATGAAATAATATTAAAGTCAAACTTTTTTAATGGGTTGTCAGAAATACATGTGGACAAGACAAATCTACATTTTTTAATTGAGATTTTTTAAATTTTCAAATAAATGTTAAACAGCTTTCTACAACTCTAATGTACTATTTTCTTGGAAACATGTTTTAAATAACAATTATATACATGCCCATCTGTCTTCTCTAGATTATAAACTGCTTAGTGGTGGGAAATGTGTACATGTGTGAATACATAACAGACTGTGACAGTAATAAGTGATCAGTAAGTTCTGTATGTGAGCTCTGTGTGTTCCCAGATGCACTTTATTAGTTCTTTGGTCTACCATAATTGCTTTGGATTTATAAAGTGCTTTAAAGGTTATGTTTATTGGGGGGAAAACATAATAAGAGCCACAAGCCAAATGTCCTGGGCTGAGTTCCACCACAGTTGGTGCATGACCTTGGTCCTTATTGCAGGGTTTTATCTAACCTATCCCTTATCTGCAAGTAAGTTCAGAATCAATTTTTGCAATTTTAGTAATACTCTGTAGTAAAATTCTTCTCAGAGGAAAGAATTACACAATTTAATATAGAGTCAAAATTTCATCATTCTTAAATAGGTTTTCTATATATAGAATGATAGTAAATACTGTATATTGTGGGGCAGGAGGTGAATGCTTCAAAGCATGACATAAAACCCAGAAGATGTAAGAACAAAACTGATAGATTTCATTACATGATTAAAATACTTCTCTTAGTAAAAGATAAATATTTTAAAAGCTGTGACACTAAGGGGAAAATATTTATGATACATACAATAAATAATTAAAATCTCTTATTTTTCAAATGTTCCAACTCATTGAGTAAAAGACAACCAATGTAAAAATGTGTACCTTGTAGAAGAATGGACATACAAATGTCTAATAAACATACAATAGGAAACACTGATATATATCATTTTATATTTATTAGATTGATTAAAAAAAAAAAACTGGGCCGGGCGCGGTGGCTCACGCCTGTAATCCTAGCACTCTGGGAGGCCGAGGCGGGCGGATTGTTTGAGCTCAGGAGTTCGAGACCAGCCTGAGCAAGAGTGAGACCCCGTCTCTACTAAAAAATAGAAAGAAATGATCTGGC
>CM052438.1:22804982-22823598 GCA_028533085.1 Varecia variegata
AAATTAAAAAAAAAAAAACTGATAAACACTCTTTTTTTTTTTTTTTTTTCTCTCTTGTGAGGCTCTCCCAGCAGAATGATAACCACTCTTGGCAAGGCTATTGGAAAATGTACTGTCAAACTCAGTATAAGTTGTTACATTTTCAGAAGACAATTTAGGAGTCCTCTGCCCACTAGTCTACCTCCTAAAAATTAGTCCTGCAGAACCACTGACAGGAGGATGTTCAATATTGCATTGTTTATAATAGCAAAATATTAGAAACAGAATGGGAATTAATAAATGAGGGAACATACATACCTAATATAATACTATGCAGCTGTTAAAAAAAAAAAAAATGAGATGCTGGCCACAGTGGCTCACACCTTTAGTCGCAGCTATTCGGAAGACTGAAGTGGGAGGATCATTTGAGGCCAAGAGTTTAAGACCAGCCTGGGCAATATAGTGAGACCCTGTCTCTAAAAAAAAAATAATAAAAATAGAAATTTTTTAAAATAGTGCGATTGCTCTATTTTTGTGTTAAAAACCTAAATGTAAATGTGCATATGTTGTATCCAAACTCGTATGTGTGTAGTTATAAGCATAAAAATATGCAAAATTAAGTGCCCAACTTAAGACAGTGAATACTTCTAAGAAGAATAGAAATATATTTGAAGCAGGGGAGGAAGCCATCACTTTTTTCACATTATATACTTCTGTGATTTAAATTTTTAACCATGAGTATATATTAATTATATAATTAAAAACCAATAGAAAAAGCTTTTATTCAAAAATTAAATGGAAGAACACATGGGGATTTGAAAAAAAAAAAGAAAATGTTTTTAAAAAGTCTGAATTCTAAAAATCCAACAAAATTGAAATGTAGGGTAATGAAAAGATAGGTCCTTATTCCTAAAGGAGGAATAAGATACACACCACATGAATGTCATGGGAAGCCATATGTTATTCATTTAACAAACTGATAAAGGAGCGTTAAAAATTAACTCCCAGAAGCTGGGTGTGGTAGCAGGCACCTGTAGTCCCAGCTACTCGGGAGACTGAGGCAGAAGCATCACTTGAGCCCAGGAGTTCAAGGCTATAGTTTGCTATTATCATGCCTGTGGATAGCCACTGCACTCCAGCGTGGAAGATACAGTGAGATTCTGTCTCAAAAAATTAGCCTCCAGAATTGGGCATTTTAGTTAGTGAGTACTTAGGTGTTTTTTTTGTTTTTTTTTTTTAATGATACTGCAACTGATGGTGTCTGTTGTCATTTTTGTCAATATTTTGTTACTCTCTTTATAAAAATGTACTCTTAGCTTTGAATTAGGGATAGGATAAAAAAAGAAAAATTTACTCCTAGGATCCTTGGATTGTTTATCACCTTAGTTACAGGTGACTTTCTCCCCATGCCAGTCTACTTAGAAAGTCTATATTAGCCAAAAATGTAATAACTGGTTTCTTTTTCTCCCAGAGGAGATAGAAATTTCAACAAAGAGTGCAAACAGTTAGAAATCACAGTACCATGTCATTTGAAAGGCTATGTTATTAATATTAATTGATAGTATTGGGTGTGAGTAAGGTGGTGGGGGTGGTAGTAGTATTCGTTAGGTAATAAAGTAATCATCAGGCCTCTTCAGTTATTCTAAAGTTGGTCATCTTAGTGTGTCTTGGATATTTTGATTGAAATTTGGATGTCCAAAAAGTCAACAAGTGATGAAGTTTGGATTGAATTCCTGTGACCTATGAAGATTAGTGCAGTAGGTTGATTATTTACTATGATATTTAAGCCTCACAACTACCCCTGCAAATCAAGTAGTATTATCTGTATTATGGGTAAATAGATTTTCAGCAAGAGTAACTTGGGTCCCAGTCTGATTTATTTATTTACCAAACCATGGTCTAAGAGTCTCCTGAGAGCCAGCTACTCTGCTAGGTGTTAGGGACGCCTTTGGGCAGGTTAAGTCTTACCTTAACCTTGGGCAGGCTAAGCAGTCTGTGCAGAAGTATAACACACAGCAAGTTCTCTGTTGATGCAGCAGAAACAGAGGACGGCCAGCCAAGGCAAACTGCAGTATTCCAGGAAAGGCTCCCTGCAGGAGATAGTGCTTGAATGGAGCTTTGCAAGATTTAAGAATAATGTTTCCACCTGAAGGAAAAATACCTTTCAAGGCATGTGTGACATGTTCAGGGCAGTACAGTATGCAGTAGTATAGGATTAGGGTACAGTAAGTAGAATGAGACTGGAGAGGTTGGTTGGCCAGGCCAAACCCTTCGTGCTTTCAGCATGTCAATGCTGAGCTGCTGCCATTTTCCAGGCACAGTTCTAGGATAGGGGATGTAGCAGAGAACAAGAGAGACAAGGCCCTGCAGGCATGGAAATTTCATGTAGGTGGAGACAGACATGAAATAAAATAAAAGACAAACACTGAAGTATTAATACATATATCAAGTGGTGAGCAGCTATTTCAAGAAAAATAAAACAGGGAAGAAGGGAAAGGATACAACATTAAACAAGGTGGTCAGGGTGGTCTCACCAAGAGAGTTGCATTTGAAGGTGTAGAAAAAAGAACCTACAAAGATATCTGGTTAATCTTTGTTAAGGCCTTGGGGTTGGGGGAGCATGCCTGGAACAGCAGGGATCCTATTTACTAGAATACCTGGGGGCAGATGGCCGGTCAGCCTGTAAAGACACTGGAAGAGCTTTAACTTTATTCTGAGTGATCTAGAAAGCCATTGGGTTTTGAAGAGTGGAATGATGTGATCTGGCTCATGTTCTAGAAGTACTCTGGCTGCTATGCTGAGAACAGACCGTGGTAGGTCAGCCTGGGTACAGATGAAGCAGAGGTTGTTATCATGATGTAGGCAAGTGATACTGGCCCAGGGGATGCTGGTTAAGGTAGTGACAAGAGAGCTCTGGGTACAGTATGAAGGTAAAGCCCACATTTGCTGCACTGGATGTGGATTGGGGAACAGAGAGGCCTTGCAGTGACTCCTACTTCCACCCAAACCATGGGAAGTATGCACATGTACCCAAAAACACTCAGTTCTGAACACCAGCAAGTCCTGGAAGCCTTTCAGACATCCAGAGGGGGAGCTCAGGCAGGCAGCTGGATACAGAAGTTCATGTCAGGGGAGGTGAGGCTCGAGGTGCATTTTGGGAACTGTGCAGTGTGCATGAAGCTGTGAGACTGAATGAGATTACCAAGGAAGTGAGATAAAGAGGTACCAGCTGTGAGCGCTGAGTTGTCTAATGTTTGTCAGGCCAGGAAGATAAGGAGAATCCAGCAAAGAAAACTAGAAGTGCCCTGTGAGGGCAGAGGAAAACCAAAAGAGTATAGTTACAGTAGAAAGCCCTGGAGGCCCAGGGAGGGAAGTTGATGGGAGGATAGAGTGATTAGCTGTGTTAAATGCTACCTATAAGTGAACTACTAGATTTAGCAAGGTGAACGCCATTGGGGACCTTAACAAGGGTAATGTCAGTGATTTGGGGGCATAGGTGGGGGGAAACAGATTGGAATGAATTCAAGGGCAAATGCTAGTAGAACTGTGGACAACAGGTGTAACTACACCAGGGGTGTCACCAAGGAGCTGCTTAGGAGGCACCAGAGCAATGGGAGATAGGCACCTCCCCACACTTCACCCCGCTTCACCACACACTTCGAAGACAGGAGCCAGAGCAGTGTTTGTGTGCTGATAGAAACGAAACAGTGCTTTGCAGGTTAAGCCGAGGTATTTAAATTTCACCCTAAAAGCTGTTTGAGAAACACTAAAATGTTAAGCAGGCGAATGACTTGATGGGTTTGTAATTTGGAAAGATTATTCCAGTATAGTTTAGCTCAGAAATGGATTAGAAGATAGGATCAGTTAAGAGGCAGTTAGTTTAATTCAGATTAAAGAGTTTAAACCAGGGAATGCCCCAGGTGCTTCCTAGTTAACAAAAGGGCTGGTGGAGAGAGCGTGTCTCCCCCAACTATTGAACAAAGTCCCCGAGCTTCACTGTGATTGGACTATCATGAGCCAGTCACTGTGCCCAAAGGGATGAGCTGTCCTGCTCAGTGGGGGCCACCCCAAACACTGTCGGTAGATGGCTGTCCGTGCGTGCAGGGCTCCTTTAGGTCACCCCTCCAGAGCCTTTGTGGGGCCTTGTCTTCTGTAAGCACATTAATTCCTCTGACAGCTGCACTCACCCGTGGAGTTGTTTTCCTTGTGTTTTTCTGTGCTTCCAGCACAGGTTTTGATGTTATTAGTGAGTAGTTTTATCAAAATGCAGATGTTCAGTCCTTTGCCTCATAAGAAATCCTTCATCTTTTAGTCTCCTGGGAAGGAAATCTTTTACCAACTTATGCTCTTAATGCTTTATTATGATTAGTCAGTACCTTTTAAACAATTTGTACTTAATGTTTGTTATGAATATTGAAAATAAAACCATGAAAACCTAAGATAGTTTAATGACTTTCTCTAAAGGGTTATTGCCAAAATACCAGAATAGGACTCATCCTTCTTCTTTGCCTCCTATGCATAATCCTTTCAAAAGGAATAAGAAGAACCTCATATGTCTTTCCTTTTTTCCCCCCAGAAGGTGAACGGGCTCTACCGTCAATACCAAAGTAAGTGCTGCTTTGTATTTATTGTTACTTAGTTTTGTTATCAACTTTAAGGAAATCACTATGCTCTATTACTCATTTTCCTGAAAAATTAAGTTAATATATGCATGATCAGGAAACTGGAAACAATCTAATCAGTTGTAAATTAGATTAGGTATTTAGGGTCAATCAAAAAGTTTTAAATTAATTTTCCCTGTAAGTTTAATATTAAGGGGAGCTAAAGAATAATCATAATTGTAATGTTGAGGGCCTATTGTTAAACATTTGTTTTATATGTTATTGCTAATGTTTATGAGAACCCCAAAATAGAGCCAGGTGCAGTGGTGCACGCCTATAGTCCCAGCTACTCAGGAGGCTGAGACAAGAGGATCACTTAAGCCCAGGAGTTTGAGTCTAGCCTGTACAACATAGCAAGACCTGGGCTTTGTTCTGTCCCTCTCCCTCTTCTCTAGAGCCAGCCCATTGCCAGCTCCTCCAGCTCCACATCCTGAATAGATCCGTCTACCACACCACCTTCCCACTGTCCCTCCCCTGTTTTTAGCTATCTTGGCTATTCTGATAGACCACTGGGTTGGTAGTCCCCCAAATCACCCCCAGGTTCAGTGATCCTCTAGAACAACTCTCAGGACTCAGCATATAGTCATGTGCATAGCTATGATTTATTGTAGCAAAAGAATACAAGCAATCTCAGACCTGCTATGTTAAATGACTCTTTTCTGCATGCCTCCTACCAAACTATCCTCTGTCCAGTTTTGCTCATCATCCTCTCCACTACAGCTTGAGGGAACTTTCCTAATTAAAGCTCTTAAGTGACTTACTGTTGTTCTTAGGATACATTCCAATATTCTTAACCTGCACGATTGCTCCCTGCTAACTCCTCTAGCCTTGGTTTTTGCCACTCCTCACACTCTGTTCTTCTTCAGCAAAATTGAGCTTTTTCAGTTCTGGAGCAAACATCCTTTCCTTTCCCTGCAGGCCTTTGCCAGTCTTTGTCCCCTACATGACCCTCTCTTCCTTTAGCCCCCTTTCCTTGCTAAGCCCTACTCATCTTCCAGATCTCGTCCTACATCACTTACTTTGGAAACCACCTGTGACTCCCACCCGCGCCCCCAAGCCAGGAGAACCTGCTGTGTTTTCCTGTAACACCTTCTACTTAGTACTTACCATACCTCTAAAATTGGCCTTTTTACTTGTTCATGTTCTCCACCGCACAGTAAGCTCACTGGCAGGCAGGGTCTGCATGTGGCCAGAGCACATGGCTGTGTGGATGAGGAGGGTGGATGAGTAGCTCCTCCTCACTTTGGGCAACGTGCTTCACAGTGTCAACAGTGTCTGTTAGAGGGTTACTGATGTCCAGATAAGACCATGAACTAATGCTTACTTAGAGTATCTTCAGTTGTGATAACTTAAGGAATGATTTTGAGGATTAAAACAAACAGGAATCAAAGACAGGCACAGTGGCATGTGCCTGTAGTCCCAGCTACTTGGGAGGCTGAGGCAGGATTACTTGAACCCAGGAGTTTAAGTCCAACCTGGGCAACATAGCAAGACACTGTCTCTTAAAAAACACACACACAAATACAGGAATTGTAAACACAGATATAAAAGTAAGTGAAGAAGGTAGTAAGTTAGAAGTGGTAACAGACACTGGAAAAACTAAATAAAGCAAGCACGCTTTAAAAGAGTAGAATTTCTACAAATCTTAAAGCAGCAGAACACCATGATTGCTGTTGGTCAGATAGCTGGTAAAATCCAAGCTATTGGGAGATAGGTGACAGGCAGCCGCATACATAAATTGAGGTTCAGTCTAGAGAAAACCCTAATGTTTTGGCAACAGAACAAGGAAGCAAATGATGTAATCTACTTATAAATGTTTACCTACCCTATGACTGCCCAATAAATATAGCTCAAAGATAGTTATGATAAATTATGTAGTTGCAATGGAAGAGGGAGTAATGATTTGTTAGAAAACAACTTTGGTTAAATTTTTTTCTTCATGAATCCCCAGATGCTCTGTGAACTTTGGTTAAATTTTTGTAATAAAAATAAAAGATTTCAAATATTTGGCGAAGTCAATAAAAGGAACTCAATTCTATGGATTTATGCTGTGATTATTATTGTAGAGGTTACCATTTTATATTGAATACTTCTAGTTCTCAAAAATGATATTCACATTGAAATCTGAAAATTCAAATTCCAAATCCAAAATTGGAAATTTTTTGAAGGCTGACATGACACCACAAGTGGAAAATTTCACATTTGACCTCATGTGATGGGTCACAGTCAAAACCTAGGCACACAATTATTTTCAGGCTATATGTATAAGGTATATATGAAACATAAATGAATTTTGTTTTTAGACCTGGTCCCATCCCCAAGATATCTCATTATGTATATGCAAATATTCTAAAATCCAAAAAAAAAAATCTGAAATACAAAACACTTCTGCTTCCAAGCATTTTGATGCATTTTTTATAAGAGATACTCAACCTATTGTACTATTTTAAGTTTTAGTATTTCCTACTGTAAATCCTGTATACTAGGAAAAATTTCTATTCAGTACCTCCATAGTAAATGCTTATATATCTGGGAAAGGTTTTATTTTATAGAAAGACCAAGGTAACTTTCACATCTAAAGACTATGGGGTTCCTTTTTTCTCTGTGTTTGGGCTCTCCAAAAATTTTAAACTATACTTGGCATTTTTTAAATGTCACCAAAACTTGTGGCCAAAACTTTATATGAGTAAATATGTAAAACACTAATATTCTTAAGCCGTTTCATGAAGCAAGTAACCAGATACATTAAGATTACCTTTTTTCAGTCTGTAAATAATAATATATATTAATGTACTTCCTAATTTTTTTTTACATGCCATAAATTTAAGAAGGACCATTCATACTACAGTATTTCGAATTATGTTTTAGAAAGCAAAATTGAATTCCAGGTGTGTGGGTTTTTTCTCATAATTCTTGGGCAGTTTTTTACAATCCAGCTACATTTAAAATTTTATTTAACCTGCACACTACATTAAATTTTATTGCATTAAAACATTGCATTGTTTTAAGTCACTGTCATGAGTAGCTTTCTCAGCATTCAATATTCCTTAAGTCTATTTTAATTTCTGATCTTTAAAACATTAAAGCAGTTTGGCTATTTTAAGTATGTCAGGCAGAATCCAGTTTTTTTTTAAATCGCTCATCTAAAATTTTGTCTTCCTGGGAAATGGCATCATCCTCCTAATCCAAGGTAGTTCCTTGTTTGATGAGGCCAAGTGGTTTGGTCCTAGGGAAGATCGCAGAGCTCACAGCTTTCCTTCTGTCTGTTGCAGATTGGCCAACAGTGAAAAGCAAGGTGTGCGGACACATGCAGTCTCTGTGTCAGGTAAGGGGCTCTAAGTAGCAAACCTCACAAAGCAAGCTCCGTGGCGGTAGGAAAATCATACATGTATCTTTGTTTTTAATATGATTGCTTTGTTCTAGAATAGCTTATAAAAGTAAAGCATTCTGGCTACCCAAATATGCATAATTTTACCATCATTACATAGTTTTAAGTATAGCTCATAGGTTTTATTTTTTAGATGAGACATATGTGATTACCAGATTACTCACCAGGTCACATAGAATTCCAAATTATTTTTTGGTTTTAATGTCATGTTAATCATATCAAGAGTGGAAAAGTTTTACTTTTGAAGTTGCCATATACTTTATCTTTGTAATTCAACAGAATTTAACGAAATATACTTTGTATATTTATTAATTTTTGAAGTTCAGGAAATGTGAATCATTTTTAAATGATTTTTGTCTTTCACAATTAACGTAAAATGGTGTTTGTCTGTTTTTAAAAATATAGTTAAGATACTGGCATAATCATTATCTTAACTATTTCCTGGTGTGATGAGTGTGGTGTAATTTCCTTGGTATGTTTTCAAAATCTATATGCCTTTTTCCCTATTTAAAAATGTGGAAAATAGAGGAAAGGCAGAGAAGAGAAAGCATTTTCCATGGACCTAAGTTTGGGATCTTAAAATACATATACTCTATATGCACACATGGATACATACATATTCATATACACACATAAAATCTGTTCTTAGACATATATGTGTACATACGTTATATTCCTAAAATAATGGTCTCCTTGTAACTTTAGTATCTGACTTAGAAGAGACCCAGGTCCTATTTAATTTATTTTGAGTCAGTTTTTCCTGGAATTGAGTTTTGTACTTTTGCCTGGTTGATGATTGGATTCTTTTTATAGTGTTCCAATGTAAAAATGTAATTTCTTATCTTTTATTGTGTACAAGCATCCCACAAGCCCTTTCTCAAGAAATATTTGTGCTTCTATTTATACATTTGGCAAAGATACTCAATAAAGATGAATGGTATAGGATACTGATATAGTATTACAGCTTGAGAAGTCATTTCTCACTTCCTAACAGAGTGGCAAGAGGGTCACAGTACTAGAGCTTGTGTTACTGACAGCTTCAGTGTTGCCAGCATGTTCCCAGATAGATGGTTAATCATCTTTGTAAGCCTAATTCAAGACTTTATGTAGAAATCAAGTAGCCCCAGATTTCCAGAAATTATGTTGGGGTGCTAAGCATCACTCAGTGTTTGTGCTCGTTCAGCCCATGCTGAGTACAGAGCTAGTTGAAGAGACAAAGGCCACCACCATCTACCACAGTCATGGGAGTCCAGAGGAGAGAACAACCGCTGGGTACCGATAGATGGTCTGCAGAATATTCTGTACCATAGGTGAGATTTGAGCTGAGCTTTGAATAATTCACAGGCCCTCCCTCTGGTTCATCTTCTTGCCAGCCTGTAAAGTGGCTTTCAGGATTAGCCCCAGGAATAGGTGACTTCCCATGTGGTTCTTGCCATGCGCTCTCTCCAGTCATCCCAGGCTTGAAAGAGAACCAAAATGTCCTGTTTTGTTAATGAGCACTATTCCTGACATCTGTCTTTAGTTAATAAAGTAATGAAACAAAATAGGTCCCAACAGAACCTTCAAATCTTGCTTCTATTTCACTAACCTCTTTTAATCAATATCCTCTGTTCAGATTGTAAACATCACAGTTTCTTATAGCAGCTGATAATCATCAAACCTCTGGATTTTACCTCTCCCAGCCAACCCCTTCTTTATGTTCTCACTGTTTTCATCCTATTTCAGAAGCCCATTAAGAAAAAGAAAATTAGTTGACATTTAATGAGCACTTTAGTAGATTCTGTGTCCCAGGCTCTGACTTAGGTTCTTTGTTCTTTTATATGTGTTAACTCATTTAGTCCTTAAAAGAAACCTATAAGATAATTTCTCCTTTTGTACAGATTAGGAGACAAAGGCCCAGAGAGGTTAACTAATTTGCCCAAGATTACACAGCTGATAAAAGCTGGCGTCGTTCAAATTTATCTGATTTCAACCCTCATGTTAATTACTTAAGATTCTGTCTTCATTGTTTCTTTTTTAGGTATCCTTTAACCAAGAGTTCATACTTCAGTTCCTTCTCTATGTTAATTCTTTGATTGCTACCATGTTAATTTAAATACACAGTTCTCTGGTTGGAAAATTTCAGCAATAATCTATACATCCCATGACATTTAGGCTCCTTGGCTCAGTCTTCCAGAGCCTTCTGTTATCTGCCCACAGCCCACCTTTCCATTCCTCTCTCCTACTTGTCCTACATCATTTTTCAGCCAAAGTTGGGGATTGTGCCACCTTAGCCTTCTTATCTCTGTAGTTCTGCTTGAGTTGTTCCATCAGCCTTGTTCTTTTCTTCATTATGTATCAAAGTCTTTTCATTCTTCAGAGTTAATAATACTTTGATATATGAATATCCTTTTGGATTTACGGATCTAGGCAAAGAAGAATGATCAGTGTCCAGTGGATATTTAATGATGTGGCACTAACTATTTAGAGTCCTATTGGTCCTCAGTCATTCCCACTGCTTGCTCGCTTATAAGGAATCAGACTAACAAGTTGGGTGTATTTCTGTCTGCCACAAAGATTATAAAACATATCATCTGACTGGCCCAGCCAGCCAGGAGCCTGTGTTTTGCACTTAGCCTGAAAGCTGATGTTTGACATTTCTAGGAATCTTTGTTAAGCTGATACCTAGAAAACTAGTACTATTACAAAATCCCAAGGCTGTTTCTCTATCTGAAAACACTGTACTGCGGGGTGTATAGCTGACACTCCAAGGTAGGGGCTCTGCTGTTCTGGGATCCCCATGAGGTTCTGTATCTGCTTCCCCACAACAGCCTGTTCTATATCTACATTAATGGGGTGAGGATGCAATCTATGTGCCGGCCATGACTATTTGTTTTTCTGTCATACTGTACCTCATTTGACCCCTAACAAGCCCTACAAGATTAATATTATTCCAGTTTTACATTTCTTATTTTACATTAATCCATTCAAATATTTTGTGAGTACCTGCTGTGTGCCAAGCACTGTTCTAGATGGTGGAGTCTAATAGTGAACAAAGCCAGGTCCCTCCCTTTGTGGAGTTTACATTCTTGTGGAGGAGTCAGACTGTAGACAGTGAATTAAAATAAAGCAGGTCAGTTGAGAGCAACTGTTCAGCTGTTTAAAATTGTATTATGTATAACGTTATACCTGCATATGCATGAACTGGTGTGTAAGCTTGTAAAGCCCTCCATAAATGTTAAATAGTATTTAATCCCTACTATGGCCTTGCAAGGTATATATTATCCCTCCATTTTGCAGATGTGAAGAAATAAATTCAGAAAGATAAACTTGTTCATTGTCACACAGCTTGAAAATGATGGAGCTAGGATTGGACCTCAGGCCATTATTACCCTCCAGGCTCTGTTGCCTTGCACTAGCAGTTCAAGGGAGTTTACCCCACGTATGGATGAAGCAGCACTTGGGAAGATAGAGAGTCTCAAAGGATTTGTCTGGCTCTCCCATTGTCATTCGCAACCAAAGAGTTCTTACCTGCTCGCCAGGACTAGGTTCTCATATCACCACATCATAGATGCCACTCTAGTCTATGGCTAGACTCTTCTTCCTCCAAGCTCTGTAAAGCACTGTACATTTCTCTATTATAGATAGTCCTCAAATGGGTGTAATTATTTTAGAAACCATCTCGTCCACTAGACCACGAACCCCATTACATGTTGTATTTATCTGTTTATTGTCTGGGACATAAGCCCTTAGTAATTGTTTTTAAATTGATGGATGCCTGACCAAGGTATGGAGGTGTGCCGGGACTCAGAAGAGTGTGTTCTAGGTAGAGGGGACAGAAAGCAGAAAGGTGGAAGCATTCAGAGCTATCAGTGACATTGAGAGTCACTGGAGCTCTCAAATGATTCCCTGTGAGCTTGTCACTGTGAATTGTTCTAGACTCTTTTCTAGGAGGTGTTGGGGAAGGGAATAGAGGATAGCCAACAGGAAGAGTGAGGTTTAGGACAGTTTGCAGCTTTTCACAGATCTCTAGTTGGCAAATAAAGTAATATCCTTACATTCCAGAGAGGAGGTACTAGGCACTGGTTCATATTTCACTGCAAAGTAAGTGTAGTTACTAAATCGTCTTCAGTAAGATCACAATGAAATTTGGTGTTGGATGTATGGAGAGTTTATCTTTGAAATTTGAACAAAATTTCTCTATATAAATAAGTATAAGTTAAAGAAGTTTATAAAAATATCTAACAGAAAAACATGTTTCCCTGGGCATATTATTCTGAGGGCCTAAAGAAGTCTTTTTTAAGCCTAATTATTAAGTTTTTAGGAAACTTGTGCTTATTTTAGAGCTCAGGTTAGAACTTGGACCATATCTGAGAGACCGGTGTTGCAATCTATCATAAGAGATCTGTAAGTCACGTCACGGAGGGGTGAGGCCTCACATAGGTGAGGCCTATGGGGGCATGGAGAGTTCCTTGACTTTGTGGGTTAAAATTACTTAGGAGTATAAATATTTCCAAATCATTAAGTAAAGCTGAATTTTAAATGTTTTGAAGACATAAACTCTGGTTTTGGGGGTGGGGGGGGTGGTTGTAGTTGTTAGGTTGGCTTTGGGTTTGGGGTTGGGGTTTTTTTGTTTTTTGTTTTTTTTAAATAACCAGGCCCCTGATCAAGCAGTAAACAAAAAATATAAGATAAAACATGATGGTAATGACATTACATTATGCACATGGCTCTTGTTAAATGTTTGGATTATACATAATGGGACTGGAGATTATAATACAGTTTTTCTCATTTGTACCTCTGTCATGAAAACCAATGCAATGACCTTTTTCATCTATCAGTAGATATGTTTGATTTGTCTCTACTGAGCCCTTTGTGCTAAAAGACAATTGTACCACTTTGTGATACTTTTTCAGAATATATTGCAAATTTTTTTAATTTTAAATTTATAACAGATTATTTTCGTTTATCTTGCAGCATAATTTCCTTTATATAAGATTACTTCTAGGTTTTTCAAGTTATTGACTAAAAATTATTCTAAATTCATAATAATGAAAACATTTATCAAAATAAGTGTTACTTGTATTAAGCTGCTTCATTACAAATTCTAAAAACTCATTTGTATATGCAAAAGTGGTTTGTAAACTGTAAAGTTCTGTAAACTATGTCTATAATAATTACTGAATCTCTTTTCCTGTGTTCTCTGACATGCTAGTTGTGTTATTCATTCATTGCTGTGCCACTGCTTTGTGAATACAAGTAGTTATTTACATATGAATGAGGCTCAGGGATTATGCCTGGCAATTTCATGTGCATTTATCTTGTTTAAATCCCAGTAATATTTCCACTTTACAGATAAGGAAATTAAGACTCTTAAAGACTAAATGGTTTGACCTGGTTCACACAGCTAGTAAGGAATAGGGAGCCTGATGGAGTCAGACCTTGGTCTCCAAGGTTCATTCTCTTTACATTAGACCATATTGACGCATTCCAAAGGCTTGATGCTGTATGGAAAGGAGTGATACTTTGGAAGATTTTAGTGTGATTCCGTTATAGTTTTTTTTTCCCATTTATGGGGAATAGCGTAGTTCTGACTCTTCCATCAAAATGCAGAAGTCTTCCTTGTGTTCAAGTTTAAAGAGTTTCTTGTGTCTGGTTTTACACTCTAGTTTTGATTTTGATAATGCTGGATTTTCCAAGGTAGTCTCTGTCTACTGCTGAAAGCTTGATTTAAATGTTAGCTTTTAGGAATTTAAAGAAAAAAAAATCTTGCCCCAGTTTTAGAATATTGTCACCTAGTACATAAGAAGTTCATTTTTGTAAATTATATGCTTTGTGACATAATGTAATCAGTGCTACTGATCTTTGTTAGGATGGAGTGCTGACACACACAGGTTTGAGAAAAATTTCTCCAAAGATCAGAAAAGAAAAAAAGAAGTGTATTTTGCTTTCCCAAGTGGGAAAGGGCCAACATAGTGAAAAGGAGGAAGAGGAAAAGTAGTATGTTGGCAAGAAGAGAATCAGGTATTCAGGCTTTTTATTTAGGAATTATTAAAAAGGGGTGAAGATGACTTATGGCTGTAGCCAAATTAACAGAGTACTGTGAACTAACTGTTGTATCTGCTCCTTCTCCTCTTCTTAGCAATAGTCAGAAGCGGAAGCTGAATCCCTTTTGTTAGCGGTAGGCTGACAGCAGAAATGGCTATCAGATATCTTGTGGGGGGGGATCTTGGTCGTAAGATTTTGGGCAGGATCTGAAGCCTGAAGTTTGTCCCCCACTGCTGTCAGTCCTGGAGCTTCTCCGGAACACCTTGAGGCTATAAAACAAATTCTAAAGGCAGTGAACTAGTGAATATAAAGAGAAAGATTTACATTTCCTTTCTGTCTTTTGACTCTTTTAAGACATTTGTGTAAAACAGAGTCCCTGCAGGGTGCCTGTCAGTCTGCTAGGGAGAGAAAGAGCAGAGGGCAGGGAGAGAGCTCATGATTGATCTTTAGTTGTTATTAGGAAATTGTGGGATTAGATATTTTCCTATTATTTCAGCAAGGCCACCCCTTTCAGTCTTCTTTAGTTGAAATGCTTCTTGTTAATGCAAAAACCCCAAACTCGGTATAATCATTTGAAGAGGTTTATTCTGAGCCACATGTGTGTGGACTGGCCCAAAACACATGGTCTCAAAAGGGCCTGAGAAATGTGCCCAAGGTAGCTGGGTTACAATTTGGTTTTATACATTAATTCATGGAGATAGGAATTATACAGTAAGACCCTAAGTCAATATGTGGAAGGCTTACATTGGTTTGGCCCGAAAGGTGGGACATATCAAAGTGGGGGGGGGAGCGGGGATTCAGGTTATAGGTGGGTTGGTGGGGTTTAAAGATTCTTTGATTTGTAATTGGTTAAGGAAATGAAGCTTTGTGTAAAAGCTTGGAATGTTTTAAGATAAGGATGTCTGTTAATCAGTGACAAGCTGTTGCCACCCAACCAGGTTCATAAGCCCACTGCCCAAGAAGCAGCCAGTACGCCGAGTCAGCAGATTTTGACAGCAGAAAAAGTCTTTACTCCACATAGCGCTAAGTGGGGAGACCGGAGAAATTTCCGAGAATTTGGGAGACAGGGTTTTTAAGGGTAGTTTGGCAGGCAAGGGATTAGGCAATTAGGTTTGTTAATTGGGGCAAAATTACAGGGGTATAGAAATCATCTTTTGTTGTTTCAGTCCCTGGGGTCACAGTTCCAGTTGAGTAGGTTTCTTGGTATGAGCTGCTGGTCCATGGGGTGGGTCAGCCAATCCACTGGAATGCCAGGCCTGGAAGATATCTTAAAAACTACCTTTAGGTTTCAAAAAGGTGATGTTATCTGTAGAGAAAGTTAAGAATCTCTAGGGACACCAGCTATGGGGAGAAAATTAAGAATCTTTATGGGCCGGGCGCGGTGGCTCATGCCTGTAATCCTAGCACTTTGGGAGGCCGAGGCGGGTGGATCACTCGAGGTCAGGAGTTCGAGACCAGCCTGAGCAAGAGCGAGACCTCGTCTCTACTAAAAATAGAAAGAAATTATCTGGCCAACCATAAACATATATATAGAAAAAATTAGCTGGGCATGGTGGCGCATGCCTGTAGTCCCAGCTACTCGGGAGGCTGAGGCAGTAGGATCGCTTAAGCCCAGGAGTTTGAGGTTGCTGTGAACTAGGCTGATGCCACGGCACTCACTCTATGACCACCAGCTTCCCTGTCACTCCAGAGAGACAGTCATACAAACAGGGATAGCAACTAATTATTATCATTATTTTTAGCTAGGGCTTGTACCCCATTATTGAAGGGAGATTTCAGAGCCACCTGAAACTCAAGTGATCTGTTAAGTAAATTGATGGCCTGCAGGTGTGATGTAAGCTTTGTCTTCTATAGCCTTAGGCATGTTAATGATTTAGCATCTCATTGTTACAAAAGAAATCTCCCAAAAGGGAGGTGGGTGTGATGAAGCATATCTGACCTCCCTTCTCATGACCTGCAACTCAGCTTTAGGGTTTTCTGGGGTCCCTTTGGCCAAGAAGGAGCCCATTCAGTCTGCTGGGGGGCTTAAGATTTTATTCGGATTCTAAAGACAATTTTCCTTCATCAGTTGTTCAGTCACCCTAGGGAACAGTTCCTGCTGGAAAGACAGGAAAATTGCCTTTTTCTTTTCCTTTATTTACCAGTTTTTAAAATAATGACTTTTACCTCACTAGCCAGACATTGTTCTTTGACACTTTTTTTTTTAAAAACATCAACGTGAATTCATGGATTTAAAATATTGTTGGGGCAGGAGGTTCCCCTGTGACCACCCCAGGTTGGATGATTTTTAGAAAGACCATTTTCCTGGAGGACAGAGCTCAGGTAACATTCAGCATTGTTAACACCAAACCCTAATGCTTGAGGAAAGGAATAGAATTAAGGTGTGGTCAAAGGAAAATACTGATCCACTTAAACTAATCTCATTGTTAGGGTGGGTGCTCACGACTATGCAGGTGGAGAAAGAATTCTCCACACAAAGATTAGGGTAGAAAGAAGTAAAAGTTTATTTTACTTCCCCCCCCACCACCACCACCAAGAGAGAAGGGAAAAGGACACAGCATGAAAGTGAAGGAAAGAAGGAGTGCTGGCACGGAGGACAGGCGGCTTGGACTTTTTACTGGGGGTTGTAAAGCAGTGACGAAAAATTTATTGTTGTAGACTGATTAGCAGGAGACAGCTGTGAGAGGTCAGTGTAAGGCTGGTGGTGGGCACCCCTCCCCTCCCTAATGGAAAAAGAAGCAGCCCACGAGACCTGTCGAGAACAATGCCTGCAAGGCCCAGCTAAGTTAAAGGATGACCACACCTGGATGGTTACCCTGATAAGAGTCATGGTTCCTGGACACCACACATACCACCAGCCCCTCCTATTTCTCAATACCCACCCTAAAACTGCAACGGAAAATTCCTTGCTCTCCCCACCATAAATCTTCCCACCAAAGAAACTCCCACCCCCAGTCCCAAAAACATACATAAACCCACTCAAAACTTCTGGGCAGCGCAACTTCTCTGGTCTCTCTCTCTCTCCCGGGACCCAAAAACCTCGCCCGGGCCCCTCTCTTGGAACCCGTTACCCTCACCCGGGAGCGATTCAATAAAGCCTCGTTACTTAACCCTTTCAACTCTGTCTTTCTTTCTCTGGCACCGGCTATCCAAAAACCTTACAGTTAGGGTGTCTGTTTTTCCCTTTTTTCTTCTTGATACTCCCTTTACAGTTTCTCCTAAATGTCGAAATGTCTTCTGGCTTGGCTGATGTGGTGGACGTCAAGGAGGAGGATTTACACTTCCTTTCTGTCTTTTCAGCTCTTTTCAAATGCTGTGAAAACAATCTCTGCAGGCAGTTAATTTTAAAAGACAGCAAGTTAAAGCCCATGCAATCTTAAAGACAGCAAGTTATAGTCCATGCAGTTAATCAGACAAGGAACAGTGATCTTTCTCTCCTTTTTTTGTGTTAGTTTATTTTTCTCTGTTAGTTTATTAGCAAGGCTTTCCTATCCTTCATTATTGTGCCTATTCGTACTTGTTCCTTCAGATCGACTCCTGTGTCGATCCCATACTTTTTGCACATCCCTGTGCTGTCTTCATCTCATACTCTTGCCCAGCTTTTAAAACCCTTCACTTGTGTTTTCTGGGATTCCTATATATCCACAGCTTCTTTGAACCTTCTCAACACCTTCCTCTAACCAAAGTTAGCTCTTACCCAGAGGGCACTGGTGCCCCTATAACCCTGTGGGTGATGGCTGACAGCCATTGGCAGCACTAGGACTGGAGGTGAGTTAAGTATTCCTTACTTCTCACCAGCTTTGAATCTCAAGTATCAGAAAGAGACTCTCCTACATTCCTCAAATTTCTGAGTACCCACCCAGCTCACTGTCCCCTCTCCCATATCCCCCATCCTAGTTTGGGAGGATTTCAGTATTCATCATAGGTGACTCTTCAGCACCTGGTCTTTTCGTTCTTCCAGTGGTCCTGTCCTCGACTTCTCAGAATCACTTACTCCCGTGATGCCTACACCTCATCTACAGCTGTAACCTCACTATGATTTCAGTTTTAAGAAAACCACCACCTCCTGTTTTTATAGCTTTAGTCCTTGAGTACCCAACTCCAATAACCCTTTAACCCCACCAGGATCTCCAGTCCATTGGCCCTGTCATTATTCTACTGCCCCTCTGTCACTCTTTGTATCTTCACTCTTTTCTTAACAAGCCTAAAACCCCCGATCAATGGTTGCATCCCTCCCAGCAAACACTCCCATCACCTCTGCCCTACTCTTTACTTTCTTTTACTGGGCAGAAACACAGCCTGATTAAATCCACCTCTTCTGTTTCACATCTGCTGTAGTGTAGTAGCTGAACCTTAAGGCAAAAAACACAACAGCATTGCTTTGGTCTCACCTTTGATTCCTGACCACGTACCTCAGGTGGGGCTTTCCTGTCCATTCTCTCTCCCAGCTGTCCCACAGCCACTTAAAGCCTTTCCTTCTTAAACCTCCAGCACCTTCACCATCTTCACTGTAAGCTGATGACTTGCTTCCAATTTCACTGAGAACATTTACAAACAAAAG
>CM052438.1:22823698-22838128 GCA_028533085.1 Varecia variegata
CCGCAGATCTTTCCCATTAGCCTATCACATACTGTGGTTTCCCCACCTTAAAAGCTCCCTTCTGACTTCACTCCCCACTCCCACCCCCCGCCTGGCCACTAGTCCTCTTATAGCAGAAGAACTCTCTATAAGAGAGTTATTGCTGCTCAGTGTTGCTCCTATTTGAAATTGCTCTTCTCTTCCTTCTAGGATATCATGCTATTCCTACCTCACCCCCTCATTATCTCCTTCATGCTTGAGTACCTCAGGACTCAGTTTTCTGCCACTTCCTACTAGCTATAGTCACCCCCTCAGGGATTTCATTGCATTTCAGGGGTTTTTTATGCCAGTAACTCTCTGATTGTTATCTCAGTCACAGATTTATCCCCTGAACTCCAGACTCCTGCAGCCACTATCTCCTCACCATGTAGACTCAGATGTCTAATAAGCATCTCAGAGTTAACATACTCGAAATGAACTCCTAATCTCCAGGGCAAGCTGCTCCTCTCCCTTCTCCACTCAACAGGTAGCACTTCCTTCCTTCTGGCTGATCAGACCATCCTTGGTGTCATTCTTGATGCTGTTCTCTGCTTACTCCTCCCATATCCAATCCATTGGCAAATCCATATTGACTCAATCTTCCAAATTTATTCCCGGCATCAACCTAAAAGAAAAAACTGAGGCAAAATTAATATAAGTAGAGAGTTTATTTGGGCCAAGTTTGAGGACTGCAACCCAGGAGCATTGATTCAAGTTGTCCTGAATATATGCTGCAGTTAAGTTTTGCATGCTGCCCGTGCCAATCACATGTCAACGACTGTTGCATCTTAAAGGGCTATATCCCTTGCTTTGACTTCACTTTGACACATGTCCACTATCGCTGTTACTATGTCAAACTGTAATTGTTGCTTATTTGTTTTCTCACTGTACTGTATGCCCCTGGAGGACTGAGATGTGTCTTGTCAGTCAATACAGTTGACTTTCAAATGAGTTTTGAGTATGTGAATGAGCAAGCAAATGAATCAATGATGCTAGTAGAGGCTTTGAAACCCTTGTATTCAAACATCCTCATCACCAGTTTGATGTTAAGGTAATTTATTTAAGGTGTATATTCAAGGTCTGTGAGTCTGTGTCTTTGCGGATGATTTGCAAGAAATTGTTCATAAAACTCTTCCACAAATCAAGATCTGCAAGTTTTCTGCAATTCTTTTTCTTTATGGTTGAATGTTAAATGTTTACAAGAATCTTGAATTATTCTTTGTTTTTTGTCTTGTTTCATTTTGTTTTAGTTTTGTTATTTGTAAAAATATCTGAACTTTTCAACTGGCTGCATCTGCAAAGCTGGGACAGTCTCATTATGTCTTGTTTCTGTATCTAGTGCTAATCTTCGCTGAAACAGGAAATTACATTTTAAAATATTAGTCTGTTTTTTTTAAAACCCAACCTTCATAGTAAGAGATAGGTGTGCAAGTAGTCAAATAAAAGCTTTGCAATTTTGTCTTTGTTTTTATAGATGTGCCTTAAAATGTAACAAAAGTTGTCTGTTGTATTGAAATAATTTGTTTCTATTTTTCTCTTTCCTCTTCTTGCCTCTTTATAAAGGAGTCAGTCACTGCCAACATAAAGTTAAGAAAGCTAGACGCTTTCTTCCTTTGGTCTTCTGTTCCCATGAACCTCCTTCTACGGGTATTGCACTCATATTTGCACAGGCTCTCCTATTAACCAAGGCACCCCCAAGAAATGGACTAACTAGATGCTTATAGATGGTCCTGTACAGATCATAGCTTTATTGAATATTAGTGTATGCGCTGTTCAGTGTTCAGAAGCAATAACTGGGGGCAAGGTTTTGTGGCTGACAATCTTTGGGCTACTACTCTCTTGAGTAGAAAACTTTATGTTTGCCTGTTTGCTGGTTTTTAAATGCATGATAAGGCGAGAAATAGCTTCTCAGTTTCATTTGTGTTGTCTGAGCGTTTTCCCTCGGGGATTGGCAGAACCATGTTTTTTGTATGGTGGATTTCCTACACTAGCATGCAGCTAAATGAAGGCGAATGGTCAAAGTGAACCCCAGTTGTCTGCTTTTCATGCTTTGGAGTTAGAGATACAGGGATGCTACATAGTAGAGGCAGATCTGCCATTTGGAGAGTTTTCTAAGAAGGTAAAGACTTATAATAATCGGAATAGTAATTTCTCCAAACTGTTAGGAACAAAATTTGTTGTTCTATACAAATTTAAATGGGAACCTTAATTGTCAGCAGAGCTTCAAGGTACTGCACCTCCCCATAGTTGATTGTAGTGGACTTGGCCTACATCTACCGTGTAATATTTAAGTCCACTGGTGCCTTGTAATAGGTACGCTGAGGGCTTAGGCTTATTTCCCTGGTTATCATTTAACATACACATTAATGACTAGTTTGTTTGCATTTTTATCTAAGAGGACACAAATTCCCTTTGAGGGAAGTAGAAACCGTTTTTAATACTTAATTTTGTGAGAGGTAATCGAATTAATTTTGCTTGTGGTAGAAACCAGTTAGCTCTACAGTACTGCTGTGTAACTTTGTGTAAATGTGTTGACAGCTTAAAACTTGGCATAGTGCCCTCAAATTCAAGTAAACATACTACTACTATATAGTCGTTCTTTGATCTTTTGAATTGAACCTTGGGGGGTAATTTTTAAATTTTTCTTACACTTTGGTTTACTTGTCATTTTAATAGTATGTTTTCCCCTCTCTCCCCTCTTCTCCTTCCTTTTTCTCCTTCCCTCTGTTCCCTACTCCCCTTTCTTTGCATGCCACCTGGATCTGCAGATGAAATTAGTGGGGACGGTAATATTTATTTTCACATTTGTGTTACTATGAGATAATTATTTCTAGAAATAAATATAGTTCAGTATTTGATGAAAGGCAAAATGTGATTTTGAACCAACAGAACCAAGCACAGGATGGTATGAAAAAATGATCTCTTAAAAATTGTTTAGGGCTTTAACATGGAAAAGATAACTTTCAGTTTATCACCTCTCAGTGGTTAATTTGAGTTGTATGTATTCGTAGTGAATTTTCTAGATTTCATTATTAAAAACCTTAAAGTTCTAGAAAATCATCAAAATGGTCATTTAGCAAAAATTGGTCATACATGAAAGCTGTAAATGATAAAGATCCATATACTATATTTCCCAAGTATATATAATAATTCTTAGTTTAGGAATGTGGTAGTAGAAAGGAAAGAATTAGAAGTGATTTTAAAGACTCACACAAGCTGGGTACAGTGTCACATGTCTATAGTCCCAGCTACGGGGGAGGCTGAGGCAGGAGGATTGCTTGAGCCCAGGAATTCGAGGCCATAGTGAGCCATGATTGTGCACTACAGGCTGGATAACAGAGTGACCCTGTCTCTTTTTAAAATTAAAAAAAAAAAAAAAGACTTATACAAGCTGATGTAATTAGGGGAATATCAACAATAATGATAATGATTGTTTTTCAAATAGTTGATAACACTTAAATAAGCTAGAAATTTTAAAGTCACATTTAGTGTCTTATATTTCCCATTCATTTTGTTTACTGCCTGCATGAAACTTTATACTAAAGGAGTAAGATTTTATAAACTAAAATTAAGGAGGAATTATATTTTTTTCTCATAATAAAATGAAGGAATGCTGAGACTGAATATTTCACCTATGATCATTTTTGTGATAGAATAAAGATACTGATAAACTTGAGTATAATGAGTTGAGCAATTGCAGTGAAAGAGCTTAACTAAATATGTCTTTGAAAAGGTGCATGTTCTGCATGGGATTTGAAGCCAGAGATTTGATCTTCATTTTTAGATTGATTCCATAATAGTAATAAATTAGCAACTACCATTCTTTGAGAGCTTCCTGCGTGCAAGCACTCTCCTGAATGATTCCTGATTCTCACAGCATCGCTTAGAATATCACTGGGTATTGCCTTTACTGTTTCGCAGATGAGGAAACCGATAATCAGAGGGTTGAGAGAGAGTCCAAGGTCTTAAGCCTCCAACCTCACCCTTTTTTCACTGTCCAATCCTATTACCAAGTGATTAGTTAAGTGATCTCAAGCAAATTGCTTCATCTCTTGCGTCTATCTGTAACAGGTCTCAAGTGGTTGTTGTGAGGGTTACTAAGTAATCATAAAAATTAAAATAAATGTCTGTAAACATTTTCATATATTTTCCCTACTTTTGAATGTCCTCATACTATGAATTAGCCAGGGCAAGAATACTCACCCTATTTTATAGGTGAATACGCTGAGCCTTAAGGCTTTAATCATTTGGTCTTTGTCAGGGTTCCTGTGGGCCAAAAATGGGCCACCTGTTTTAATACTGCCCCTTGAGCTAAGAACGATTTTTACATATTTTAATGGTTGGGGGAAAAATCAAAAGAAGAATACTATTTGCGATGTCAAAAGTATATGAAATTCACTTTTCAGTTTTATTGGAACATAGTACTCATTTGTTTACAAGTGTCTCTGGCTATTTATAGGCTATAATTTGAATAGCAAAGTTGAGTATTTGCAACAGAGACCATATATCAGCAAAGTCTAAAATATTTGCTGTCTAGCCTTTTACAAAAACAGTTTGCCAATTCCTGGTCTAGGATATATAGCTAGTTAATATTTAAGAACTAGTGGGGTCTTCTTGGCTCCTAGAAAAGAACCCTTTCTCTACTGCTTCATGATGCTTCTGGAGTTAATGGGACATCTGGGTCATCCAGGTTGGATAAGAAACTGAAATTGGTTAGTCTGTTGAATTGCTTAAATAACCTAGTCAGTGTAAAGATGTTAGTGTATGGGATTAATGACTTCTCAAACTTCCCAACCCCACTGGCAGGGGCCCAGGCCCCTGGGGAGCAGCAGGGAAGCCAGTCAGGGGAACAAGTTGTTAGAATTGCTAGTATCCAAGCCAGTGCACAGATGCCACCACGAGAGGAGGGAGGAGATGTAGGGACAGAATGACATTATCTACCTCTTACAGGGGGGAATCAGTATGTTTTCAGCACCTGATAAGTTTTTGAGCTTAAAGACTTTTGTGCAGTTCCTTTTATTTACAAACCAAATGATGGTATCCCTTGTCCACTGAGACATACCTCTCACACTCTAAACTGACTCCCTCCCCAGTAACCCCAGAAGTATCAGGCTGTTGAAATGACAGGGCATGAACCTTTAATGGTACGCGTGCATGTTGATGTTTTCAGGAGTGAATTTACTATGTCTCTTTTTACCTTGCTTTGAAAATGAGAACTTGGTGACTTTTCTCTCCTATTTTCTGAGCTGTGTCAGTTTCTATCCTTTTAATATGTCTTCCCATCTTTTTTATTTTACCACATATTGTGATACCAAACCATTCAAATTATAATGTTGTCCAACGTTTTAGAAGTCTCCATTTTTTTTTTAATGTTTATTTTTAAATTTTCAACTCATTGGCCAGGAATCGTAAAATTGTCTACTAAGTACACAAATCCAAGTGAGCCTTCCTGTGAGCATCCCTGGAGCAAAACTGTGCCCATGTTGGGCAAAAAATTCCAAAATATCCATAGGGGAACATTCGAGAGTTTGAAAGCATAGGGTATCTGGTCTCAAATAAAAGTCCTGATAAACTTTGTGAAAAATAATAAAAGATAAATCATGGTACTTCAGAGCCCATGCTCTGTACTGAAGTGCTGTGCTGAACACCAGCCTGCCACTGATTGAGAAAGTTATATATCTCCTTTGTGCCTCAGTTTCTTGCCTGTGAAACAGGGATGCTGATCATAGTACTACAGCAAAAAAGTTTGCCGAGGATTAAATCACAACATACGTAATTGTTTATAACAGTGCCTAGCATATGGTAAGCTCTCAGTAATATTAGTTGTCATCATTCTTATTAAACAGAGAATGCAAATCTAGCTTCCTTTATTTGTGCACAGGTCTTTGAACCTGTTTCCTTTTTTCTTTATATTTTCCTTCTATGTTACCATTATACGGGGGGCCCAGGCAGTTTTAGGCTGGACTCCAATTTGTCAGGGCTCTTGAATATGTAAAAATACCTGTCATATCCGTGTCATACTATTGTATAATCCTAAAAGCCAGGAAAGAAAAAAAATATATAAACAAATCAATCTCAAGAATTCTTACAGAAATATGTCAAGTATTAACACTTGAAAACTCCTGTGTGGAAGGTTACAAACTTTTGCAGATCCATGTACCTTCAACATTGTTGACTCCGCTCCATAAATTCTCTGTTCACATTGCATCATAGTACACAAGTCACCCCAGATATCATGATAAGTAATTCCCAGATAGTTTTGATGCATCCTCAGAGGTTTTATATAGAATTCACATAGCTTCATAAAAAATGCTTGTGGTTTTGTATGGATTAATTCAAATATATGCAACATGATTTTTTCCAAATCACTGTTAATGTGCTAGCCTGATATATATTAGCTAATTTATTTTTACTCCTTCAGAATTATTTCAGAGGTTGGTATTTACTGAGGATTTTATAAAATGAGACAGTCCTGGAAGGCATTATAGTCAAACTGAGAAGACCAACTTAGAGTATCAGCACATAGGAATCCCAAACCCTCAACTGCCGGGTCCCTTTCAGAGAGCCCCCAGAAGTAGCAAAATAACAATGGAAAGAGCTACCATTTCTTTTTTTTTTTTTTTCTTGACTAACCAACATTTCTTTCCAAAGATTTCTTGATCATCGATTACATGCAGGGCCATGTCTTAACTTTAAATGCATTGCCTGTAATCCTCATAACACTCCTACAAGGGTTGATGTTCTCATTTCACACGTGAGGGCACAACGAAAGCATAGCCAGGTCAAATGACTTTCCTAAGGTCAACCAGGTTACCCCCAAATGTGTGATGTGTACCTTGTCCCATGTATTGCAGCTCTACCATTTACTGTCTATGCTGTCTCACACAGGTTACTCGACTCTTTTTTCTCAGTTTCCCAAGGGTATATATTATTGTAGTGTGTTCATTCTTGTTGTTTAGCATGTGTTTCTTGAGGACTTCTCTATGCCAAGCATTATTTTAGATACTGAGGACATAGTGGTAAATAAGATACATGAGGATTCTGCTCCAGTGAATGCCCCTTTGTTTTTGTTTTGGTTTTTGGTTTTTTTTTTTGAGACAGAGTCTCAGTCTCTTGCCTGGGCTAGAGTGCCGTGGCGTCAGCCTAGCTCACAGCAACCTCGAACTCCTGGGCTCAAGCGGTCCTCGCCAGCCTTTCAGATAGCTGGGACTACAGGCACACGCCACCATGCCCAGCTAATTTTTTCTATTTTTAGTTGTTTGGCTAATTTCTTTCTATTTTTAGTAGAGACGGGGTCTCGCTCTTGCTCAGGCTGGTCTCGAACTCCTGAGCTCAAGCAATCCTCCCGCCTTGGCCTCCCAGAGTGCTAAGATTACAGGCGTGAGCCACTGCACCTGGCCCGGTGAATGCCCCTTTCTGAAGAGGTGGGAAGACAGTTAAAAAGGAAACAAAATAATGCCAGGGATTTATAGGTAAGGAGGAAAATAAGTCAGGAAACATGATTCAGGGAAATGGGGTGGGAGCAGAGTAGTTTGAGGAGAGACCTCTGAATAGCGGATACTTTGGCTAAAACCAGAATTTGCTGTGAACCAACATGAGCTTTAGCCAGTGTAAGCCCCATCAGGTGGAGGTCATGCCATGGCTGTCGTCATTAGTTTTATGTCTTCATTCAGGCAGTAGACACTTGTCACCTGAGAGACTTGGGTTTCTGGACAGGCTTGCAGTGATCCTTTGCAGCCACGTGAGGCTGTGGTGCCTGTGGTGTTGACGAGTCCAGACCATCTGCTTAATAACACTAAGAGCCAAGTGCAGGGTTGCGAAGACTTGAGTAGTTTGGGTAACATGGCAGCAGTGGGAGGGAGTCTGGCTTTCCCCCCAGAATCCGGCCACAGCAGGGCCAGCCCTGTGCTTTGCCTAAAAGGCACATGCTTTATATGACAGGAAGCAGTAAGGGCTCTGGGGAAATTGCAGCCTTAGTTTCCTTAACAGAGTATCATAAAGTTGAGCCTGTTAAGTTATGGAATAAAAAGAGTAAATGATTAGCAAATGGCCATCTGTGTGATTTGTGTTGTTTCCCTTGTCTTAGCTGTTAGAGTAGATTCCTCCCCCGCTTAGTCCTTTTTGTTACAAGTGCTTTAGCAGCTGCCTTCTATCCCAAATTTCCTTCCACAAGGTCTTTTTATAAGCCATCTTACACAAAGCAAAGCTATAGGCCTACAGAATGCCAGTTTGGTGTTCCTAGTATTCACTGAGAACAGGGGAAGGGGGAGAAATACAGAAATAAAAGAATGTAAAGTTTGGAGTACAATACGTTTTTTAAAATCCTGTAAATATTATTATTTATAAACATGTAAGAATAATATAGAGCTGAGCATGGTGGCATGTGCCTTAGTCCTAGCCTGGGCAACATAGCGAGACCCATGTCTTAGGAAGGGAGGGCGGGAAATAGATTATCTACCTATCATATAGGACTTAGGAATAATTCATATATGATAAATGTCTTAGAATTGATTTACTGGTGTTACATTTTGCCAGCCAGGCTTTTTTTTTTAATCACTTTTAATAATGATTATACATTAAGAAGTAAAATCTGCCAGAAGGCAATGGCTTGTGCCTGTAATCCTAACACTTTGAGAGACTGAGGCAGAAGGATCACTTGAGGCCAGGAGTTCAAGACCAGTGTGACCACTATAGTAGACCCTGTCTCTACAAAAAATTTTTTTAAATTAGAAGTGGTGGCAAGTGCCTTTAGTCCCAGCTACTCAGGAGGCTGAGGCAATAGGATCACTTGAGCCCAGGAGTTTGAGGTTGCAGTGAGCTATGATGACGCCACTGCACTCTAGCCCAGGCAACAGAGAGAGACCCTGTTTCAAAATTAAATAAAGAAGAAAGTTCTGATTATGCTCTCGAGTTGAACTATTAATATTAATAAAATCAGGTACTGTGCTTTGGAAATACCAGTCTTGTTTGGAAAAATCCCAATAGACAGTAATGTGCTTTTAAACACATTACCTGGTATAGTTGAGGTAGAGTTTTGCAGTCAGTACAGATTGGTTAATTTGAATCATATACGTCTGCGGTCCCCAACCCCTGGACCACAGACCAGTACTAGTCCGTAGCCTGTTAGGAACTGGGCCACACAGCAGAAGGTGAGCTGCAGGTGAGCAAGCAAAGCTTCATCTGTATTTACAGCTTCATCTCGTATCACTGTCTGAGCTCTGCCTCCTGTCAGATCAGTATCAGCATTAAATTCTTATAAGGAGCATGCTACTTAGATCCTTCACGTGCGCAGTTTATGTAGGATTCTCTTTCCTCTGAGAATCTAATACCTGATGATCTGAGGTGGAGCTGAGGCGGTGACGCTCGTGCTGGGGAGCAGCTACAAATACAGATTATCATTAGCAAAGAGGTTTGACCGCACAATAAATGTAATGCGCTTGAAACATCCACAAACCATCCTGCACTTCCTACCCCCCAGTCCATGGAAAAATTGTCTTCCATGAAACCAGTCCCTGGTGCCAAAAAGGTTGGGGACCACTGAATACACAGTTGTCTCATATCTGTCTTTTTTTTTCTTTTACAAGAGCCTTCTGTGTTGGCCCTATTTTCTCTCTGATAAACAAGTCTGTGTATTATAACATAGTGGATAATGATGTCACTTTTATTTCCATAAATGACTCATGTATGAGCAAAATTTGAGTAATAGTGTTTTAAGAATATATCAGCATAGTAGGCAATTTAGGCAGATGATTTTGCCTTTTCAAATTACATTAAAGGCCAGAAGGTCAAATATTTAACTTCTTTAAACATATCTGTTTTCATTTCAACAGAAACAGATGATTATGCTGAGATTATAGATGAAGAAGATACTTACACCATGCCCTCAAGTAAGTAGACTTCTGATTTGGTCTTGCTCGGGCTTGACAGATATCTCCTCATATTTAAAAATTTTTGATATGTATTATCCCTTAGAACTATTTTTAATACCTCATTGGGTAGTAAACAGAAGTATTCTTTCAACGTTTAGAATGCAATATTATATGTGCCCACCCTGAGGTCGGAAGCCTAAAACTCAAATTATCTATAATCGGTTTAATTATATGATTTTTGTAATCTTGTTTTCTGGCTCTGATAATAGAACCTTTATTGATTATTGTAGCAAATAAGTATTATTTAAATATGTGTGTGTATACATATAGATTCTATATACATATACACTCAAAGATTTGCATTTCCCCCTTGAAATTGTTTGTTCTTTATTGCCATTGACTAACCAATACAAATAGCTTCTAGCTTTCATTCCGTATACCTCCGGGGGGAGGTGGGGAGAGAGACTGAACTCTTAAATGACATTCATACAGCCTGGAAATGTCAAGATTCATCTTCTCTGTGTGATGTGCAGCTTGTTGATTGAGGAAAATATGGAAGCCCCAGATCTCGTGTTAGACTATATAGTCCCCAGATCTTGAATTGGATAAGCCCTTGAAATTTCATTTGCATAAAAAATGTAAACTTACCTCTTAAAGAGGCCTCAGAAACCTTAGGAAATCAGAATCTGAATGTTCTGAAGTTAATAGATGTATACATGTTTATAAAATAAATGTTGCAGGTGCTTTGTTCTATTGTGTAAATATTTTAAAAGATGCTCTCCTTTGGATTTTCTGCATACTTTGAGGAGGCACTACCAAAATAAAGAAAAACAACCTAGCCTTCTCAGGCATGCATCATTCTGAGTGGGCCTATGTCCCCTTTCAAGAACTCCTATATTAGAGAGTGATTGGAAACAGAGGCAAGAACTGAAACTTAAGTGTATACATTTTGACTACCAGTATCAATTTGGAAAAATATTTAAACTTAAGTTTAATTATTTGATTAGCCATGTAGTCATTTATACATTCCTGCAGAGAATCCAAATTTTTTTTTGTATGTTTGTTATTTACAGTTGAGTAGTAAATGTCAAACATGGCTGACTTTTATCCAGACCCCACAAAAAGAAGTTGTTATATAGGAATTTATGAGACAAGAATTTAAAGGCATTATGTAAATAACATTGAGTTAATTTGAGGATATTTAGTTTTTACTTTTAGTTCTCTTTTATTATATTTGTGCTTAAAATATTGTAAAAATGAAATATTATTGAAATGTACTCTCCAAGTTTGTGTTATTAACCTCATTGCTGTTAGTTATTTCTAAGCAAGGTCTTCAATTTTTTTCTCTCTTAATTGCAATACAGAATGCTATGGAATAGATGAAGGTAACAGGATTCCTTTAAAATAACTGCATTTACTTGCAATTGCAACCTCTATAGAGTGATATATGGGATGTTTCAGTTTTCAGTTAACTTTTGTTTTAAAACTATTTGTCATTGGTTTACTCATACTGTTAAATCAATGGAACTACTAGCTAAAGTGATTTTAAAGAGGAAAATAACTATCTAAATTTTGGGCTAAATGTTCTGTATGACTTACAATTTGATAAACCAAGGAGAACATTTAAAAATATTTGGCTCTTGGTTTATTCCATCGGTGACTACACTGATGGAACATATATAACCTATGGGGATGAGTTTTTTAATTGAAATAAATCAAATTACCAAGTAGTTAACAGAATTAGAATTCAATTTATTATGTTGCTAGTGGGTATTTTCTTTCCATGTTCCTGAATAATTGATTTTGTATAAATCACAACAACTTAATATATGAATTTGAGGCACATGCTCTTAAAAGTATAAAGTACTCATAATGTATTATGCTCACATGTTAAACCTTGGTTCCAAGTCATCTAATTTTGAAATTAATTTTTAGAAACAACCTCTTTAAACTCTTTTAGCTTCCTGAATAATATAGAGATAGGATTGTAATGAAGTGGAAAACTCTTAAACATTCAAAACATAAAGTTTACTTATGACACAATTTTATGTTGCCTACATATTTGCAAACTTTAGTTATTTATAAAATAATTGCTTTAAATAACTATGTTTTTATAGCCTTCATATATTAATACTAAACTAATAGCTCTTATTAATTAAGCATATAATTTAATACTTGGAGCAATTATTTAAGAAACTATCAGATATAAATCAGATGTTCAAAAACTAGGAACAGCATGAAAAATCTAGTTTTTATAGAACTCATTGTTTTGGTAATTCATTCAATACCCTAACTGATACATAAATGACTGATAAAATACTGTTTAAGAGAATTCCATTCTGTTTAAAGCATTTTCATAGATCAATATGCCACAGATGAAATTTTTACTTATGGATGATAATGAAATGAAATATGTCCATTGTTAATTCTACATTTCGAATATTGTACTGAAGTATTTAGTGGTGTGTGGATCATGTTTTGCAGCCAGGGATTATGAGATTCAAAGAGAAAGAATAGAACTTGGACGATGTATTGGAGAAGGCCAGTTTGGAGATGTACATCAAGGCATTTATATGAGTCCGGTAAGTCCTTTAAGAAAAAATCTGGACTAATTTTGACCATTTAAATTTAAATTGCCTCTTGTTTGTCTTCATGAGTCCTTAGTTCTAGGTATTTACAATTGGCTTTTATAAAGCTCATAATACATGTCAGCTTATTTGGTATATTTAGAAACCAAAAAAATGGGAACATTAGCTCCTACAGGACTGGGTCTGTCTTTTATTCATTTTGATCTTTCAGGTTTTGTCATCAGTAATACATTCCATATGTGACTATTGCATTGGATGGAAATGACATACTAGATGGCCAGAATCAAAAATAGGGAATATTCCACATACCTGTGTTTTCAAGAAAAGAATATTAATTTGCCCTAATTTACCCTACAAAAGAGATGAGTGAATTTTTAAATTTATTTTTCTTGTAAAAGCTTAGTGAAGATACTTTCATATTATAAAATTCACTTTTTTTTGTTTTGTTTTGTGAGACAGAGTCTCCCTCTGTTGCCACAGCTATCAGAGCAGTGGCAGAATCCTAGTTCACAGCAACCTCAAACTCCTGGGGCTCAAGTGATCCTCCTGTCTCATCTTTCTGAGTAGCTGGGACTACGGGCATGCACCATCATTCCTGGCTAATTTTTTTCTATTTTTTATCTTGCTCAGGCTGGTGTCAAACTCCTGACATCAAGCAATCCTCCCACCTTGGCCTCCCAGAGTGCTAGGATTACAGGAATGAACCACTGTGCCAGGCCTAAAATTCACTCTTTTAAAGTGTACAATTCAGTCCTTTTTAGTGTATTCACAGAGTTGTGCAACCATTACCACAGTCAATTTTAGAACATTTTCTTCATCTCAAAAAGAAACCTTATATCCATTAACAGTGATTTCCTATTCCACCCTTCCCCCAGCCTCTGGCAACCACTCATCTACTTTCTGTCTCTATTGATTTGCCTGTTCTGGACATTTCATATAAGTGAATCATGCAATATGTGGTTTTTTGTGATTGGCTTTTTTCACTTAGCATAGTGTTTTCAAGGTTCATCCATGTTGCACATCTGTCAGTACTTCTTTTATTGCTAAATAATATTCTTCTGTATAGATGTATACCACCCTTTGTTTATCCATTCATCAGTTGATAGATATTTGGATTGTTTCTACTTTTTGACTATTAAAATGCTTCTGTGAACATTCATATACAAGTTTTTAGGTGGACGTATATTTTTGATTCTCTTTTGTGTATACCCAGTAGTAGAATTGCTTCATCACGTGGTAACTATTGTTTAACTTTTTGATGAACTGCCAAACTGATTTCCAGTGAAGCTACACCTTTTTCCATTCTTAGCAGCAATGTGTAAGAGTGAATATCTCCACATCTTCACCAACACCTGTTAATTGTATGTCTTTTTTTATTAGATTGGTGATTTTAAAATATCATTTTAGAATAATAGTACAATCATGCTTTGCTTAACAATGGGGATACATTCTTGGAAAATGCGCCATTAGGCAATTCATTGTGTGTGAACATTGCAGAGTGCACTTACACAAACTTGGATGGTATAGCCCACTGCACACCTAGACTATATAGTATAGCCTATTGCTCCTAGCCTAAAACTTGCACAGCACATTACTATACTGAATACTGGAGGCATTTGTAAGACAATGGTATTTGTATATCTACACATAACTATGTACAGAAAAGGTACAGTAAAAATATGGTATAAAAGATAGATGGGGCCGGGCGTGGTGGCTCACGCCTGTAATCCTAGCACTTGGGAGGCCGAGGCGGGCAGATCGTTTGAGCTCAGGAGTTCGAGACCAGCCTGAGCAAGAGCGAGACCCCGTCTCTACTAAAAATAGAAAGAAATTATCTGGCCAACTAAAAATATATAGAAAAAATTAGCCGGGCATGGTGGCACATGCCTGTAGTCCCAGCTACTCGGGAGGCTGAGGCAGTAGGATTGCTTGAGCCCAGGAGTTTGAGGTTGCTG
>CM052438.1:22838628-22865689 GCA_028533085.1 Varecia variegata
AGCTCAGGAGTTCGAGACCAGCCTGAGCAAGAGCGAGACCCCGTCTCTACTAAAAATAGAAAGAAATTATCTGGCCAACTAAAAATATATAGAAAAAATTAGCCGGGCATGGTGGCACATGCCTGTAGTCCCAGCTACTCGGGAGGCTGAGGCAGTAGGATTGCTTGAGCCCAGGAGTTTGAGGTTGCTGTGAGCTAGGGGGACGCCATGGCACTCACTCTAGCCCGGGCAACAGAGTGAGACTCTGTCTCAAAAAAAAAAAAAAAAAGATAGATGGGGCTGGGCTTGGTGGCTTATACCTGTTACGCCAGCACTTCAGGAGGCCGAGGCAGGAGGTTCGCTTGACGCCAGGAGTTCAAGACCAGTCTGGATAACATAGTAAGAGTCCCATGTCTATAAAAAATAAAAAGATGAGCCAGGCATGGTGACATGCCCCTGTAGTCCCAGCTACTCAGGAGGTTGAGGCAGGAGAATCACTTGAATCCAGGAGCTCAAGGCTGCAGTGAGGTGTGATTGTGCTACTGCTCTATCAGCCCGGGCAACAGAGCTTAATTAATTAATTAATTAATTAATACATTCATTATATATAGTGTACCAGTCTAAGGCACTTACTGTGAATGTTGCTTACAGTACTGGAAGTTGCTCTGGTGAGCCAGTGAGTAGTAAGTGAAAGTAAAGGCCTAGGACATTACTGTACATTACTGTAGACTATGTATATATACACTGTGCACTTAGGCTATACTAAGTTTTTTTTCTTCAATATTAAGTTAACCTTAGCTTTCTATAACCTTTTTACTTTATAAACTTTTTAATTTTTTTAACATTTTTACTCTTGTAATAACATTTAATTTAAAACCCAAACATTGTACAGCTCTACATAAACTTTTTCTTTTTTTTATTTTTGAGACAGAGTCTTACTCTTGCCCGGGCTACAGTGCTGTGGCATCATCGTAGCTCACTGCAACCGCAAACTCCTGGGCTCAAGCGATCCTCCTGCCTCAGCCTCCCAAGTAGCTGGGACTACAGGCATGCACCACCATGCCTCGCTAATTTTTTCTATTTTTAGTCACTTGGCTAATTTTTTTTCTGTTTTTAGTAGAGATGGGGATCTCACGCTCTTGCTCAGTCTGGTCTCAAACTCATGACCTCAAGCAATCCTCCCATCTAGGCCTCCTAGAGTGCCAGGATTACAGGCGTGAACCACCGCACCCGGCCAGCATTTTTCTTTATATCCTTATTCTATAAGCTTTTTTCTATTTTTAACTTTTTTACTTTTTTGTTGAAAACTAAGACACAAACACACACATTAGCCTAGGCCCACACGCGTCAGGAGCATCCCTATCATTGTCTTCCACCCCCACATCTTGTGTCACTGGAAAGTCTTCAGGGGCAGTAACACTCTGTTGCTGTCTTCTCCTGTGATCACTCTGCCTTCTTCTGGATACCTCCTGAAAGGCCTGCCTGAGGCTGCTTTACAATTAACTCTTTTTTTTTTTTTTATAAGCAGAAGAAGTATACTCTAATGATAAAAACCAGTAACATAATCTTCTGTTATCATTATCAAGTGTTATGTGCCGTGTTTAATTGTGTTGCTGTATTTTTATATGACTGGCAGCATAGTAGGCATTACTACAAACACATAAATAATGCAACAGCTACCATGTCACTAAGCAATAGGAATTTTTTACCTCCATTATAATCTTACGAGACTACCATATGTGGTCCATCATTGACCAAAACATTGTTATGCCTTCTTGTACATACTTGCTCAAGAAACTATTTTTAAACTTGCATAATAACAACAGGTGTACAGACATGGCTCTAATAAAATTATAATAACACAGATAATTGATCGTTTTTTTTAAATGGCCCTGTTCTGGAAACTGCAGATGGCATTTTTTCCTCAGTAACTCCGTGGCCATCAGTTTTTATATCCTTTACACATACACAGTGATACACTGAGCGTTACTTTTATAACCAAGAGTTATTAAAGTTTTTTTTATCAGAGACAACAGATAATTGCCACCAATTAAGCAAATTAGAAGTTCAGTTTTTTAATGTTCAGTTTTGAGAACCTATATTTTTAGCTGTCTCGCTCCTTTTTCAATTCTTTTTTTTTCCTACACCTGTTGTTTATAGTCCTCATTCTTTTAACTCTGCTCTTAGAAACAAGATGCAGTAGAAAGAGCACTGGGTATAAATTTAGTGAAAAAACCTAAATTTAGAGCTGGCTCTGGCTCTGCCTCACTATGAAGTGTGGGGAGGTGAGGCTTCTTGACCCTGATTTATGGAATTTAACTAGATGATCTCCAAGCTTCCTTCTGTCTCTAAAATTCCTAATACATAGGCATTCTAAAGTTCCTAGCATACAATGACTTCCCAGGTCACATAGCTAATAGGTGGGTTGGACTTTTTATGTCATTCACTTTTAAAATAAGTAATCCATTTTAGCTGTGAAAATACAACAGAAGTTTTTTTTAAATATCCATAGTCTAGTATTGACTAAATATTTGTTGAAGGAATCCCAACCCCCAGGGATTCCATTTTGTTGAACACATTTCTCATGTATATTGTATTAATATACGAGTATTCTTCATGCAGGCATCTAATTTTATAGTACACAACAATCTTTTCTCCTATTATAAGTCTTTATTATAAGTTCCTATGGTAAGTCTTTTTTCGAGATTATGCTCATTAGAGTTCTGTCAAATCAAATAATATTTTAATAATTGGGCAGAATGTAACTCACAAGTTTTATGGGCAAAGACCTACCATTGGTTACTTTACTTGAGATTCAGTTAATTCTTTCAGCACTTATGTATCAATCATCCACTGTGTGATAGCTACTGTCTAGATGGTAGGGATATCACAATGGAGAAATGAGGCCAAGGTCCTACTCTTATAGAACTTAAATTCTACCCAAGGCACAAGAGGTCAGGCAAAAACAAATACACCAGATATGAAGAGGGGAGTGAGTGCTCTGAGAAAAACAGTGCATGGGCACGAGAAGGTCAGGGTGCTCTTCCACATGGGGTGGTCAGACAGACCTCCTGACAAGGTGATGCGTTAGCAGAGCTTGGAAGCAAGCCAGGGAGCAGACGGTGAGCACTCCTGTGGGGAAGCGTGTTCTAGACAGAGGGAACAGCCAGTGCAAAGGCTCTGGGGTAGGACCAGAACTGCTAGGAGGCCAGTGTGGCTGCAGAGTAGTGGGTGGGGAGGAAAGCGAAAGGAAACAAGGTCAGGAAGCAGGAAGGCCACCAGGGGGCATGTGTGGGGTCTTGTAGGCATTGGGGTAAGACCTTTGACCTTCATATGATAGGTAAGTTGGATATATGAGTCAGGGCTCAAAGAAAAAATCAAGAATAGAAATAGAATTTCAAAGTCAACATGTAAGTGGTACTTGAGACCTTTAGCACTAGATGAGATAACGTAGTGTTGAACACCTTACAAAAATATATAGCATGAAATAAGATGAATAGATAATTCTAGCAGAGATAAAGCCAAGGACAAAATAACCACATACAGTTTGCTATCCGGAATCATCGTCCACGGTATTCTCTTGATTTGCTTGAAATGGCCTCTTATTCCTGATATATCTTAAGCTGTATCTTTTGAACTTGTTCAAGAAAAGGTAAAATTTTTGGCTTGCAAGGCAATATATTTTTTTTCTCTGTCTTGCTGGTCACCCCATATTAGTTCCTTGGCCATTTTCTACTCTCCTCCCTGACCCCTTAACATTGTAGAGCTCCAAAGCACAGTCCTTGGACCTCTGCCTCCCTTGGCGATATCATCATGGACCACTTCCATATCTCTGTGTCCAGCTCAGACTTCTCTCTGGAGTTCTAGTCACAATATCCTGCTGCCCACTTCACCTGTGTGACCTTGCTATCTTACTGACATCTCAAGGTTGTCTCCTCCAAAGCTGAACCTCTGATCTTCTCCTTCTGTCTTGCCAATTTCTATGGCCAAAAACATATACTAGGCACTCACACCCAATCCATCAGCAGCTACCTTTGCCCTAGCTTCAGAGTATATCTGTGATCTCAGCGCTTCTCCCTTTCTCCACTGCTACCACACTTGTCCTTGCTACCATCATCTGTCACTTGGGTTACTGCCGTAGCCACCTGCTGAGCTCCCTGTGCTTAACCTGGCCTCCCTACACCCACTTCTCAATACCACAGCAGAGTGTTCTTCTAAACTTTAGGTCAGGCCGTGGTACTCCTGCCCAGACCTTGGCTCTCCATGTCACTCAGTAAAAGCCGCATCTCTGTATTGGCCTAGAGAAGATCCCAGGTGGCCTGGCCCCTCCATTCCCTTCTCTCCTCTCCTCCCCCTCCCCCCTCCCCCCTCCCTCCTCCCCCTCCCCTCCTCACACCTCCCTCCTCCCTCCTACCTCCCACCCTCTGCTCCAGACTTGCTGTCCTAGTGGAGTTCCTTGAATACACCCTGCACACTGTTCCCTGCTGTTCCTTGGCCAGGCCTGACTTCCCCCACTCAGCTGCTTGGCCTGCTCCCTTTCCTCCTTCAGTTCTTTGCTGTCATCTGTTGTCCTCAGTGAGGTCTGCCTTACACAGTAGCCACCACCCCTGTTGCCCATTTCCTGATCCACTCTCCCTTTTCACTGTCACCTTCTAACATACTATAAAATTGACTCACTGTGTTTACTGTCCTTGTTCTTCACTGGCATATAAGCTTGACAAGAGCAGAGACTGCTGCCTCTGTTGCTCACTGGTATATCCCAAGCACCTAGAATAATGCCTGCCACGTAGCAGATAATCAGTGAACGTTTGTGGATAAATGAATTGCCTGCAACATTTCACATGCATGTTGGTTTTTCTCAGGGGATTTTATACAGAATATTTTTATTTTAAGTTTTCTCTCATTCTTTTTTTTTTTTTTCTTTACCATTATGCTAAGTAAAGTATCTCTCATTCTTAAGATTTTACATTTCTAATTCTATCTGGTCCATGATCCACATAGTTGCAAAACAAACAGCTTTTCATGAATGTGCCCATAGATTAATATAGTGGACCTTTGTGCATGTGTGTGTGATTCTATAATTTCCCTAATACAGGAGAATCCAGCTTTGGCGGTTGCAATTAAAACATGTAAAAACTGTACTTCGGACAGCGTGAGAGAGAAATTCCTTCAAGAAGCCTGTAAGTTTCTAGAAATTTCTGTGGAACTCTATTTGACTTTCTATCTGTGAAATCCAAACTGTTTCTGAAGAAGAAAAATGTTTTGACTTTTATGAGACAACTATTATGTATTTATTATATTGCTCTGCAAATTAATTTCTAAATTTGCACAGGAACCTATCTACAGATTCTTCCAGGTAAACCATGAGGTTTTACATGTAAGGTAGATTGATTTACTTTCCCTTTATACTTTGGTACCTATACCATCAAATGTTTGTACTGCAATTGGTGCAGATGTCTAAATGATCCTTGTGCAGATACTGCCAGGCCCCGGGGAACACAGAGGTGAACGAGACAAACACAGTCCCTGCCCTGATCAAGCTCACAGACTAGTGAAGGAGTAAGAATTGTGACCAGTCCCTAGTCCTACAAAATCAAAAAGGAACCTAAGAGGAGGAGCCTTCTGCTGGCTTCCCAGGTGACTTTAGCTGGAAGTGGTTTTCTCCACCTCCATCCCTAGCTCTTAGTTTGTACCTCCCTTGATGAAGCTGCTTTGGGTGAGTTAGGCATGACTAGGTCTTGTCTACTAATGTTTTTTATCTTCCTATTTTCCCATGTATTCTAAGAATAAGACATGATAGTTTTAAAAAGCAAACATACGGTATAAACACCTGGTTTATATCCAAAATGTATCATCAGGTATCTTGTCAGATTAAGTTCACTGCTTAAGTATACTGTGATATTTTTGGATAAACATTCAGACACCCAGTGTATTTATTATTGTTGTGTTTTCAATTTACTATAAGTATTATTTACTATCACTGTTGATCTTATTTTATCCTGACATGTAATTATCAAGACTTTTATATTTCCTCTGAAGTAATTACTAAAAATATAAACTGCACAAGGTGGAGAGGAGAGTCTTGTGGTCATTAGGAAACTGTATCCACACTTTTTTAGTTTTTCGATTAAACTAAAAAATCAATAGGTAAAGTAGTATAACCTGTTGTTTTTCCATCTAGGGGCAGTACGCTAAGGCCCAAGGGCTGTGGCCTGCTTTTGTAAATAGTTTTACTGGAACACATTCTTGCTCATTCCTTCATGTGTCACTGTCTGTGGATGTTTCTGCGGCACAATAGCAGAGCTGAAAAGTTGGGACAGAGACTGTATGGCCTTCAGAGCCTAAAATATATACTGTGTGGCCCTTTACAGAGAAAGAGTAACAATCCCTGATCTAGGTCCTACTTCCTCTCTTATGTATCTAACCTATTAAAGCCCTATAGAAGTTTAGGTCTACTACATCTGTCACAGTTCCCTGAATAACAGCTGAGTAACCCTTTCAAAGAAGAAAACATTAGTTTTCCAAGTCAAACATTAGTGAAACATTAGTTATCCTAAATGAAAAACATTAGTTATCCCAAGTGAAAGTGAGGTGACTTTGCAAGAAACTAATGTGATCTTTGGGTGTGTTAATAGGATATATGGTACCCAGAATAAGAGCCGTGAGGGGCCCTGTCTGCTTCAGGCTTACCCAGCTCTGATTATATTTCCACAGTGGGCACCAAACTTTGGATGCACATAATGTAGATCTCGGTCAGTTGAAAGTGACTTCAGTAGTGAAGGAACTTGAAAACATATCATTTAAGAAATAGCTGAAGTTGTTTTTGTCTAGAGAAGACATAGAAAAGAATATGAACATGGTCTTCAGATTTTTAAAGGGCCATCATTCGGAAGTGATTTTAAATATTATTTTTCTTAACAGAGTAGGCATAAAAATGGAATAGAAGAGAAGGTAATAAAATCATTAATTAATGAGGGAACCAGTAATATGTTATAACTGGTTCAAGAGATAATTCCAAGAAACACACATATGCAAGGAATAAGGGCTTTTTCTGCTGGGCGAGGTGGCTCACGCCTGTAATCCTAGCAATTCTGGGAGGTCGAGACAGGAGGATTGCTTGAGGTCAGGGGTTTGAGACCAGCCTGAGCGAGAACGAGCCCCCGTCTCTACTAAAAATAGAAAAAATTAGCTGGGCATGGTGGTACACGCCTGTAGTCCCAGCTACTCAGTAGGCTGAGGCAGGAGGATTACTTGAGCCCAGGAATTTGAAGTTACTGTGAGCTAGGCTGACACCAAGGCACTCTAGCCAGAGTGACAGAGCAAGACTCTGTCTCAAAAAAAAAAAAAATTTAAATGGCCTTTTTCCTATTAGGAACTAATTATCTTTAGGGCTCTGAAAGCAACCAGTTACTTGCAAGGGCACAAGGCCACGGTGGTGAATGCAGGAACCACTTTTGTCCAAGTTAGAAATCCTTTGTCACAGCTCCATGGGTGTGGTTTCCAGGGCCCTGCAAGGAATGGGCCCATTTATCATAGTCTCCACACTCAAGGAAGCTCCTAGCTGTGGCTTCCTACCAGGTATTTAGTCCCATTCCACCTCCTCCTCCAGCAGTTTACCAGTCAAGAGTGATTTTGGCCATAGTGTTGCCTACTAAATGAATTGCACATTCAAACTTTATCACATTTCCAGAGGAAAACCTAGAAGGTTAGTCCAAGGTCAAATTTGTCCATAGGAAAAAAGAAAGGGTTTTCTTTATCCTTTATTCACAATATATTTTCCCCTGAAAAATTGCTAATGAGTTTACTGCAATGGTTATCTTATGCCCCAGTGACAGGATTTTCCTTTTTGTGCCAATTTATGCCTACTTGTAAGCTGAACTGGCTTAAAGTTCCCATATTGCCAACCTCGTGTCTTAATTGAACTAGTCTTCAGAAAAACTGAATGTTTTACAAAAAAATAACTGTGGACAACTTACTTCCCTAGTAACAATGCGTCAGTTTGACCACCCTCATATTGTGAAGCTGATTGGAGTCATCACAGAGAACCCCGTCTGGATAATCATGGAGCTGTGCACACTTGGAGAGGTACTGTGATCCCCAAATTTTACCTTCTGTCTGGTCACAATGACTAAACAGTAGTCTCATGCTTCATAATCATTTAGTCTACACTCAGTGTTTGATATCTTTTGCTTAAGAAAGGGAAGTAGTATACAGTTTATATCTTGGATTTTCAGGCACATTCTGATCTAGGGTATATGTTGTTATGGTTTTGTTTCAGAGAATACAGGTATAAATATCTTTAGTAAAGTCCCAAATAATTCCTTCGCACAATACTGGCAGCAGTATTTTCCCCAACCAAAGGTTGTATCAGAACTGATAGCAACACATGACCAAGTGGTTCTTTTTTACTCTCTGGTGCCATTGCCTAAAGAGCTGGCCCGATGATTTGAGAATGAAAAAAGCAATGTTAATGGAGTTTGGGTAAATTAATGCTGAAAATCTAAATCTAAATGCTGTAAATCTAAACATTTCCTTGATCTTTTTGAGAATTCACTTTGCAATGTCTTTTAGACCAACTGATACTACTCCTAGTCTCTTTTAACACATTAACTGCCATGTGAGTTGTATTTAGCTCACACTAGTTTGGGCCCTGGGCTTCAGGAGGCATTATGTGACTTACGTCTCTTTACCTTGGGAGCCATGTGAGCTATTTTTCAAGTTGCATGTAACTCACACACAGAAAACAATAAAAAATAATAAATTTTTCATTAAATTAGAAGGGATCATTTTGTTTTTGAAGGTTTTATTCTGTTTTCTTAGACACTGTGGCCCCAAGGAAAAAATTTTTTTTCTAGTGTGTTAGTCAATGTGTTTAAAATGTGAGTAACAAAAACTGGGTGCAGTGGCTCACGCCTGTCTGTAATGCCAGTGAGCCAGGAGGCAGAGGTGGGAGGATCACTTGAGCCCAGCAGTTCAAGACTGCAGTAGCTATGATCATGCCACTGTAGTCCAGCCCGAGCAACAGAGCAAGACCCCATGTCTTTAACAAAAAGAAAAAAAAGAAATGTCACAGAGTGTGAATAGCTCTCTGACTTTCTCCAGAATACAGAAACTAATCAGTGCATCACCATCAGCAATCACCTGGAACCTTGTTAGAAATGCAAATTTTCATGCCCCACACTGGGCCTGCTGAATCAGACACTCCATGCTGGGGGCATATGGAGGCCAGCCAGCACTGTTTTTATCAGCTAAACATCTCTCCTTCCTCTGTCCTACATTTCCAAATAAAATGGATTATTTCTGTATATTTTTTGTTCACAGTATTTTTCTGCTTTTGCTTTTGGAGAGTTTGCTGATTCTTCTGGCTTAAAAATTATTGCTAAATGTTTCTCTTTCATTTATTTGTATAATTAGGGTATTAAATTTATCTGCCTTTTTTTGTCATGTTAGCGTTTAGCTGAAATAACAGTGCCATGATAGTCGGAACTAGTAAGTCCAGTGTGCTAAATACCCAACATGTGACCATCTTGCCCTTTTGCATCCCAGACTTCATGCAGGAGGAAGAGAGGGAGAATTCCTTCTGTCTCTCCCTTCTCCTCATTACGTTATCCTCACACCTTCCCAAAGACACAATAAGGTTTGAAGTGGAGGTGTGTTAGGCTTGTTTCAACAATAACCAGATCTTTTTGTCCTCCAACTTTTATTATTTAGCAAAAATTTATAGTGTGCTTTTATTGCTTCCCTTGACACATATCTTTCTACATATTTTTAGGAATTTGTCTGTAGTCAAAAAGATTTTAATTTTAAAATAGGATTTCAAATGAAGAATGCTTAATTGTAATTCCTGAGTTAAAATGTTTAATTTGTTACACTTTCTTTTATTAAGGGAGAATTGGTACCATTTTCATATTATGAAAAAGGCGTTTGGAAATGGTTAGCATTGTCATTGAATGTAGCTTTTTTGATACTGATTTCTATCCTCTGTTACTAATTCTTTTTCTTTTTTATCTTGGCAACTGTTCCAAAAGCTGAGGTCATTTTTGCAAGTAAGGAAATACAGTTTGGATCTGGCATCTTTGATCCTGTATGCCTATCAGCTTAGTACAGCTCTTGCGTATCTCGAGAGCAAAAGATTTGTACACAGGTAAGATACGATCATAAAGCTGTTAAGTTGCCTCCTGATCAGGAGTAGTTATGTTCTATGAGACTGAACTGCCATAGCACATTAATACGCATAGTTAAAGGATTTTTCCACATGTGGAGTTTGAAAAATGTTGTGATACTCTCAGACCATTTATTTATCACACACATACTATTGATAGCCTGTACTTGGTGCTGGAGCAGTGAACATGTGGAAATGACCCCTAACACAGATACTCTCCTAGGACTTTCCAGGATACCAGTCTTAAGGGTGACGTCTGTTGGCATTCTGTGGAATTTCTATTAATATCTACAGCCCAAGTCTCTGAGTGCAAGTGAAAGCCCTTACACTTTATTTGCCAAATATTACAGTAGAGTTAGTGTTTTGTTAGCCAGTGTTAAACTTCATTTAAAAAAGAGGAAATAGGCTTTGTGTGGTGGTTCACACCTGTAATCCTAGCACTCTGGGAGGCCAAGGCTGGAGGATTGCTTGAGGCCAGGAGTTTGAGGTTGCAGTGAGCTTTGATGACACCACAGCACTCTAGCCTGGGTGACAGAATGAGACTCTGTCTTAAAAAAAAAAAAGAGGAAATAAACAAAAACTGTCTCCTAAAACAAAGAAAAAGAAAATCGCATTAACAAAATCTTTTACAAGTGTTTAGAAGATAACTTTTATTTAATGAGATCTCTTTAGTGATTGTAAGGTTACAGATTCTGGTTGTATATCACTGTCAGTTAACGCAGTTGGTAATAGGAGTTTATGAAAAGTAATAAGGACTTTCATTATTTCAGAATATGTTTTGCCATCATTCAAAATAATCATATTAATGAGTAAATAATCTGCCAGAAGGAATATATATAAAGTGAACTTATATATGAATAAAGCATAATAAGTCAGTTTGTATTATATATAAACTGCCTTTCAAAAGTGTCTGTCAGTATGTCTTTATATAATACAGATGTGTTTGTGTTTTACTTGTGTTAAGATTTATTGTACCAAATTCTTCTTTATTAGGGACATTGCTGCTCGGAATGTTCTGGTGTCCTCAAATGATTGTGTAAAATTAGGAGACTTTGGATTATCCCGATATATGGAAGACAGTACTTACTACAAAGGTAAGAAATCGGAACAATAACTAGAAGTAGGTTCAGAATCTTTAATGTATTTGTATTCCTAAAAAAGGTATATTCTAATATGCTCAACTGATTTTTTACAGAGATGTAAAATCACTTCAGTGGAGGCAGGACAGCCTTTTCAATAAGGGTGCTGGAGCAGTTGGATATCCCTAGGCAAAAAAAAAATGAACTTTAAGCTAAACTTCACTTCGTATTAACTCAAAAAGGATGACACTCAATTATAAAACGTAAAACTTGAAGAAAAAAACACAGGAGTAAATCTTTGGAATGTAGGACTAGGCAGAAGGCCCTTATTTCACACCAAAAACAAGGATCCATGAAAGGAAAAAAAAATTGAACCTCATCAAAATTAGAAATTTTTGTTCTGCAAAAGACTGTTGAAAGGATGAAAGAGAAGCTACAGAGTAGGAGAATCTGCCAACCAAATATCTGACAAAGAACTAGTATCTAGAGAACTCTGACAATTCAATGGGGAAAGAAGAATGCAGTTAGAAAATGGGCAAAAGATAGAAGGAGACATTTCACTGAAGAGGATATATGGATGACCCATAAGCACATGAAAATGTAACTGTTCAACGTCTTTATCTACTAGTGAAATGCAAATTAAGACCACAATGAGGTAACACTACACACCTATCAGAACTGGTATAGAAAATAGTGATAATACCAAATGCTGGCAAAGATGCAGAGAGGCTAAATTACTAGTGGGAATGTAAAATGGTAATGCCATTCTGGAAAAGAATTTGGCAAATTCTTAAAAAACTAAACATGCAGTCTACCATATGACCCAACAGTTGCATTCCTAGGCATTTCTCCCAGAGAAATGAAAACTTACGTTTGCACAAAACCTGTACTAAAATGTTCATTGCAATTTTATTTGTGATAGCCCAAAAATTGGAATCAATCCAGATGTCCTTCAACCAGTAGACACAGTCATCTCACAGCAGATGCCTCAGTAAAAGGGATCTGACTTAAAAATCTCCAGTCTGCTAACTCCATCAACTTTGACCCATTAGTTTTTTAATTGAAAGCTAGCTCATCAGTTTTTTTATTTTTGCTAATCTTAGAATCATACTGAATTGTTTTTTCATATTATTATTGAACAAATATTTTTATTAATGTTTTCATATTTGTAGAATTTCAGCTAAGGTTTGAATTAATCCATATCATGTTATTAGTATATATACTATCATTACTACCATTTTACAGAGGCCAGTTTTTTTCTCAATGTGTGTGATTTTTATATTGCAGCAAAATGAGCCCAGAATTTTACATATACATCTAGTTCTTTTATTTTATACTGTATCTCATAACTATCATCTCAGAAAGGTTAACAAGTGTAAATTCTATTAGGCTATGGGAAAATAACCCCTAAAGGTTAAGGGATTCTTCAAAATGTTCCTCTTTCTAAAAATTCTAATAGTCTTCAGAGGCAGTTCATTGCTTACAGAAGAAAGTCCAGACCCTTGAAGGCTGGCAGAGCCCAGCTGCCCCTGTCCAAGCACCTGTGAACCAGGATGCCTACTCCTGTGCCCTGCCCCCAGCCCACTCCTTCCACTTTCATGTCCTCTCTCTGCAGCTTTCCCTGGCCACCCTCTCAGTCACTGTTTCCTCTCCACTTCTGGGATACTTGGCTTGTATTCAGTATCTCCATAACACTTTGTAGGCCTAAAAAGTCATCTTTGTGCCACAAAGGCAAACAACTCGCAACCTTAGTAAATATTCTTCCAACTGCTGAGTTCCTAAGGTGAACAATCAGTACCTTTCATCAACGAATTCTCATTCTAAAAGGTAGACACAGAATCATACTCAAATCTGGTACAAAGAGAGCTGATTTCAGGCTTCCCTAAAGAAATGATCTTTCTCATGGTATTACCCCTTCTTGTTATCCACATGCTGGTAAAGATACAGTCGATCTCGATTATCCATGTAGTCTGTATTTGTGCATTCACCTAGTGGCTAAAATTTGTTTCCAACCCTGCAAATCAGTACTCAAGGTGTTACATAGAGCAGCAAAAAATTCGAGTCTCCACAAAACGCCCATTCCCAGCTGAGGTCCAACAAGGCAGCACTCTCCCTCCTGGCTCAGCCGGGTCGGGAGGGGGCAGCGCAGCGCAGCGAAACGCAGAGCCTGCACCTTAGGCTCCAGCCAGTTGGAGGGGGCTTGAATCCCAACTCTGGTTCTTGTTAGTGAGGTGGCCTCAGGCAAATTAGTTAACACATTTTCTTTTTTCTTTTTTTAATATTTTACTGCCCACATTGTTATGAATACTTAACACATTTTCTAAAGAAAAAAGAGCCCACCAGAGTGAGTTATTTTAGGATTTGACATTATAATTTATGTGAAATATGTTATGGTTTACATATTTCTCCTAGGAGGAGGGGTTCCGTGTTTGCAATGACTTTATAGAACATAACTACTACCAGTGAGAATCAACTTTCCACTATTTATTATTATCAGAACATTTGTGGAGCAAGGGCTCTAACCCATAGATGAGGATCTGCTCTGCTGGATTGTGAAACCTTATGTAATGGAGCTGCAAGCTAATACTTCTGATAGCCTGGGTTTGCCCCACCTCCCTGCTCCCCGCCTCTCTATAGAGGGAAGGGCATCGTTATTTCTCTACTCCCGTCTAACCATTCTTCACCCCCAAATGACCACAAAACATCAAGGAAATGAAAAGTAGTCCTCCCAAAGAAATGGGAGTTCCAAGGGGTCAAATGGTTGAAGCATTTTATTTCAATACTGAAAATCTCAGCTAGCTCTGTTAGATTCTTAGCAGAGAACAGGGAAAATTTATTTTCTAAAATTAATCTTTTAGCTTCCAAAGGAAAATTGCCTATTAAATGGATGGCTCCGGAGTCAATCAATTTTCGACGTTTTACCTCAGCTAGTGACGTATGGATGTTTGGTGAGTATTTCTTAAAGTATTGTATTTTTTTAAATTTATATTTTATATATTATACAAAATAAACTTAGCATTATCTCTTCAGAATATGTAGGTTGATTTACCTTCCCCAAACTGACCAGCTCCTTCATCAGACTTCTTTGGTTCACTTGACAAGTAGTTTTTGGCATCTCCTATGCTCCAGCTTCTGGACATGGCTTCTGTAATGGTCCATCGTTCGATGCACCCGCTCCTTCCGTCACTCTTCCTTGTTGTTCCCTTTACTGTCTCTTTCTCCCTCACAGGGAGATATTTTGTCTGCTCCCTCCTTCCTCTCCTCTCTCTCCTTTTGCCATCTCATTCGTTCATTTAATGTAAATGACTTTAACAGTTAACATATCTGTCTGACTCTGGTGGTCTCTCTAATCCAGAGTCTTTATAATTGTGTTTCATCTCTTCATTGTGGAATCTGACCACCTTCCCGACTTGTCTCAAGGCTTGGAAGTTCGATCCTTTGTCCTCTGTGGCTTCTCCTTCTTTGATGTCTGGTCTGTCCCTCCTGCCTACTCCAAGGTAGTCGTCGTCATCCTCTTGCTCTGTGATTATTGCAGTACCTCTCAGCTGGGGCAAAAGCCTGGCTTTAGTTTGTCCTACACCACTTACTCAAACTACTTTATCCAAATTTTAAAATTACTCTTTTTAACGTAGATGGCACTCCCCTCCACCTCACCCCTCACTTTTCCTGGTGGTGGTCCTTCTACCTGGCGTACCTTATCCTTACACCCTCTCCTCCAGCTGAAATCCTATCTAACCTTCAAGATCCTCTATAAATGTTCCCTCTTCCATGAAGCCTTATGTAGTAGGTACCTTGACCAGACATAAAGGCCCTTTCTCTACAATCTCTATATTTTCTCTCTTCATCATAACACTTGTGTTGATCCTATAACAATAGTCTTGTGTGCATGTTATCTTTACTGTATTAGATACTACTTTAATGCCCTGTTAAACTTATGTACCTTTTTTCTCCCATAAATAAAAATCTATTTATCACGTATTCTTATTTTTTTCTTCTGTTTACTTGCTGTTGATTCTTAATAACCATGTAGTGGCCTAATTGATAATTAGGTAAAGGAAATAACTTTCAAGTATAACAGGATATACATGACATGATTAGAAAAGACTCTGAAGTCCAGTTCATGTGATTCAAATCCCAAGACCTCAAGTACTAGCTCTGTAACCTGTGGAGCAAGTTATTTATCCTCTTAACAAAATTTCATATTTCAAAGATTCTAAGATGCTTATTTTTTCACATTTCTCGAACTGAGACGTATCTTAAAATCAATGGCATTTTACAATAATACAGTAACTGGTAATAATTGGGCATTTTTTTGTGTAGTTGCCCTTACCTGCTCTCATATTGGACTTTGCCTATTTTGTCCGTATTGTTGTTACTTTAATGTCCAAATGAGTTTTAAAAAGTTCTTTTGGTAAGAATAAATTAACCGGGCATAGTGGTGCATGCCTGTAGTCCTAGCTACTCGGGAGGCTGAGGCAGGAGGATCGCTTAAGCCCAGGAGTTTGAGGTTGCTGTGAGTTAGGCTGACACCACAGCACACACTCTAGCCCGGGCAACAGAACGAGACTCTGTCTCAAAAAAAAAAAAAAGAATAAAATAATAAAAATTCTAAGGGGTAAGAAAGGATTGTGTCATAATTTAGTTATCAGCATTCTCCTGTTATTTTTTTTTTGGCATATAAAATATTGTTTTTTTAATAATTAGGGCATCTGATTTTGCCAGATTTAGGAAAATACAGTATTTAAAGAAAAATAAGGTTATTCTGAGAATTAAGGATAATATATCTAAATTTCAAAGAAGGGTGCCAGGCACATATTAAGTTCTCAAGAAATACCCAGTGTTATTACTCATAATATTGTCATAACTTCTGGTGAGAAAAATAGCACTAAGGCATTATTTTTGTCAAATACTCTTTACTTTGAAACTCTCGTATTTTTGTCTAATTCACATTAAGATGGTAATATGCCTTCCCTCCTTTGAGGCAGATACCATTCTAGGTACTAAAGATGTAAAAATGAAGTCACAGTTTCTCTCAAGGCACCAGTTGTACAGTATGTGTTTTCCGATAGAATACATTTGAAATGACAGTAACTTTTCCCGGTGGAGTCTCAGAAAAAGCTTATAGAGAACTACATTACAAATGTACCTACAAAGAAGAACGTTTGTGAGGAAGAAACAGGCATTAAACATAGAGAATATAACACAAGCAAAGGCTTGTTGGTGGCATGTTCAGAAGATGCCAGGAGCCCAGAGTGGCCATAGTGCAGAGTAGTGACTGTAAAGTACTAGGGGGAAACATCCACCGTTGCTGCCAGCCTGTTTTCTCTGTTTCCTTTTCATTGCATTATACGGTCATCATTATACAGGTTTTTGTTTTAAAGGTGGATTCTTAAGGATTATTTAGAAGATATTGAGAAAGTGTTTGATTTCCCAAGGGTTGCATGCAAGTGAATTTTTTAGGTCACGTTGTGGCATTTGTGGAAAAGATTGGTGTAGCCCAGAGAAGTCCACAACTTTCCTGTGGGAAATCAGTGACTGATTCGTGGATAAACTGGATAATAATGCCATTATGTACCCTAGGCAAGGGCCGGTCAACCTTGTTAAGAGAAACATTTTAAGGAAGCTGAGTTTTCTAGGAGCCTAAGACTTAAATTTTAGGGTTTTCTTTAATAGGCCTCAGGTCAACTGTTTTAATTATAAATAGGTTGGAGTGAAGACAGGAGGGGATCTAAAATTCATTTAGCTTTTTTTTTTTTTTTTTTCATGGAGAGAGCCCCTCGGCCCCTGCAGGAGAGTGCTGGAAACTGGAAAGGTGTGCAAGGGCAGACTGACCACAGGCGGGGCTTCCTCTTTTTTTTTTTTTTTGGAGACATGATCTTACTCTGTCACCTAGGCTGGAGTGCGGTCGTGTGCTTACAGCTCACTGCAACCTGGAATTCCTGGGCTTAAGATCCTCCTGCCTCAGCCTCCCAAGTAGCTGGGACTGCAGGTGTGCACCACCACCACGCCCAGCTAATTTTTTGTAGAAATGAAGTCTCTCTATGTTGTTCAGGCTGGTCTCGAACTCCTTACCTCAAGCAGTCTTACTGTCTGGGCCTCCCAAAAGATTATAGATGTGAGCCACTGCACCTGACACATTCAGCTTATTTTGAACTGGTTCATTACCTTGAAGTATCACTGTAGCTGGTGGGCCATTTTCTAATGTAGGATTTTCAGAGAAATAAACCTCTTAGAAAAATTATGACTTTTTCCTCAATGATAATTCAACATTTCATTTTTCACATTAAATCATTGTTGCTGTCCTTATTTTATAATAGAATTAAGTGAATGCTGCTTTGGTTAGATGATTTGCCCAAAATTTCACAGCTGGTACTCTGGTGCCAACTATAACATTATTCCTGAAACCTGGGAATTACACGTTCAAAGCTGAGTTTACTGTTATGTTTCGTTTCTACTTCACAGGTGTATGTATGTGGGAGATACTGATGCATGGTGTGAAGCCTTTTCAAGGAGTGAAGAACAATGATGTGATCGGTCGAATTGAAAATGGGGAAAGATTACCGATGCCTCCAAATTGTCCTCCTACCCTCTACAGCCTTATGACGAAATGCTGGGCTTATGACCCCAGCAGGCGGCCCAGGTTTACTGAACTTAAAGCTCAGCTCAGGTAGGAGTGGGGGTAGAGAGGGGTGGGGTTGGGGGCAGATTATACTGCTTCTCCTTGCAGTAATAGCATCTTAGGATCATTTTATCAGTATGTGTAAGGCTGAACTATTTTTTGTTTAATTTTAAAGTTGATTTGCATTTCTTTGTGCCTTGCTAGAGTTGTAAGTAAATTATATCTTAATAAAGTTCTGATTATGATCAAATCTCTCCCCGCTAGCTTCTGACTGAGCATGGCTTACGAGCCCCATAATAATGTAGTCCCTGCTTACCTCTCCAATCTCATCTCATGCAACCCCTTCATCTCCCTGACACTTCATGCTCCAGCAATAGCTAACTACTTATAATTCTCCTCACACACTCACTATGCTATTTTCTTTTCCTGAAATGCCTTTCCCCACTTTTGCCACCTGATAAACTCCCATTCAGTTTTCAGAATCCAGCTCAGATGTTACCTCCTTCAGAAAACCTTCCTAATCAGCTGACCTCCAAAGAGATAGCCACTCTTTGGGCACCTTTTGAATACTTCTGTTATTATATTTAAAACATTCATTGTTTGTTTAAGTGTGGCTCCTGCTTTGTGCCAGGCACTGTTAGACCCCTAAACTTCTCCTGGAGGGAGCACACAGGACTCTTTAGCGTCCTGAGTCCCTCTGAGAAGTGTGCAGTCTTCCCTGTCACCTGGCCTGGAGAGGGTCTTGTTTGCTTGTCTGTGTCCCTGGCTAGACGCAGAGCTCTTGCTCGGCATCACTGTCTTGCCCATTTCTGTAGCCCCAGTGCCAAGCTCAGGACCTGGCACCATGTAAGTGCTCAATAAACATTTGTTGAATTGAATCGAATGAAGGTTCAGAGTGAGACTTAGTGTTTTAATAAACAAGATATTAGAGTACATAGGCATGAGGAGCTTAATTATGTAAACAGCAACATGGCTCAGTGTGTGCTGTATCACCTGTTTTCATATTTAGGAACTTCCTTTATTTTATGTGGGTTTTCTTTTTTTTCACTTGCTATATTTTAGTTTTTTTCATTAATCTCACCAAATATCAGGGTCCAAAAGACCTTGAAAGCCCATCTGGCCTAATCTTCTCACCACATCTTTAGGCAGCTCAACCTGCTAGACAAGGTTCCTTACAAGGAGAGTATTTCCAGGAAGAATGAAGACCCCTAGTATGGAAGATTCATTCAGTCTGCAAATGCTTGCTAAGCACCTTCAGTGTTGTAAGCTAGGTTCTGTGGGTTCAACAGCGAACAGCACAATCCCTGCCTCCAGAGAGTTTAAAGTCTGGTGGCAGAGACACAACTGTTATTTACATCAACTGTTATTTACAATACAGTGAGTACCATGCTCTGAAAGACCAGCCACACTTGTTGGTCCCAGTAGCTCTACCTGGCTCCACTTTCTAGGAGCCTATAAAACAACTATACTCTGCCTTTCATGTGGCCTTCAGGTATTTCTAGACAGCTTCCTTATCTCCTCTCAGTTTTTTTCAAGCTAAAAATCTACAGTTTCTTAATTTCTCATATAACCTAATTACATATTCTTTCACTATGACAGCTGGTTTTGAACATGCTTTATTTCACATTTTGCTCATAAATTGTTTCCTCCTTGATCTTTCCTCAGAATTTAACAGATCCTGTCCTTAAAATTGTTCCCTTTTCTGATACCAGTTCTGTTATACTGGCTCCCTGACATCTCCTTCACCTCACTGACTTGCCATTTCTCCACTATTATTAGGAGTATTAACCAAACTGCTCTTCTTAGCTGCTTATTTTCCCTTCCTGTTCTCTCAGTACCTTTCCTGAGTTGTCTGACCTATTCATGTGGCTTTGCTTCTCACCACTATCTTTTGCTTTGGTCCTGTCCTTTTCTCATGAGTCCTAAACCTACGTTTTAAGTTGCTGGCTGGGCATCATGTTTATCCAAAACACAAACTGTTAAGCCAGCTCTTTCCCTCACCTGCTGCAGGTTAGAATGGCACCTGCAGGTTAGAATGGCATCTGCAGGTTAGAATGCAGACATCACCATCTGGGAGTCATGCTTATTCCTTGCCCTCCTCCATGCCCAGGCTCCTCTCCCATCTATTTGGCATAACTGGCTTAGTTAATCTTCCTGAAACATCACTATGGAAAAATAACTCTCTTGCTCAAAACAACTTTCAGTGGATTCCTGTCACCTCTTATGTCTGCATAAAGGCTTCTAGGGTAGCATTTAGGCCTCCTCCCATTATAGACTGAGAGTGTCTTCCCATCCCTTTCATACACTTTGGCCAGACTAACCCCCTCTTGGCCTAGGATGCCTGCTGCTCCATTTGGGAGATCCTACCCATCTTTCTTTGCTTCTTTCACGCACTGGCTCTTCTGGGACTTCACAACTGACTAGCTCCGCCCTCTGTCTTCAGAGCTCTTTGCTCTTGTCAGGCTTACCCTACGCTGCCATGTGTGGCTGCAGCCCGTGTTCAATTCAGTTTGACAAACACTGTTGAGCACCTCCAGTTGCTGAGCCTGGTGCTAGTCACTGGGGCAAAGATGACTAAAACACTTTTCCTGCCCTCGAGGAGCTCACAGTCTAGTATGTCTCATCCCCTACTAGACTGAGGCTCCTTGAGGACAGGGATAGTCAAACTCACCTCGGGGCTGCCCGCACCTCCAGGCCAGGAGCCCAGATTCATAGCTTAGGGCGTGTGAGCTAGTCTTCACATTAATTTAAGGAATGCTTCCTCTGGTAAATTAGCTCCAAAAACTATCCAAGATGTACTTTTAGAACTACATATAATTACTTTTAAAATGTACCTATACTATGATTGATGGGTATTTTCTTGTACACAATTACCACAGGTAATTGAGCATTCATTTGTTCTATATTCTGTTTCTGTCAGAACTGGAGTTTAACTTCACATTTTGAACATTTATAATATGGCTACCAAATAGGCCAATAAAGTGTAACTTTATAATATAATAGCTTGCTTGGACATTTAAATATACCAATATATCACAGTAATTAAACTTTTTAAAAGTTTTTCAAAATTTTTATTATTTCAAGTATTTTAACAAAGAAATTATAAAGTTTGGATAGCCCTTACCCACACCATGGTATTTAAAAGTGTTTCCCAAATCTCATTCTACTTCTCTACCTTAAAAGAAAATTCTGCAAGTAGTCTCAAATTACTGTGGGAGTCCACTCATCTTTAACTGGACTATATATTCATTTTTGACTACATTAGTTGAGACAAATGACTTTCAATATGAAGCTTGTTAGGCAAAGTCATAGGAAAATTACTTTGGTCATACTTTCATGAGGTGATCTCTGTGACTCATGGAACCTGTCCTCCTTACATCCTGTTTCCTTGTTTCGTAGGTGTGAATTCATTGAGAAGTAGAATGAGATTAACCTGTAGGGCAGTGTATTATCAAGTGTAAAAAAATCCTCAATAGGAATACTTTTAAGCATTCAGCAGTGAAAATTTCTAATAATAAGTACTCTAGAATTTTTTGTGTGTTACAACTGGCAGGTCATAAGAATACACTAAATATTTTTTGAGTGAAAAATCATTTAATCCCTGGTTAATTCAGTTAATTCTTTGTTAGGTACTACGCCAGGGAAACCATAATAAACAGCTTTAGTATTTGCCCTTTTGGAGCTTATGTTCAAAAATAGTATGTCCCCACAGTACTCTCCCTTGACTAAAGTATTTATACCACTATTTTAAAAAAGCGTGTCAATTTTATCTCAGATCAGAGAAGTGTTTTAAGTTAATGTCAAATTTCTTAAATACTTTCTTAGACAAAAGCAATAAACAGAATTATCAATTTAATGTTTGTGCCATGATTTTTGTATATTTTTAAACTTTTCATTGAGGTATATAATAAGCACTCCAAGAAGTGAACAGCTCAGTGAGTTTTCCCATATTGGACACAGCATATAACCAGCATCCAAAACAAGAAAATAACACTATCCACATCTGAGAAATCTACCACAAACCCCTTTCCAATCATTGTTCACCCACTATGGGTAGCTACTGTCCTGACCATAGATTGGTTCTGCCTGTTTTTGAGCTTTATATAAATGGTACCGGTCAGTATGTACTTTTTATATATGATGTATTTTTCTAAACATTTGGCTTATGAGATAATCCATATTATTCATGTAGTTGTACTTCATTGTCATTAGTGTATATTGTTCCATTTGTGAATATAACATAGTGTTTCTTCATTCTACTGTTGGTGGAAATTTGGGTGCTTTGCAATTTGGAGCTGTCAAGAATATTGCTCTGTTGAAGTATAGGATATAGTAAGTGGTATGTAAACAAATTTACCTGGACCTTTATGTTCTAAAGAACTCTGATCTTATATCATCTTGGAAGGCAGCCCTTGATTTTGAGTTGGTCTTCCATCACTGAGTTCTTTAAGGATATCTTTAGAACTAGTACCGTGTTCATTGATAGCAAATCTCAATCCTCTACAGTTAACTGTTTTAGTCATACCATTAAAATAACTAACGATTATTGAGAACTTTCTGTTGCCAGGCACTGTGCCATGAGCTATCATACGTTAATCCTCACAGTCATTGGAGATGTAGGTAGTATCTTCATCATTAATTTAGAACTGAGGAGACTGAAACTATGTGTAATGCCCCTGATCTAAGAGTGCTGAGCAGGAATTCAAGGCAAGTTCACCTGAGTCCAGAGCTCAAGTCATGAGCTGTCACATTCTACTGCCTTGATGTTAGATGGCTAGAAGTCATTAAGTGAACCATCTTATGATTGGGACTGGTAAGCAAGTTATTAATTATTGTTTAGTTAAAAAGGAAAAAAAAAGAAAGAAAATGTACTATTACATAGAATTCCTGCAGCTGTTTTTCTTGCATTGTTCAAAGTCCCTAGCAGGAGTGGCAGCATCACTGGCAGATGCACAGAGGCCCCACAGGAGGGTTTTGAGGGGGACACGGTTTCCATATGTACTTTCAAAGTATTTTCCCTACTGGGTATATTCATTTTGTTGGCACATCTTTTTTTTTTTTTTTTTTTTTTGAGACAGAGTCTCACTCTGTTGCCCGGGCTAGAGTGAGTGCCATGGCGTCAGCCTAGCTCACAGCAACCTCAAACTCCTGGGCTTAAGCGATCCTCCTGCCTCAGCCTCCCGAGTAGCTGGGACTACAGGCATGCGCCACCATGCCCGGCTAATTTTTTCTATATATATTTAGTTGGCCAGATCATTTCTTTCTATTTTTAGTAGAGATGGGGGTCTCGCTCTTGCTCAGGCTGGTCTCGAGCTCCTGACCTTGAGCAATCCACCCGCCTCGGCCTCCCAGAGTGCTAGGATTACAGGCGTGAGCCACCGCGCCCGGCCTGTTGGCACATCTTGAGTGTGTTTCATTTTGCTGCTGTGGCCCCTAATAATTTCCCATATAGCAGGGAGAAGGTTTGGAGTCTTTTTTTTTTTTTTTTTTTGAGACAGAGTCTCACTCTGTTGCCCGGGCTAGAGTGCCGTTGTGTAAGCCTAGCTCGCAACAACCTCAAACTCCTGGGCTCAAGCGATATTACTGCCTCAGTCTCCCAGCTGGGGCCACAGTCATGTGCCACCATGCCTGGCTAATTTTTTCTATATTTTTTTTAGTTGTCCAGCTAATTTCTTTCTATTGTTTCAGTAGAGACGGGGTCTCGCTCCTGCTCAGGCTGGTCTCGAACTCCTGACCTTGAGCAGTCCACCTGCCTCAGCCTCCCAGAGTGCTAGGATTATAGGTGTGAGCCACCACGGCCGGCCAGGTTGGGAAATTTTTGACAAGGCCAAGGCCCAGGCAGGCTGGAGCCAAGCCATGCCACCAGTTGTCCATTCAGAGCTTTGACTCCAGCTTGGGGTTGTTGGGTGTTTTTAGTTTTGATTGTGGGGCCGGCGAAGGAGGGGGGTGGTTTTGGTTTTAGGTTTTTGGTTATTTTCTTTATATTGTCATGTTTTGCTTCTTAACTTTACCATACAAATCTGGCCTTTGAGAGAATGTTTGGTCAAGACTATAGCTTAGCTCGGAGTGGCTGCAGACACAAATTTCTTAATTTTTTTTCGTACTGCATCACAGTATTATACCCAAGTGAAGATAGAAGGCATTACAGGAATACAGACTGTTTCAGTTGATCTGTGAGATTGCCAGTTCAAGCTAGCAACACCTTTAGAGTAAATGGGGGCAGGGGGCATATAAAGTCTTCAAAGAATGTTTGAAAGGTTGTATGTGACCTTGGGTAAGTTACTTAGCATCTCTTGTAAGAGCAGGATCACAAATATTGCTCATATTCTACTTTTCAGGATTAAATAAAACAATTTATCTCAAATGTTTTAGGTTGTACATGGCTCATGGTAAGCACATACACTATGTTAGCTATTTTAGTAATAAATAATAGTAGCAACAAAAGCTGTCTCTGAAGATCCAGTAGAAACCCAGAGATCTAAAGAGTACAGAAGAGTTACCAGTTAAACATCTTAAAATAATCTGGTTATTTAAATTTAATTTTAAGGTAAGCAGCAACAGAACTATGTAAGATTGTGAGCTTTTGAGTTAGACGGAAAGTATTAATCTGTGAGGCCGAGGCAGGAGGATTGCTTGAGGCCAGGAGTTCAAGACCAGCCTGGGCAACATCGCAAGACCCAGTCTCCACAAAAGTTTTTTCTAAGTTAGTCAGCATGGTGGCAGGCACCTTGTAGTCCCAGCACTTGGGAGGATCGCTGGAGCCCAGCTTGGGTGACAGACCCTGTCAATTAATTAACTAATTAATTGTTAATCTGTGAACAACATCTTAAATTTTTTTAACCTTTTTTGATTCTTCATTTATCCTACAGCATAAACTCTAGATTTGATTGATAACATGGGATCACTTGTACTTCTTTATGTATTTTTTTAAAGTGGTTTTGTATTTGCTTCCAAAATTCCTTTCAAGGGTGGTGTCTGAATTCCTCTTTAGTCATCATACCAGTATTTTCCTTCTCACTGCATCCTATTGGGTCTAGATATTATCTAGAACAGTAATCTGTTTTTCAGTTTTACCAATATACATCTTAAAATGTTCACAGCATCTGAACTTGAAGGGTTTTTTGTATTTTGTTTTGGTCCTCAGCGTTGCCAGTACTATAAAAAATAAGTAGCAAGTCTAAATTTAGTAGGAATTTAATGAAAATTTTAAATTGTTTCCACTAAAAATTATGTCTTAACTGTTTTTTATATAACAATAAATCTTACCCCCCCCTCATTTGTTCTTACCCACATATAGATATTCAGAGCTGTACATGTCTATCTCTCTATCATGGGTATATCTCTACAATTTGGTTTTGGTGTGGTATGAAGTAAGTTAGTCCTTCATAAGATTTAAACTTGCATTTCATAAATATTAGTCCCTTGTATTTCTATGGCTCTATAGATCATTGTCACATAATCACTGTCACCTTTTTTGAATTTCACAGCTCCTCTGAAGGATGAGTATTCTCGCCTTTTTCACTTAAAGAACCTGAGGCTTAGAAAAATCATGTGACTTGCCCTGGATTATACAGTTAACAAGGAATAGAACCAAGATCTTAGGCCCCTTCCTTCTCCCTCCAAGGTCAATGTATGTTCTTGTCTCTTTACCACATTGTCCCCCTCATTGCGGAAGGGGGCACTGATTCCCCACATCCCTCATGTACTTTTCAGGGCTCTGTTCACTTCCCTCTCACTTGTCTTACTTGTAAAGAGAGACCTGATTAGATGAAATTTACATTTTAGCTGTCATCTGTATATTGACTATTTATAATCTGAACCCCATCCTCAGAACCCACAGTACAGTGAAATCCTCAAACTTACCCATTTACTAATATAATTCCTTTCTGTCAGTTCTGCTTCTATTATCATTTCCTTCTCCCCACAGTTTTTCTCTAGTTTTTCTTAATTCCTTTGCATTGGATTTTGTCTCCAAGGTTAGTATCCCTCAAAACATAAAGGAAAAATGAAGCAGGCATGAATGTCTTCCTCTTCTGAAAGGTGACATACATGTGGCTCTAGATGATTCCTCTACTTCAGCTTACAGAGAGGGTAGGGAAATGAGATTGGATGAAGAGATGGAAGAAACAAAGGTAGAAATCTTGGCTCCCTGTTGGAAACTAAATTGAATGTACCTAAAGTCTACAGAGGAGAGAGAAACAAAAGTCCTCTGTGGTCAGTTTATTAGTTCTCGGCTAAGAGGATTTGGCACTTTGGAACCAACAGCTTATCTTCTACACCACTCTCTCTCTCTCTCTCTCAACTCCCTTTCCAAACTTGCATTTTAGCAATACATTTTGCATCATATTTTTAGTGCTTGCTCTGTGGATTACAATACACATCTTTAACTTTTCACAGTCTACTTAATTAGTTGCACTTCATGTAAAATGTAGAAACTGCAACCATGAATGTCCATTTACCACCACCTTGGTTCATTGGGCTGTAGTTCTTGTATATATTGCATTCACATATGTTACTAACCCCACAAAATAAGATAATTTCTGTCTTAAATGGCTCCCCTCTGCCCCCCTCGCCCCAAAAAAGCTGGGACTGCAGGCACATACTCAGCTAATTTTTAAATTCTTTTTTTAGACACAGGGTCTCGCTGTGATGCCCAGGCTGGTCTCAAATTCCTGGCCTCCCAAAGTTCTGGGATTATAGGTGTCAGCCACCACATCCAGCCTTAAATACCATTTTAAAGAAAGTAAAGAAAGACTTTTATATTTAACTTCATACAATGCTCCATTCTTCCTGAAGATCTTATTTCTATTTGGTTTCCCTTTAGTCTAATGAACGTCTTCAGCATTTCTTTTGGTACAAGTCTGTTGGTGGTGGATTCCATTAGTTTTATTTTATGTAAAACTGAATTGTAGGCCAGGCGCGGTGGCTCACACCTATAATCCTAGCACTCTGGGAGGCCGAGGCAGGAGGATGGCTCGAAGTCAGGAGTTCGAGACCAGCCTGAGCAAGAGTGAGACCCCGTCTCTACTAAAAATAGAAAGAAATTAGCTGGACAACTAAAAGAAAAAATTAGCCGGACATGGTAGTACATGCCTGTAGTCCCAGCTGCTTGGGAGGCTGAGGCAGAGGTTTGAGCCCAGGAGTTTGAGATTGCTGTGAGCCAGGCTGACGCCACAGCACTCTAGCCTGGGCAACAGAGTGAGACTCTGTCTCCAAAAAAAA
>CM052438.1:22866189-22894348 GCA_028533085.1 Varecia variegata
TTTCTTTCAATAAAAAAGTAATATGAAAACATGAAAATCAGTAATGTGAAAAACTTGAGAAAAGTAATGTGGGCTGAGTGCAATGGCTCACGCCTGTAATCCTAGCACTCTGGGAGGCTGAGGCGGGAGGATTGCTCGAGCTCAGGAGTTTGAGACTAGCCTTAGCAATAGCAAGACCCTGTCTCTACTAAAAATACAAAGAAATTAGGCAAACAACTAAAAATAGAAAAAATTAGCCAGGCATGGTGGCGCATGCCTGTAGTCCCAGCTACCCAGGAGGCTGAGGCAGGAAGATTGCTTGAGACCAGGAGTTTGAGGTTGCCATGAGCTAGGCTGACGCCACAGCACTCTAGCCCAGGCAACAGAGTGAAACTCCGTCTCAAAAAAAAAAAAAAAAGTAATGTGAAAACCTTAAAATAGTTCATAAGAGTAAAGCATTTTTCTTGACTTGTCAGGCTTAAGTGTAATTTAAAGGTAAACATAAATAGAAGAATGAAATTTATTGACTTCTGTTCATTTAATCCACGTTTTTAGAATTAAATTGTCTATATTAATTGTAACAATAAGAACATCAACAAGTAAGATTTTCATGAACCAACCAGAGGGTTTTGCCCAGGGGGCCGCCCATCATGTCCCATGTGTGCTACAGCATGGCAGCATGAGTTGCCTGCACATCATGTGGCTCCCAAGGTAAAGAGACCTGTGAGTTATATATATTTCACAAGGCCCCCAGCTCAAAACCAGCATGAGTTAAATGCAACTCACCTGGCAGTTAATGTGTTAATTGGACTATTTGTCATTGTTCATTTATAAGAATTCTTTATATATTCTGGATATGAATCTCTTATCAGATAAGTATTTGCAAGTGTTTTTTTCCATTCTTTAGGTTGTCTTTTTTACTTTCTTGATGGTATCATTTGCAACATGAAAGTTTCTAATTTTGGTGAAGTCCAGTATGTCTATTTTTCTCTTCTATCAATTGTGTTTTTGGTATCAGAGCTAAGAAAACATCGCTTAACCCAAGGTCACAAAGATTTACTTATACGTTTCCTTCTAAGAATCTTAGGGTTTTTAGCTTTTTACATTTAGGTCTGTGATCCGTTTTGAGTTAATTTTTGTATATGCTTTAAGGAAGAGGTCAAACTTCATTTTTTCACATGTGGATATCCAGTTGTCAAAGCATCGTTTATTGAAAAGAGTATTCCTTTCCCATTGAAATGTCTTAGCACTCTTTTATCATTCTTTTCAATTAAGCTGTATTAGAGAAATAATCTTTTCCGATTCTTTTCATAAAACACAGATTTACCACAATTAAAAGATTCGTTCATATAATGCTCTGTTGATTTGTTCACAGCCCAGCAGACCTGGTTATCCTAGCCCAAGGTCCAGCGAAGGATTTTATCCCAGCCCACAGCACATGGTACAGACCAATCATTACCAGGTATACTAGTCATTGCAGATACAAAATTTGTTATTTGATTCTTCAGCCTTTTTGGGGTAGGGAAGTACATTATGTATATTTCTTTTTTTATTGTTATTATTTGTGTACTTATGAGTATGATTTGGCTAGCAGAAAGCTAAGAAAGTGGTCGCCCTAATTGTTGTCTGAGTGAGTGTTGTCTTGACACCCCATGCAGGAGGCATTCATTATATACTTAGTCTTAAAGTAGGCGGGACAAGGGCCTCCAACAGTTCTTAGACCCTTTCTCATCTGCTTGTTCTTATAATAAAGGAAGGGCAGGGTGAATCCAGTGGACATACACTATGCAGAGGTAATACTGAACTGGGCAGTTTTGCTGGAAGGCAAGAGTAAAATTCAAAATTGCTTAACAGAAACCAAATGAGATGCCAATATGGACAAGTGTGGAAAGAGTGTTAGACTGATAGACAAATGCCTGTACAAACTAGAAAAGATTATCCTTGAAAGAAAAGGTTCTAAAGCAAAGGAAATAATTTTGTTTGTTTTTATTTTTGAGAAAATTGTAGTAGCTTTTATTGAGGTATAATTTACTTACAGTGAAACACACAGGTCTTAGCTTTGAACAAAGCACACATGAGTGTATTCCATCCCCATATCAGGATGGAGAACATTTCTGTAACCCCAGGAAGTTCCCTTGTGCCCCTTTCCGTGAGTTGCTTACTGCCCCAGAAGCAGCCACTCTTCTCATTTCTAGTGCCAGAGATTCTTTATGCCTGTTGTAGAATTTTATATAAATGTGGTTTTTTGGTTTCAGTTTTTTTTACTCATTGTAATGTCTGTGAGAGTCAAAATCCTGTCAAGAGGGTCAGTACTTTTTCTTTCCTTCCTTCTTCACAGAGTTATTGAGAACAGGGTTTAAATTAAGGCTTTTTTGGGTCAATGTGGGCAAAAATTCTTAACTGTTGGTACTAGGGTAACAGAGACTAATGTAGGCCCTGTTTCTTATTAGAAAAGAAAAGACCATATGGCTGTGGTAGCTTAGAACAGTGAAACTGGGTAAATTTCAGGCTCTTTATCTACTGCCTTCAGATTCTAATTTACTTATTCTGAAGGTGGAGCCCAAGAATATCACATTGTTAACAAGCAGTCCCGGGTGGTTCTGGGGCAGATGACTCAGACCCATGTTCTGGGCAGTACTGTTTGAGATACTCACTTGTCTGGAGGAAGGGGAGTGAATCATTGGAGGTCTCTAGGGCTTCTGTTCATTTAGCAAGATGACACTGGACATCCCTCTACTCTGTGCCCAGCACTATTCTAGGCATTGGGAACCTGGAGATGAATAAGATACTCCCCTTGCTCATGGGAGGAGCTCACAGGGTCCTTCCATCTTCGTCAGTGTAGATTACCAACTCCATGCTTGAAGGAGCCAGAACCCTGACCCAGGATAGTGGTCAGAGCAGCCAGAGGGTGTAGTGGCCTAAGGAAAGAAACCCCACATCTGTGCTTGCTAAGATAATCTGAGTTCTAGCAAACAGCAGAAGGGCCCTCAGCAGGATTGATTACTGGCATTGTCTAGAGAGAACATGGTAGCACCTGCTTAGTGAGACAGCCTGTTAGTAGAGCAAATACTCTTTGTGTCCTAGCAGACCTGCGGGGTGTCCTAGTGGCACGACTTGGGGCTCTAATATTGATGTTGTTGGCTGTCTGTCACCAATGCAGTAAAAGCTTCTGAGAGTAGGGATTTCTCTCTACTTTACGTGTATAGAAATGAGTAAATAGAGAATATAGTAAAACACTCATTTTTTTTTTCATTGAACAACTGTATAATTAACTCCCAAGCCCAAATTATCCTATTTTGTAAATAAGACCAGCTATAAGACATTTCCTGGTGTTATTTCATGTTCCTTTGTAGCCTAAAGTGCCATGTGAAAGTGACCTTTCACATGGTTGGTATTATTTAGAAACCTGCCTCAAATCATTTGAAACCTCTTTGTTGTGAAAATTCCTAAAAGCTTTCTGACAGTAATGCATCCCTTTTCCCCCCAAAATAGTACTGATACAGCATTTTGTATTTAGTAGGTTTTTTTATTACTGAGATATTTCCATTCAAATAAACTGTGAGAACTAGCTGTATACCATACTTGAAAATTTATTGATTTCATGTTGTCTGTATGGTACTTTGGTATAAATTAATGTCTAGAAACATAATAAATACACGAAACCCTTGTCGAAGGGTGTGTTGATATTTGGAAACATGGATTTGGCTGTGCTTTATCTCATTAACCCACAACCCCAGCCATACAATTATTAGACTAGTGAGCTGTGGAAACAAATACTGATTCTGCTCTTTCTTTCTCTTGATTGAGAGAAGAAACCACATAAAGAAACCCTCTTATTTTCCTTCTGCCTTGAGATTTTTCTTCATGTCCAACCAAATGTCTGCTCTTTGCCTTAGTCATCATTGTTAGAACTTAAAGGTATGCCTTCTTCCGCCATGAGCCCCTTGTTCATTAGAGAACAAATATTTGGGGTTCTCTGTAGGTTTTGGTTGTTTTGTTTGTTTTGTTTTTGTTATTCTTGTTGAGGGGTGGTAGGTTGGGCAGGAAAGGGGAGTTCTAAAGCAGAGCATGGCTCAGCCATTTTTGTGGCTTCCTGTTGCTTCCTCATCCAGGAATGGTCTGCTCTCAGCATCTTGATAAGTGAAAATTGCAAAATAAATTATTTCTTATTTTTTAGTGTACATTTGAATTGGTTGTCTAATGCAGCCATAACAAATTACCTTCCTGAAGCTTTAGTTGAAAATCCATTTCCTTGCCTTACCAGCTTCTAGGCCACCTGCACCCCTTGGCTCATGGTCCTCTTACTGCATGTTCAAAGCCAGCAGTGTTAGGTCTCTGTGGCCATTCTTCAGTGGTCACATTTCCCTCTCTGTCCTCTTCTGCTTTCTTCTTGTGCTTTTGAAGAACCTGTGATTACATTGAACCCACTCAGATAATCCAGGGTAGTCTTCACATCTCAAGGTCCTTGATTTATAGTCACATGCAAAGTCTCTTTTGTCATGTAAAGGAACATAGCCACATGTTCATGGGATTAGAATGTGGGCATCTTAGGGGGACCCATTATTCTGCCAAGCATAATATTCTCTGCAATTTGAGTTCCTTCTTTACATTTGTAAAGCAGAACTGTGCAGAAGTTGAACTGTGACAAAACATTCACTTGCCTCCTAACTCATTCACAGGTCTCTGGCTACCCTGGTTCACATGGAATCACAGCCATGGCTGGCAGCATCTACCCAGGTCAGGCATCTCTTTTGGACCAAACAGAGTCATGGAATCATAGACCTCAGGAGATATCAATGTGGCAACCCAACATGGAGGTAAATTGCGTGTTCTTGTGCTTCAGTTTGTTAATTTATGAAACATGGCTTAAGGTACCTTTTATGTCTTGATTTTGATGACTCAGTTCTAAAATCAAGATACCCCATCTACTCAAATGCTTTCTGGCTTTGTGAATTTTTTTTTTTACTAAAAGAAATACCCAAGGAGAAATGCAGCAATCATTTATTTGAAAGGCTGATCCCTAAGTTGAGTATAATTAGGATATACATGAGGCCAAGGAATAAACAGAAAGACAGAGCCTTCAGTTCTGTGGACCATCTTAATTTTTACTAAATTTTCCTGGTAAAACCAAGAACCACTGCTACAGTATTAGAAATTACTTATTTGCCTCAAAAAGCATCTGTAGTTGTCTGCTAGTCCTTGAAGTAAACATGTTTAATGGCTGTTTACTCCATAATCTCATAATATGTACCATATTTAAGCCTCTGTTAATTTTACTTTTCAATTTTTGTTTTTTGAGACAGAGTCTTGCTCTGTCTCCCGGGCTAGAGTGCCATGGCGTCAGCCTAGCTCATAGCAACCTCAAACTTCTGGGCTCGAGTGATCCTCCTGCCTCAGCCTCCCAAGTAGCTGGGACTACAGACGTGCGCTACCATGCTCAGCTAATTTTTTCTATTTTTAGTAGGGAATGGAGGTCTCGCGCTTGCTCAGGCTGGTCTTAAACTCCTGACCTCAAGCATTCCTCTCACTTGAGCCTCCCAAAGTGCTAGGATTACAGGTATGAGCCACCAGCCCAGCAAACTTCCCAATTTTTTTTTATTTATTTATTTTTAAGAGACACATTTTCCCTCTGTCACTAAGGCTTGGAGTACAGTGGCCTGATCACAGTTCTTGCAGCCTCAAACTCCTGGGCTCAAACAACCCTCCCACTTCATCCTCCCTTGTAGCTGGACTGCACACTTGAGCCCCCATGCCTGGCTAATTTTTTATTTTTTGCAGAGACAGAGTCTTTCTGCATTGTCTAGGCAGGTCTCAAACTCCTGGGCTCAAGTGCTCCTCCTGCCTCAACCTCCCAAAGTGGCTGGGTTTACACATGCGAGCCACTATGCAGACCCCAAATTATTTCTTTTTACTATAAGTAACAATGCATTTTTTGCACATATCTTGGATTATTTCTTTAGAATAGACCCCCCTACAAGTGAATCTATGAGTTAAACAATTGTATACTTTTTAAAGATGCTGGTCGCACATGAAACTGTAACCTCCAGAAAAGTTACTCACATAAGCACATTATGAGAGACTGTCTTTCCATTACCCTTGCTATTGTGCTTCACCATTTTGAAAGACACATAAAACAAAGTAAGAGCTTTTGACTAGACTCAGAAGACTGGACATGGTGTTTTCAACCCTTCTTCCAGGAGTCTGCAGCATTGGACCTACGAGGGATCGGGCAGGTGTTGCCTACCCACCTGATGGAAGAGCGGCTGATCCGACAACAACAGGAAATGGAAGAAGATCAGCGCTGGCTGGAAAAAGAAGAGAGATTTTTGGTAATTGTGTTTCAGAAAGGTTTCTTCCACTTTTTAAACGCTGTTAGACTTGACTCTATTGCAAAAGATTGTAAAATTTCATCTTTTCCAAAGCAGGAGACTTAGTTTTACATTGGTCCCTAAAACTTGCAAGAGTGGGTTATTTTCTTGATTATTTTTTAGGGATAAATTTCTAAGATTTTATTAGTGGCATTATGGGCTCAGAGATGTGAGCATTTCTTTGGTTTTTGCATTTCCACGTTGTTTACACAGAAACAACTTCCACTTAAGTGTCAGCCTTCACATAAAACGTTGCATTTCGCCACTGCAGGATATGTAACAAGACAGCTAAGTTTTGCCTTCATGGCATTCTTGACAGATGAGCACTGGATGTGTCTGGACTTATGGATGGGAAATGTCTTCCTTCAGGCAACCCTTGTCAACAACCCCCTTCAGAAGTCCCTTGGGGTCAGAGAGGAAGTGGTGGGACAGAGCATTCTCTGTGTTATTTGACACAAAGGTCCTTTTGAACCCAGGGCCCCTGCTACCAGGCACTTCTGTGCCCTCAGCCTCAGAACGAGGGCCTGTGAGAACCCACTCCCCGTTCTCCTTGGACCCTGACTAGCTATTTCAGTCTTCCTGAAGTAGTCTGAGAAGAAATGTGGCTGAGAGGAGCCTGGGTTCACATTGTTTCCACAGAATCTGAAGGCAGTAGCTTTACTGGTCCCTCCGGCTTGGATTTGATAAACATACACTGATGCCAACTTTGTGTTAAATACTAGGTTAAGAGATGAGATGCCAAGGAGGGTAGGATACAACCTCTGTTTATTAAATGGCTTCAAGTCTTATAGGCACAGAAACATTTAAATCAACAAGTAATGTTTCAGACTGATCCGGCAGCACTTATGAACATGTGAAAGTTGCAGTCACTACAGGATGTGTTGGGGCTGACATCTTAGTGCACATACGGAACTTGGAAATAGGTCATACTAGCAAGGCTCAAGATGTTCAGTATTTGTTGAGTTTTTTCTTTTTATTGAGATTCTTCACATACAGTGAACTTCACAGATCTTAAGTACACAGTTGGATGAGTTTTGATGCGTACAAGCCCATGTAACCCGTACTCTGTATGTAGAACATTTCCAGCACTCCAGATAGTTTCCAAATTATGTTCATAATCCATTTGTATATTTGGATAAACTGTCCCACAGGGATTACGCTTAGAGTTGCATTAAGTCCACATGACACCCTAAGCGGTAGGTTGTCATCAGTGTTTCTCTTCCCGAGTTCAGAAGAAGGGCATACCCAGAGTTTGTTCATGACTTCCTAGATTTCTCCCAAATGGTTTTGTTTTGTTTTGTTTTTGAGACAGAGTCTTGCTCTGTTGCCCAGGCTAGGGTACAGTGGCATCATCATAGCTCACTGCAACCTCCAACTCCCAGGCTCAAGCGATCCTCCTGCCTCAGCCTTAAGTGAGAATGATTTATTTATTGTCATTGCTGGTTTCAAGGTCAAAACAATACTGGTTTAAGATGAGTTGACTCTTGTCTTTGATTTGGGTATTTGCCTTCTGGTCATCCTTATTTGGCTGTTTTATCAGCACATCAAAGTCAGCATGTCCAAAACTGAACTTGTAGTGTTCTATACCAAACTTGACTTTCCTTTTGTGTTTTCTATGCCTTTTTACCAGCCCCCCAGATAGAACCCGAAAGTCCTTTCTGTACCTTCCCACTCATTCGCAAAGTCACCACATCCTATTAGTTCTAATCCTTAAGTATCTTTTGAATCTCTCTTCTGTTGTCCCTCTTACGGTCCATGTGCAGCCACATGCACATCTTGCCTGGACCATATCAGCGTTTCTCAGCTGTGCCTTCCACACATATTTATCGAACACCTCTTACATACCAGCCCTGTGCTGGGCTCCAAAGCCACAAGAGTGAATAAGACAGATGCAGCTCCCACTCTGATGGAGTTTATATTCTAGTTGGGGAGAGAAGGGTGAAAACACTTAAAAAGCGAGTCATCAGTCAGAACTGCTATGATGAAAACAGTGGGCAGAAAGGGAGCGGAAGTAGTCTGAAAAAGAATCTCTAAGATGTAAACAAGTAGAAAGCATGAGAAAAGAGAAAGAAGTACATTCCAGCCCAAGGGAAGCAGCAAGTTCAGAGGCCCTACTACAGCAGGGAACTTGGCCAGCATGGCCAGAGACTGAGGCAGGAGAGGGAGGCAGCCTCTAGTAGGGTCGGGAGACCTGGATTTTATTCTTAATGCAGTAGGAAACCATCAGAAGCCTTCTAAGCAGTGGTGATAGCCACTTGCTCTTTTAAGAATGTTACATCCCTTTCAGTTGGGAAGATGTCCTAAGAGAGGCAGGAGGAAGATTGAGGAGCTGTGGGGAGGACACTGGCATGGGGCAGTGAGAGCTACGAAGCAGTCAAGGATTGGAGGGCGCTTCCCCCTCGAGTGACTGAGTGGGTAAGTCATGACTCCACTGAGGGAGGCGATGAGAGGGGAGGAGAGTTTGAAGTTAGGGGCAGGCAACCGTGAGTGTTCCACTTGAGGCTTTTTAAGTTGGGGTCTCAAATATGTCCCCTGGAAGCTATGTTTCATGCCACAGCCTCACAATCGTTCTGAATGTCCCCTGTGACTTGAAAATCCACCAGTGGCTGTCACAGGATGATGCCCATCTCTGGTCAGCCCTGTGAGCTGACCCCTCATTCTTCCCTGGAGTCAGCTCCTGACTGGGCCCCTCTCTCAGTGCTCCAGGCTGGCCCACATCTCCTGCCTGTTTGGCCTCTGCTTAGAGTAAGCTTCCCTGCTTCACCTGTGTACTTCCACTCATCTTTTTGGCCTCAGCCTAAATCTCATTTTCTTCTAGAAGCCCATCCTTTTTTTTCTTTTATTTTTTTTTTTTTAGACAGAGTCTCGCTCTGTTGCCCCGGCTAGAATGAGTGCCGTGGTGTCAGCCTAGCTCACAGCAACCTCCAACTCCTGGGCTCAAGCGATCCTACTGCCTCAGCCTCCCGAGTAGCTGGGACTACAGGCATGTGCCACCATGCCCGGCTAATTTTTTCTATATATATTTTTAGTTGGCCAGATAATTTCTTTCTATTTTTAGTAGAGACGGGGGTCTCGCTCTTGCTCAGGCTGGTCTTGAACTCCTGACCTCGAGCGATCCACCCGCCTCGGCCTCCCGGAGTGCTAGGATTACAGGCGTGAGCCACCGCGCCTGACCTAGAAGCCCATCCTTATACTCTGCCTCACCCACGGTGTCTCAAGTAGGCACTCTTTGGGTGTGTTTCTGTAGCACTATAATTCACTTTTGCTGTGTTATGGGGGAATAGTCAATTTCTGCTGTAGAAAACAAATAGAATTTGGTATAGATTATGAGTAACTGTTTAGTTTGTGAGACATAGAATTCATAAGATACATTAAACACAGAAAGTAAGGTATAAAGCATAAACAAACAAAAGTGTTACTTAGAGACTAGGGCTTCTCTGCCTTGGTACTACTGACATTTTATCCAGGTATTTCTTGTTCTAGGGGATTGTCGTGGGCATTGTAGGATATTTAGCAGCATCTCCTGCTCTACCTACCAGATCCCAGAACTATCTTCCCCAAATTGTGACAACCAAAATGTCCCCACACAGTGTTCCCTGGCGGAACACAGAATGGTACCCAAGTAAGAACCATTGTTTCAGATGAAAAAGAAGGATGGTCACCAGGAAGTCTGAGGCAACAGAGAGAAGCATGTGGACGTTGTACAGCCTAGGATTCAGGGTGTGGCCTCTCCACCTGCTTGCCACCTACCCTGTCTCTTTCCTACCCCATCTTGTTCCCGTGCTTCTCACTATGTTTTTTTGTTTGTTTGTTTTTTATTTAATAACTATGTGATTTGAGCTTTCATTTGGTCTTAAGCCTTTCTGTTGGGTGACCTCTGGAATAGCCTGCCTAATGCCAAACTTGGAGGCCATGGCACTTTTTTTTTTTTTTTTCCAAACAGTCCTACTCTGTTGCCCCAGGTAGAGTGTAGTGGGTGTCATCATAGCTCACTGCAACCTCAAACTCCTGGGCTCAAGCGATCCTCCTGCCTCAGCCTCCTGAGTAGTTCGGACCATAGGTGCGCACCACCATGCCTGGCTGAGTTTTCTATTTTTAGTAGAGATGGGGGTCTCACTCTTGCTCAGGCTTGTCTCGAACTCCTGACCTTAAGCGATCCTCCCACCTCAGCCTCCCAGAGTGCCAGAATTACAAGCATGAGCCACCGCACCTGGCCGACAAGTACCTTTCTTAATGCTTATAAGACAGTGTTGTGTTTTTCTGTTTGTTTGTTCACCCTACCAGCATGAAAGCCCCACAAGGCAGGGACCACAGACTCTGTCTTTCCTATCCATCATTCAGTCTCTAGTGCCTAGCATATAGAAAGCTCTTAGTATTGAATGAATGAATCAAAGTGTTGCTTAACCTCATGCCTTTTCTTATAGTGCTGTGTCTGCCTGGAGTGCTCTCCCCCTAGTTCCCCGTGCCCTTGCAATCTGCCTGAAGAATGCCTTTTCATCTTGTGAAGACCCCTTTGTGTTACCTCAAAGATAATACCTTTCCCTACAACAGGGTTTCTCAAACTGCTGGGCATTGTTGACATTTGGGGCTGGGTAGTTGTCTGTTGTAGGAGACTGTCCTGTGAAAGTAGGGGTGTTTAGCAACATCTCTGGCCTCTACTCACTAGATGCCAGGAGCATCTCATAAAGTAGCAAGCATGATGCTCGAGCAAACTTTGTTTACTACAGCATACCATCCTTCGTTCTCACTCACCTCTTTCTCTGCTAAAATGTGAGCTCCTTGAGGGCAGGAGCTGTGCCTTAGCTGTCTGTGTCTTGCTTTTTCTTCCAGGTGCTTCTCACTGTATGACAGCATCTCACTTATTTGTTTTCCTAGTGTAAGAATCACAAAGACAGGAACGTTGTCTATTCAGCATTTTCCCCTCAGCTCTCGTACACTGCTCAGCATTAACGTGGCTCAGTCAGTATCTGTTGACTGCACTACCACACAATGCCTGTTATTACGTATCTAAATCTTTGTTCGATGAAAAATAAAAATAAGTGTTGCATGAACCCTGAGAAAGTAGATATTGTAATTACTTTACAAATGAATAAATTAAAATAAATTTTAATGTGCAGAAAATCACTGGAAACTTGTTATAAAACCCAGAGAACTACAGGAGGTTTGGAGGGGCTGATGACCCTACAGTGATAACAGGCACCCTTGTTGATTTTTGAGGCATGTGGTCCCAAGATCACTCTCTAATCTTAGGCCTGGGGATACTCTTGAAGGTTTGAAGCAGGTGTTATCTTAGTGCATAGCTGACTGATGGGTCAGAGCACAAGAGGGAAATGCAGAGATCCATAATGGAGGGCCTGAGCTAGAGAGACGGGGGGGAAGGATGAGAGAGGACAGACTTACAAGGGACAAGAGTTGGAGAGTTGGTATAGGAAATCAAGAGGAAGAAGGAATCTGGGATAGGAAACCTAGTATTGGGGTCACCAAAAGTAACATTGTGCCACCAAGTGAGAAAATTCAGAATGAGGGGTTCATTTCCAGGGAACATGATGACTTCAGGTTTGGACCTGTGGAATACACAAATAGGATTGCGGAGGAAGCAGCTGGATGCAAAGAACAGAGCCCAGAGTGGAGGTCTGGGCTGGAGATTTAGATTTTCAGACATACAAAGCTTGGTGTGCTGGGAGTACAGATAAGAAACCTGGTGATGAGGGTGTAGAGTGAGAAAGTGCCCTGGGCTGTCCCTCAGTTGCATGGTGGTGCACTTGAATTTAGAAGCTCTCATGGTGCTGCCGGGTGGTGGTAGCTATGCCTCTGGGTATATGCACATGTGTTTCACTATCCTCCATTTGAAGAGACTCTAACAATGGTAATTACATCCGTTACAGTCCTTTTTATGCTGTATATTTTTAAAGATTTTTGTTTGTTTCTGTGATATCTGCTACTTACAAGCAGTTTGTTTCTGTGCCTTGGCCTCTGATGTGTCTCCTTGTAGCCACCAAGCCAGGCCACCTGCTTTTGGATACATCAGGTCATTGTCAAAGCTGTATGTCAGGAGGCTGCCTATCCTCATCTCTTTTTTAATTGATGTGCACACAGTTGAAGTCTGCAGCTCAGTGAATCTTTACATTTGTATATATTCCAGTAACCACCAGTCAGATCAATCTGTAGAACATCTCCGTAAGCTCAGAGGTAGACATGTGTCTTAGGCTGGCTTCCCCAAAACAGACCCTGAGATGTGCAGGCAACAGATTTATTAGGAAGGATGAGAGAAGCGGAGCTGGGCCTTTATAGCCACTCCACCAGTGTCTGGGTGCCCCCAAGGAGGTAACATAACCTTGGAGAAGTGGAGAGGGACCCAGCTAGGAGTCACTGGAAACCCACCCCCAAGACTGAGTGCCTACCCCACCTGAGGGAGCTGTAAGGGTGCTCCTGAGCACCCCTGCTCTGCTCCCCGCCAGACCCCCAGTGTCCCACACTCAAGCCCAGATGAGGCCTCTCCCCTCTCAGGGGCCTGCCCAATGCTTGATTCTTCGACCTACACGGTACTCAGCACCCATCATGTTTGCTGGGGATGACAACTTGCAGGTGACAGTAATAGACTAGTTTGAAAGCTATTCTAAAGTTCTGGTGGGGGAAGGGTCATGGTTTTATAGCAGAGAAAAGCTGCCCCAGTTGACACACACGTGACAACCTGCAGAAAACACCCTGGCCTTTCTTTCTTTCCTTATTCTTTGTAAGTCTCTGAGTCACTGACAGTGAGACCCTGTGGCTGCCTCTGCTTGTTTCCAGTGGGGTTTCTACCAGGCAGGTTGTGACACACTTAACTGGGAAGTGACCTCAAACAAGTAACATATCCTCATGGATTCATTTCCACATCTGAAAAATGGCAAGAATTACAATCCTGTTCCTCACAAGGCAGCCGCAAGGATTAAGTGGGGAGGTGTGCATTAAGGATGCTTGCCCAGCTGTAAAATGCTGAGGAAATGGCTGCTGCTGTCACTGATCCCTCATGCTTACCACCTCTGTAAGGTGCTCTGTGCTGTGGGTGTTGCCATTGGGCTCGCTGAGTGGTGAGAGCTCCCATATGTCTGGGGCCACCTCAGGGTCCAGCTGCAGAGGACAGGTGTGCCAGTCACACTCTGGGGTCCCCTTTGAGGGCCCCCAACTGAGATTTGGGTCCTGGCACCTGCCTCTTACTCCCCAACCTTGAGCAAATTACCTCTGTAAAGTGCAGACGGTACTTTCCTCATAGGTTAGGATCAGGATTAAGAGTGGTAACTATGCAGACAGTGGAGGGAACAGGGATACACCATTAATTTTTCAGAGGGCTTCTTGCTCTCTCAGTTCAATCTCCATAGCAGCCACAACAGCTGCATGGATGAGAATCTTCTGGAGCCTAAAACATACACCTCATGTGATGGAAAGTTCCCAGGACGGTCCCAGACACCTTCAGCCACTCCTACCAAAGACTAATTGAATAGATTGAGTGAGAGATTTGAGTCACTTTTAAAGTGATTTTGCAAAGGAGCTGCAGGCATCAGTCAGGAACTGGATTTGCCTTTATTGAAATTATTATTTATAAAGAAACCTCAATTAATTTTGCTATTGTTAGTGTACTTAAAAGGGTTATTTTTAGCAGTGAGCCATGCAGACCCCAGGTTGTCTGAATGTGCCGTGTTTCTCCAAAGATGTTGAGTCTGTGCAGGAAATGCAGCCCCTTAGGCTGAGAAGCTTTCCAGTGTGGGGCTTCTCAAGCTGTGTGGAAGGGCCAGTTTGTATCTTTTTCTAAACCCTTTTACACCAAAACTCTTATAAGATAAAATTTAAAAATCAAATGACAAAAAAATTTTTTTAAAGACATACAAAATACAAGCCAAACTTTTTTATTAAGAACAGCAACAGTCCAAAAATTACTGTTTCAAATTGCTATAAAAATGTCTACAGATGCTCACCTTCTGTTTCCATCTCATCATGAACCAGTCCGTTTGCAGACCCACCCTGGTCCACTGCTCTGATGCTGCTGTTCCTTCTGTAAAGTGAGCTCTGCACCCAGGTTCTGTTCTTATTTGAAAAATTAACTTGCTTTGTCAGTAATGTTGCCCCAGGTCTTTGTAGATCAGACAGATGTCCATTGAACGCCTTCTGTTTTCAGAGCTGACATCATTTTTTATGGTTGCTCTCATTTATTGAGTACTTTGGTGGTCAGGAGTCCCTCCTCCAGGTCTCTCCGTTAGCACAACATCCCTGCGCAGACTGTTTTATGGCAGTAGCATGGAGACTCTTGACCATGGTTCCGTGGCCCCACAACAGCAGATGCTCTGTATCATATTGTACTCCCTTCTCTTGTCCCCAGTTCAGATTGTCCTTTCTGAAATAGCTCTGTGCCTCTGAATCCACAGCTATAAAACCTATCTTGCAGATGGACCAATTTGCCAGAGAGTGCTAGTAGCGTTGGTTAGAACCTCAAATCTATTAAGAAGGCTTTCTTTCCTGTTGGGCATTGCTTAAAAATAGAGTAACTTTGTGACTTCTTTCTTTTTATTACTGTTTGCACAGTAATGTTCTAATGTACTGTGCTAAAAGCAAGATTTTAACTTTAAAATGAGAAAGTCCTGTCTATGTAAAGCCTACTTTGTGTTCTGGGAAAGGAAAGAAATATCTGAGCTTTTTTCTGCTTCACCCAGTCAGTCAGAAGATCAGTGCTGAGATGGGGACCCAGAGAGCAGTGGCAAGAGGCTGTCCATCAGAACGCAGCTGCTGTTCCCATCTCTGCTACTGAGCAAGGCCACAGCCCTCCTGTTGCCCCTCATACCAGATTACATATGTGAAGGCAGCATAGGATAGCCAAAGGGTTGAAAGCCTCAAGTTTGAAGTTTCCTAGGATGATACCAATGTGAGAGTAGAGACTGTGACTGAGCTGTTTATTGCTATGTCCCCAGAACCTCGAGCAGGGCCTTCCCAGGCCATGGGCTAACCAGAGCTCCCATCTGCTCCTGGTGGGAATGCGCCTTCTACCTGTGATCCAGCAGTTGCTCTTCTGGCGTGTGCCTAAGAGAGTTGATTGCACATGCCTGCGTGTAAAAGAATGTTCATAACTGCATGTATTTGTGGTAGCCAGGAACTGGAAATAAGCTATTTGCCCATTAACATCAAAATGGATCAATATTCGTATAATGGAATACTGCACAACAATAAAAAGAGAACAAACTATTGCCACACACAGCCACAGAACTGAGTCTTCCATAATGTTCACAAATGATGCCAGACACAGAACAGTTCATATTTTGCAGTCAAATTTATGTGAAATTCAAAAACAGGCAGGAGTAATCTATGGGGCTGGGAGTCAGCATACTAGTCCTTTGGGGAGTTTGGGGTATGTAGGAACCTGCTGGGTTACCTTGTTCTGTTATCTTAATCTGGGGAGTGTGTTTTTTGCATGTACACATATATAAAAATATGTTGAGCTTTACACTTAAGATGTATGTATTTTATTATATATAAGTTATAATTATATTTTTATAAAATGAAATGGATACCTGGTGGGGAAAATAATCAAATTGCACGAAACATCATGTCTATGATCCATTTGTATAAGATTTTAAATGTAAATTATGTCATTTTATCTTTGATACAACTGTCTTCAGATCTAGAATATTCTATAAGTGGAAACAGGAGGATTTCACTTCACCCAGTAGCAGAAAAAAGAAGAGAATTTTTTTTTTTGATTGGCTATCTTTGCCTAGATTGTTCTTCATTTCCCAACTTGGCACTTGTTTTTCATTCAGACAGGCCATGTCTGCTGTATGAAAAAAAAAGTTTAAGCATTTATTTCCATTCACAGAACACAAATGGACTTTATATAAATAGGCCTTTCTCATTTTAAAATTAAAATCCTGTCTTTAGGAAAATACCACATGAGGGAATTATGCATAAAAAACAAGTCATTTATGGGATTTATGTGGAAATACAAGTAGATAATTTATGGATGTACATGAAACACAGTTCCTTATTCTATAAGCAAACAATAAATATGAGTTGCTTTTTTGTTTGTTTAAATAAAAAAGGAGATTAAAATATTTCCTGCACATAGAAGGTACTTACTGGCTGGGCGCGGTGGCTCACGCCTGTAATCCTAGCACTCTGGGAGGCCGAGGTGGGCGGATTGTTTGAGCTCAAGAGTTCGAGACCAGCCTGAGCAAGAGCGAGACCCCGTCTCTACTAAAAATAGAAAGAAATTATATGGACAGCTAAAAATATATATATAGAAAAAATTAGCCGGGCATGGTGGCGCATGCCTGTAGTCCCAGCTACTCGGGAGGCTGAGGCAGGGGGATTGCTTGAGCCCAGGAGTGTGAGGTTGCTGTGAGCTAGACTGATGCCATGGCACTCTAGCCCGGGCAACAGAGTGAGACTCTGTCTCAAAAAAAAAAAAAAAAAAAAAAAGAAGGTACTTACCATCTGTTGACTGATTGAAGCTCACCTTTACTATTTAAGAGCTGTTTGCCTGACACAAGTAAATCATCTTTCTGAGCTTCAAGTTTCTCATCTATAAAATATTTCTTCTGCCTTGCATTTTCATTGAAACATTCCTTCAGCACGTTTATTAATACTGCACATCTGCTATGTGCACAGTGTTGCCAAGCACATCTTTAATTCTGATAACCATCTGAGGTGGGCATTATTCTACCCTTGTTACAGGTGCAGAAATGGGTCTGGAGAGGTTAAATAAAGCCTTGTCCAGGGGGTATGGACAGTCAGTTCACAGGTAGAGTGCACAGGGTGTTCATTTCCTCCCACCTGTTTGTCCAGCATCCTGCCAGTTGACAGGTACAGTAGTGAGGTCGACAGCTCTATAGCCTCTATCTTCAGAGGACTTAATATCTAGTGATAAGAAACAGAAATGTTGAACTGTTTGGGAAAAGAAAGGAGGGGAAAATTACAACAATGTGCAGTATTTCACTTAAGAATTGGCAATGTTTTAAAATGATGATACAGGGCTGCTAGAGTACAGTGAGAGAAGTACTCTTGTGTACTGCATCACAAGTGAATGTCAGGACAGCTTGAGCAGTTTGGAAACTTACACCAAGAATTTTCCAAATGTCCAAACCTTTTGACTCAATAATTCAGAGGACAATTGTGTTACCAAAGGAAGGAATTTAATACAGAATCTGTCAGTAATTTTCAAATCAAAAACTGTTTTGGTTTTGTTTTAATCTCTTTAGAAACCTGATGTGCGGCTCTCTAGAGGCAGCATCGACAGGGAGGATGGAAGTCTTCAGGGTCCGGTAAGCAACGGCCTGAATTTTCACCAGGATTTGATTTCAAATTCTCATGTATGTGGACCATCATGTTTATGTCATAAGATAGCCATGCTTACCACTATTTGTAAGATGGTACACAATAATCTATTCTGTAAATTGAACGTTTTAACTAAGATTAAAATTATTAACATATACGATGTACAGCCCAGAATTCTTAGTCAGATACAGAAGTCTTTTGTCCCATTACTGATACAGGCTTTTTAGTAGTAAGCCCAACTCTCTGTGACCTAAAGAAATATGTACATATATTAAGTGTTGTTACACACAGGTTGTCATTTGCTAAATTTTTATGCTCTCATTGCATAGTTATAAAGTTTCCACAGTCACATAAAACTTATTCAAGGAAGATTTTTATCTTCTGGGTGTTATGGGGAGAAATGCCTGAAATTCTCTTTAAAGAGCTAGCTTATGATTATTCCAAATATTAGAAATATTCCCTGGTGTTTGGAGGAAAGTAATTTAAATTATTTTGTTAGAATTTCCACCATCAGATGCCTGTTTAAAATAAATGTAGATTTCTTTAAATACTTACTGTGCCTGTCAGGTAGAGATAAAGTTCTACTCTAATAAGGGTGAAACCACTGAGTTGACGTCTAGTCACACATACATGCATACAACTGTCAACACTTAATCTTAAAACCTTTTAAACATTTTTCTATATAAAATAGCACAGAATTTTGAAGTAAAAGTGTGCTAAACATCTTCTAGGTCTTTCCATAACAAGCCTCTTTGAATGGAATGCAGCACCAACCTTAATCACAATTTTATGTTCTCATGAGACTGTGTCATCACCTAGCTCCAAGATGCGTATTATGGAATGGCCCTACCAGGAATTTTTCCCAGTCTGTACTATAAAATTACATCTGCCTCAAGATCTTGCACCTAGAAGGTTTCCCAGTTGGCAGCATGTGAAGGTTGGGCATTTCCCATTAGAGCTGGCTCAGTGGATTGCAGATAGTCTGTATCAGACGTTCTTCAGTTCATAAGCAAGAAGGTCACAGTATCGGCCCTTTAACATCTCACTGAGATTCCTTATGTGGAAAAGACTAATGTTTAACAAGCATTCAGTCCGAAATTGTTGAGAAGGGGCAAAATCAGCATGAAAATAAATTCTATTCAAGAGACTAGCTATTTACAACATTGCTAATGGGAAATTTGTTAGATAAGGAAAATTATTTGTGTTCCAGTATATGGCACAAAGCATTCAAAAAATATGTAGAGTGAATTAATTAATTAAACCTGGATAGAAGGATTATTCAGAAATGCTTTATCAATAAGAACTTGTAAGACAATCAGATGAAACGTGATGACCCCACCTGTGATCTCCCAGTCTGCTGCAGGCCAGGCCTAGGTAATAGAAAGAGTACTTAGTACTGACTGAGAACCTGCTTAGTACTTCAAGGTGCTATACTGAGTACTCGCATCACTCCTGACAAATCGGGCACTGTTGTCATCCAGGTTTCACAAATAAGTAGACTGGGGCTCTAAGAAAACTTGCCCAAGGTTCCCTGTCACAGAGCTAGAGGTCACATGGTGCGTTTATGCACATGTGGCCAAATGCATGTGGCCAACTGGACTGAGCAGGCCTCCCTCATTTCTTTCCTGGAGACCATTAACATACCATGACTGTTTCTGGGTTTTTTTTCTCTTTTGTTCTTTCCTAAAGATAACAATTTAGTTTTGACCCATTTGTCGAAACACTCCAGCTTTAACACTTTTGAAAATATGCCACAGTTTCAAGGAGAACCTTTTGGCTAGAAAACAATGTAGATTATAAATGGATATGAAGTAGTTAGCAACTATTAATTACAGGCTAGTGGAAAATTGATTCCATCAGTGTGCATTAAAAAATAAAAACCTATTTGGCCTTTAATATACAAGTTGACAGCATGTTCACTTTGTGGCAACCCAGTTTTAGGTAAGTGTAATTAGCCTCAGTTTACCAAGGCCCCAAGCAGGTCCATGACTCTGCCAAGGCCCCCACAGCTGGATACAAGCAAAACTATGAGCACAGCCTAGCTCCACTCATCCTGTCAGACTTTTGAAGCCAGGGCTTTCCTTTTCTGTGCCTGCCATTCGAGAGCAGAACCTGCATAACTGTGTTGTACATGCACACACATTTTCTAGATTATTCCAGAATGGTCGAATAGGATCTTCTAGTTAATTGAACTTTCTTGTTACCCTAAGTATCAACCAGAAAGTTCTTTGTATTTTAAACTTTTTTAAATGTGTATGGGATTTACTGCCTGAATCAATGAGCATAGCACAGCCAACAAACTGTCAATTTTTAAGTCCTGGCCACGCTTTCACCAGTCTCTGCCCTCACTCGTCCTCTCTAGCTACACTAGCTGCCTCACTGTCACCCAAACATTTGGTTTTTCCCTGCTTGGGGCTCCCTCCCTGGCCACTCTTCTCCCAGATTGCTGCAAGGCTTCTCTTACCTCAGGTCTGTGCTCAAAGATCACTTTCTCAAAAGGCCTGAACTTACTGCTTAAAACTACAGCTCCTCCCCTCCCACCCCAAGGGATCTCCTGACACCTCCTTTCTTTGTTGGAGACAGCACAGCATGTACTGTAATATGTGTTTATTATTTGTCTCCATCCACTACACTCTTAGCTCCACAAGGTAGGATCTTCGTTGTATACCTAGAACAGTGCCTAGAACAAAGCAGCTGTTCAATAGTTATTTGTTGAATAAATGAATGATATGAAAATGATATGTTAAATAGAAAGCACTGCACAATAAGTAGTAAGTTGCTAAGGAATCGTTCTTCACACCTTCAAGCTCTGAGGGTTTTGCAAGTCTTTAAAGTCAAAGGTGTTAAATGGCACATTGAAAACAACTGGATTCTGGGGAGAGGAGTAATTTTAATTGTGTGTGCTATTTTATAGCCCTTGTAGTGTAAAGAAGTGGATCTTTTTTCAATAGAAAGTAAAGGCACCTGAAATTATATATATTAGCCACTTCATTATTTTTAAATAAGCAAGAAAAATCTTTTCAGAAGTATAATATAGTTCTAAAAAGATTTTTTCCCATGTAGTTAGCCACAGAAAGTTGTGGGGTTTTTGTTTGTTTTTGTTTTTAAGACAGTCTTACTCTGTCGCCCAGGTTAGAGTACAGTGGTGCGATCATAGCTCACTGCACCCTCAAACTCCTAGCCTGAAGTGATCCTCCTGCCTCAGCCTCACAAAGTACTAGGATTATAGATGTGAGCCACTGTGCCTGGCCAGAAAGATTATTTTAAATGTAATTTCAGGCATGACAACCTGAAGTAGGACTGGTCTTAAGTGGAAATGTCTCTTTATCCTGTCCTTGGGGCAGAAATTCCAAGCTGTAGTTTGGCTTCTCTAGCTTGGCCTGAAACTGATGAAGGTGTAACACCAGGTCCTGATACACACAGTGCTTCAGGACAATAACAACATAGGCCCATGGGCTATCTACATGCCTGGTGCTACCAAGCCCCTTCCCGTCATCATTGTTCTGGTTGTACCCTTATTGTGATAAGCATGGTTGGGAACCTGGGAGGGAGTGTCCTGAGCCCTGGGAAGGCCTGGGATTTGAAACCCTTTAGAGCTAAATTGGAGACATCTGTGTAAGAACTTTTTCTTTTTTTTTTTTAAATAGGTTCTTGCTCTGTCACCCAGGCTGGAGTGCAGTGGTGTGATCATAGCTCACTGCAGCCTTGAACTCCTGGGCTCAAGTGATCCTCCTGCCTCTGCCTCCCAAGTAGCTGGAATTATAGTCACATGCCACCACACCCGGCTGTTTTTAAATTTTTTGTAGAGACGGAGTCTCGCTATGTTGACCATACTGGTATCAAAACTCTTGGCCTCCCGTAGTGCTGGAATTATAGGCATGAGGCACTGTGCCTGGCCCAAGAACATTCTAAATTGGTTGTGACCACCTCTGTTTGTGTTCCCAAAGTATCCCATGCTTGCTTCTATCACAGCCCTTTCTACGCATCCTGTTGGCATCATTTGCTAATTTGCCTGGTCCTTTAAGGCAGGATCCTGCCTTGTTCATTTTGATACTGCAGCATCTAGCCCAGAGGTTCAAGGGGGTGAATGGACGGAGTGGAGAGGCGGGTCATTACCCCATTGTACACACCAGTGCATTGACTGAGCTTTTCTTTTCCCACAGACTGGAAACCAACACATATATCAGCCTGTGGGTAAACCAGGTAAATGAAGAGATGAATTGTGTGTCAAGAAGTTTGTACAATTTGGTTGGAGCAGGTTTTGAATGTATGTAATATCATAGCTTTGGAATGCCTTCATGATTATTTAACAGTTTTCCCTCTGTAGACCACAGCAAGTATGAAGTTTACCACATTCAGCTCATGACAGGAATATTGGGAAAAAGAATTTATTGCTGTAATGCATCAGAAATGCCTCCTTAGAGTGCAAGATTAGTGTCTTTTGTAAGAATGCCAGTAGGCATTTGTTTGGGAGTGGTTTCCTTTCTCTTTATTAACATACATTACTTAACAGGAATCATTCCATTTTACCAGATCCTGTAGCTCCACCAAAGAAACCGCCTCGCCCTGGAGCCCCCGGTCACCTGGGCAGCCTTGCCAGCCTCAGCAGCCCTGGGGACAGTTACAACGAGGGCGTCAAGGTGGGCATCTGAGCCTGGGCAGCCCACACTGCTCGCAGGGCTTGTGAGTCCCTTAGTTCTCAGTTAATGATGTTTGTGTCTTAGAGTGGAGACCAGGTTGAAAACAGGGATGAGGCAGAGTGGGACTGCAGTGTGATCCTGGAGTTCATGAGCCTGGTTCTGAACCCCTCTGAGGGTCAGGGAAAAGCTTAATGCAAACATTTTCTTTCCCATTTTTCTCTAAGTGTGATAGATTTTAGAAACTCAGATCCTAATATTCTGCATACATCTTCCTCTGATCAGACAGAATGTTTCTTTGGAATAAAGTCCTGAGATTGCTTCTGGTTTTAAAAACTAATTAAACCAGGATGGCTGGGGTAAATGAGGACCTTCTGTAGGCTCACTGGCTCCAAGTTTATAAGTGTGGCGTCATGGAAAGTTTCATTATTTTCCGTCTAGGGTCAGAATTGCATTTGTAAAAGCAACACACACTAAGTAGAGTCATCCTCAGACCAAGGGGAGTGTTTGACTCGAGCACAAACCACCACAGGTTTCTCCTTGGTTTGGGTTGCCTCTTCAGTCACTGCCTGCCCCTGAGGGGTGTGCATCTGGAACTGTCAGCGTCTGGGTTTCCTGGGTCCCCACTCACCCACCCACCCCCAGAGTGATGGAGTCACTAGAGCAGCTTAGGAACACCTTCCTCTCTGGGAGAAGTAAGGAAAGGAGATGCTCCTTTTCCAGCCTGGCTCATTTAAGGAGATATGAGATCTTTTTACTTTCCACTAGAGATAACAATTTACCTCTCAAAATATATCTTATTTCTCAATACTGATATACCCTTTTTTTCACATTTTAATATCTCTAAAATTGGGATGGTGTATGGGCTTAATTGGCAGGGTTTTTTTTTTTGTTTTTTTTTTTTTTTTTTTTGGTCTTAGTGGTACATTTAAAAATGGTGCATCTTAAAATCTGAAAAAATATGGTATCAGGTTAAGGTAAACTTTGTTTTACCAGTAACCACCCTTTATTGAGTGTCTTCCCTGTGCCAAGTGCTATGCCAGACCTTTTTCATGTTTTATATTCTCACATCACCTCACAAGATTGGTGGTGGTATCACTTTTCATATGAGATGAAGATTCACAGAGGTTAAGCAGCTTGTTCCAGGTTACATAGCCTTCATGTAGCTGAGCCAGCATTTAACCATAGGCCTGGCTGACTGTACACTTGACTTGTGTGCTTCTACTCAGAGGTTTCCACTTCCAAAGCCAACTCTGGCTGATTCTTGGTTAGAAGTAAATATATTGTTGGCCTCTCAGAGGAGTCAGAGAGTCAGTCATAGGGAAGAGAAAATATCATCTCTAGGCCCAGGGCGATAGTCAGCCTGCAACTCAGAGTACAGAGGTTTGCCAGTGTTCATTCTGGAGATGATCAGAGAGTGAATGGGCTGGCACTGGCACAGACTAGCCTGCTCCCTGTGGGGCATAGTGCAAGTACACCTGGGCCAGAGATGCTCCGGGCACGGAGGTACGTGCCTCTAGTCCCAGCTACTCAGGATGCTAAGGCAGGAGGATTGGTTGAGCCCAGGAGTTCGAGTCTGGCCTGCACAACATAGCAAGACCCCATCTCTTATCTTAAAAAAAAAAAAAAAAAAAAAAGAAAGGGGGGAAAATTAGATTAACGAACTTTTTTTATTTTCATAAGCCACAAGAGCAAACTTTCAAAATGGCTTTTATTATCTGTTTGGTAGCATTTACTGAATCCAGCCTAAAAGAACAATATTGTTTCAATACCAAAATACATTTAACTATGTATAACTAAAATAATTCATCCAAATAAGATTTAGTCAGAAATAAGTCTCAGTTTCTCCTTGGTAGCTTCACGTTTTGGTTCTTAATTCTCTTAGTCTTTAAACATTAACTTTTAAGTGGTTGGAATTGGCTCTGCCTATGGAGAGTGGTGTTTTTATCATTAACTCCCTGCGAAGGAATTTCCAAGTTGTCAAGCTCCAGAAAATAGGAAACCAATAGGGTGTCTCTTCAAACTGAGATTTTTTTTTTTTTTTTTTTTCCCAGACAGAGTCTCACTCTGTTGCCCGGGCTAGAGTGAGTGCCGTGGCGTCAGCCTAGCTCACAGCAACCTCACACTCCTGGGCTTAAGCAATCCTACTGCCTCAGCCTCCCGAGTAGCTGGGACTACAGGCATGCGCCACCATGCCCGGCTAATTTTTTCTATATATATGTTTTTGGTTGGCCTGATAATTTTTTTCTATTTTTAGTAGAGACGGAGTCTCACTCTTGCTCAGGCTGGTCTCGAACTCCTGACCTCGAGTGATCCACCCGCCTCAGCCTCCCAGAGTGCTAGGATTCAAACTGAGATTTTACTTGTGGAATGTCAGTGTGAATGGTCCCTAGAAACATCATGACAGTACTCTTCTATGACAAGAATTGGGCAAAGGGTAAAAGTATAAAAACTTTAAACAGGTTAAAATAAACCTCCCTCCACCTCCATAGAATTATAGAATTGTTGTATTTTTTCTTGATGGAACTCACCCTGTGGCACCCTCCTCAGAAAGCCCCGTGCCTTTTTGTGTTAACGTAGTTTGAACTGGCACATCCTGCGAAGTTAAACAGAAGACCGCACGTATTCTTTGGGGAACCTAGCATACATAAAGAAAAGCATGGTATAAAATGATAATTAAATAATTAAATTGCATTGTCTAGGGGGGATGGTTGAACACATTACCGTACAGTCATGTGTCACTTAACAATGGGAATACATTATGAGAAATGCATCATCAGAGGATATCATCATTGTGCCAACATCAGAGTGAACATACCTAGATGGTACAGCCTACTGCAGACTTAGGCTAACATGGTAGAGCCTATTGTTCCCAGGCTACAAACGTGTACAGTATGTTGTTCTGCTGAATACTGTAGGCTACTTTGTTTTATTTTTTAAAAAAGCTCCTAAGGTTTTTAAATGCAGCCCCAATGTCAGAATTTGTTATTGTAGTGAAAATGTCCATTGTAAATTTAACAAATATAATAATTGGGATGATAGCAAATACAATAATTAGATGATAAACAAAACCTTCCAAATAACATAGATTATTCAGAATGTTACTATGGTCTAAAATGTAACATCCCAATTAACCTCAAATGCTGTGTAGCATAAAATTAAATTCTTATTATTAGAAAAGGAAAAAATTTCAATAAAGAATGAAGCCGTGAAAAATAAATAAAATAAAATAAAATAATGAAATAAAAGCAGCCCCAAGCCAGGAATTTTTATTATGGCAGGAAGGCTAGATGACGAAGCAGGCTTCCAAGGATGTTGAGGGGTCAGGGCATGGGAATTGAGGGTTGTGCAGTTTCTCCTGAATCTCAGAATTCAGATGGACAGTTTTTAGTAATTAAAAACATACATCCTCCTCTTCACTCTTTGAAGAGCCCTAACTCTGTTGATCTTGCACTGCTGCCGAACTTGCACTATTCCTCTCAGGCTTTGCATGTTGCTCTCCCCGTGTGTCGTGTGAGAGCCAGCATGGTGCATGGCAGGCCTCCACTCTGCGTGCTGGACACGGAGCCGAGGGCAGGCAGCTGCACCTCGGAGCCGGGGAGCTGAGAAGCAGGGGGGCAGGCTTGGAAACTAGCTCCTTTTTGTTCTGCTCATGTGTTTTTATGGGGGTTTTGTCTGATGCCTTTATTAATATTGTTTTTCTTTTTTCTCTTTCTCTGATAAATTCCTTTAACTTTTCCTCACCTTCCGTTCAACAATAGCCGTGGAGGGTAAGCACATTGTGTCTCTGTGTGTCTGTCCAGCTCTCTTTATCACACCCAGCTCTCTGCATGTGACTCTGGACCAGAAAGCAGGAGGCCCAGTGGGAGGGCACGTCTGCTTGGTTCATGGTCTCTCGTGATTGACAGATGCCAAAAACAGCATTTCTGTTTACAAAAAAATGAGACATAATCATCTTCACAATGATTGTATTATTCTTGTCCTTTTCTCATACCCATTTGAATTTTTAAATGCTGCTGAAGATTTCCCAAAGGCCCTCATTCCACCATGAGTTCTCAGGTTGTCTGGGGTAGCATTTATCGCTGTCCCCTCTGTGCCCAGGACTTGGGTGTGCATTTTTACAGCTGTGGCTTCATCTCCCCTCGTCACCATTGCCCGGGGGAGGGCACTGAGGCTTGTCGGTGTAGGCGCAGGTGCAGTCAGCGCAGAGCTGGCTGAAGCCGGGTGCCGGCAGGAGGCTTCTGGCAGCACCGCCGCTACTTTGACTTCAGTCAAGCTCTGCAAGCAGGTGCTGTCTGCTTAAAGCAGACTTGTGTCTGCGAGCGTGTTGCAATCACAAAGTGATGGCACATTTCCCTTAGGTGGTTTGAGGGCAGCTAAGCCTGAGCCGTACAGTTTTGCTGCAGAATTCAAGCTAAGTGGAAATTTTTAGTCTTAGAATGTTTGACTCTTTAGCCAAGTATGTAACTTTCTCTAAAATTCACGAAGTCCTCAGAGAGATGTAAAGTATATGGATTATTTCTCTTGTGGTGAATGATTTGGGGGTGAGGGGACATTGAATCACTTCTTTGAAAGAATCTGGGATTTTTAGTGTAGTTAGTGTGTATGATTCCATATCATTTCCTTTAACTGAGCTCAAAGTGAGAAAAAAATTATTGCCTCACTTAATTGTCACTCAGAGGAATTACTATCATTCTCAAACTGAACTGTATCCCATACAAATAAAAAAAAAACAATTATCTTATGCAATCTACTTTGATCTCTTTTAAAGACCGAGCTCTCTAAGTTAATTGTGGTGATATCATGCCATCTCCTGGAAAGTAGGAAAATGACCAGCTTCTGTATTGTCAGCTGCAGCCCCAGGAAATCAGCCCCCCTCCTACCGCCAACCTGGACAGGTCCAATGACAAGGTGTATGAGAATGTGACGGGCCTGGTGAAAGCTGTCATCGAGATGTCCAGTAAAATCCAGCCGGCCCCTCCAGAGGAGTATGTTCCTATGGTGAAGGTAAAGCACAGTCACATCGTGTACCAGCAGAAATGTTGATCCCTGTGGAAGATGTGGTACCAGTTGATGGGTGTCTCTAGGTGCCCCCCCAGAGTCAGACCTGATGGTTTGGAAGGTCTGCCTGAAGACACCATACAGTGGCAGTGTTAATAAGAACCACGATCATTATGAATTGCTGTTCCTGTCTTGTTTTCTCCTGTTAATAAACACTAGGAAATGAATGTCTTGAAGCAATGCAGAGTCTTTTAATAATTATTGCTCCGAAATACATTCTTTAGGAAAAAAGGAAGCTGCACGAGAATACTTACAGTATGATGCCTCTTATGTAAAGTTGAAAAACCTGCAGAACAATCCTGCGTAAGACTTAGATACAGTTATGTTGTTAAAGTACAAAGATATATATGGGAATGATAATATCAAATTCGGATACTAGACCTCTGAGGAAGAGGCAGTTGAAAAAGGTATATTGGGGGGATTTATCTCTGTTGTTTTTCTTAAGCTGAGGGTGGAGTATGTGGATTGAATTTTTTTAAAAAAGAGGCTGGGCACAGTGACACTTCTAAGTAACTTTCTCTGAAATTCACTAAGTCCTCAGAGAGATGTAAAGTATATGGATTATTTCTCTTGTGGTGAATGATTTAGGGGTGAGGGGACATTGAATTAATTCTTTGAAAGAATCTGCGATTTTTAGTGTAGTGTGTATGATTCCATATCATTTCCTTTAACTGAGCTCAAAGTGAGAAAAAATTATTGCCTCATTTAATTATCACTCAGAAATTATTACTATCATCCTCAAACTGAACTATATCTCATACAAATAAAAAACCCCAATTATCTTATGCAGTCTACTTTGATTTCTTTTGAGAGGCC
>CM052438.1:22894848-22919644 GCA_028533085.1 Varecia variegata
GTTGGCCAGATAATTTCTTTCTATTTTTAGTAGAGACGGGGTCTCGCTCAGGCTGATCTTGAACTCCTGACCTCGAGCGATCCGCCCGCCTCGGCCTCCCAGAGTGCTAGGATTACAGGCGTGAGCCACCGCGCCTGGCCCATTTTTGTTCTTTTTAAAGATATTTTATTTTTGGCTTATTCGTTTATTTATTTATTTATTTATTTTTGAGACAGGGTCTGGCTCTGTTGCCCAGGCTGGAGTGCAGTGGTACAATCATAGCTCACTGCAGCCTCCAACTCCTGGGCTCAAGCGATCCCCCTGCCTTAGCCGCAGAAAGTGCTGGGATTGCAGGTCCAAGACACTGTGCCCGGCCCTGCCAGTTTTCATTTTTTTAAAGAGACCCTGGGCATTCTGAGTCAGTTAGCTTTTGCTGTGTAGCACTTGATTCCCTCACTCCACATCTCTGCACTGGCTGCCAGTTGGCTGATGCACCTGAATTTGGCTGTGAGGCTCTGCCTCCAGCTGGACCTGGCTTCATGTTGCCTCAGGGATCAGGCAAAGGCAGCAGCTGCAGGGAGGCAAGTTTCTCCAGGCCTGGGTGGGGACCAAGCCTGTGGCCAGACTGGGCAACCACCCTTAAGCCTTTCAGGGCAGCTCCGCTTACATCTCATTGGCTCACACAAGTCACATGGTCACATGGTCACATGGTCGAGGGCACATCAGCAGAATGGGAAACTGTTCCCATGGGAGAGGGCAACGGAGGGATGGCTTTGGTGAGTAATGTAATCTACCACAACTTTCTTGCAGACACCCAGGCTCAATTAGGGGTCACAAGAAATCCTTTTTATTTTTTGAGACACAGTCTCACCTCTGTTCAGTGGTATCGTCATAGCTCACTGTGGCCTCCAACTCCTGGATTCAAGCAATCCTCCAGCCTCAGCCTCCAGAGTAGCTGGAACTGCAGGTGCCACCATGCCCGGCTAATTTTTTAATTTTTTGTGGAGACAGGGGGTCTCGCTATGTTGACCAGGCTGGTCTTGACCTCCTGGCCTTAAGTAATCCTGCTACCTCAACCTCCCAAAGTGCTGGGATTATGGGCATGAATCGCACTGCCCAGCCTCAAAAGATCCTTTGGAAAGCCAGGTGATTTCCAGGTCGTAGCTTTTATCACCCTGAAGGCAGGCCCGTTGAGCTGCCTGCTGTAGAGCATTACCCATAATCACTGGGAGGGTCACCGGGCGACTTTTGGCGTACAACTTGGAAAGGGTTCAGAAAATTGAGTCGCTATAACAGAATTTCCTTCCGTTCCCATCTACTATTTATGGAACCACAGCTCTCAGCACTGACATCTACAAAAATGGGAAATGGAATAGAATTGATGAAAAGCCCGGTCTCAATCCAGCCACGGGTCATCCAATTTTTCTCTGGATCTGGGAACTAGAAAAACAAAGGCCCATTCTTTTCTTTAAGAAATTCGTTCTCAACAAAATTGTACTCTTCATGACTATTAATAATTATCATTCAAAATGTGTAATCCATTTGTTTTGATCCATTGTGTACTGATAACTATAATGATAAATAAACCCAGAAGAATTTTTTCTAACACTTCGAGCCTTGCAGGAAATCAAACAAATTTTAAGATTTCAATTTCCGTGTAATTTTTGTTGTAGAGAAGTATGTAGTGTAATTGATAAGATTTTCAAACATAAAAATGTTACCTTATGATAGATATCTGTGGATGAATGAAAATGGAAATGTTAGTTCTATAAGTAAAAGAAAGATGCCAAGTATTTGAATGTTGAAGGAGAGGTGGGTCCTGTGTCGTTGGCCCTCTGTATCCTCGGGTTCCACATCCTCAGGCTCAACCACCTGTGGATCAGAAAAGTAGTTAGGCCTGTGATGGTTCTGTCTGTACTGAAAAAAACACGTACAGACTTTGTTTTGCTTGTCATTAGTCCCTAAACAATACAATGTAACAACTACTTACATTGTATTCGATATTATCACTAATGCAGGGATAGTTTATACGGGAGGATGTGCCTAGGTTATGTGCAAATACTGTGCCATTTTACATCAGGAACTTGAGCATCTGTGGATTCTGGTATCCGAGGGGGGTCCTGGAAGCAACCCCTACAGGTACTGAGGGATGACTGTACTGTTTTAAATGGATTTTGTTCGATACCAAATTGATATGGTATATTTATATTCCATCTGGTTACATTTCTTAAAGTGATATGACAGTTTTATTTTTAAGTGTCAATATTTACAATATGCCAGAAGTTGTATTCTTTGTAACTATTTAAACTTATGTAATATTTTTGGTGTCAACTTAATGTGTAAAGGGGGTAAAAAAATATTTAAAATTCTTTTGGAGGGTATGTAAACAAAACTGAAGACTATTGATGCTGAGTGCACTCAGTGAATCTTAGAGTCAGAAGAACCCAGAGGTCAACCGCAGGATCCCTGGGTGTGAGGGTGCCCTGTGCCTCTGCAGAAGTAGCTGGTGTGGCACTTTAGACCAGGCTGCTGGATTTAAAGCCTGGCTGTGTGAGTCCTCTTCCTCAGTTTCCCATCTGTAGCACGAGGGTAGTATCTGATGCTTGAATGAGTAAATACTCCCACAGTGCCTAGAACTGGTACTTGGGCCAGAAGAGGTGCACTGTGCCGGCTGGCACCACCTCCTCCCTCTCTTGTTCCTTCTCTTGTGTGTGACGCCTGCTCCCCCTGCACCTTCTCCCTTGATTGGAAGCTCCCCTGAGGCCCTCACCAGAAGCAGATGCTGGGGCCATGCTTCTTGTACATTCTGCAGAACTGTGAGCCAACTAAACCTCTTTTCTTTATAAATTACCCAGCCTCAGGTATTTCCTTTATAGCAACACAAAGTAGAAAGTTCTTGGGAGCTGTGTACACATGTGGTGTATCCAATTCATAATGTTTTCTGGAGTTAAAGAGATAAAATACAACTATCTTTCAACCAGCTCTCGAATGAACTAATAAAGTGAGAACTTACTCATCATCCTTGGAGGGCACCAAGCCATTCATGAGGGATCCTTTACCCCCTCTTTCTGTTACCCAAATACCTCTCACTTGGCCCCATCTCCAACACTGGGGCTGGAATTTCAACATGAGATTTGGAGGGGATAAGTATCCAGTCTCTATCACCAGGTCTCACTCTGTTGCCCAGGCTGGGGTGCAGTGGCGAGATCACAGCTCACTGCAGCCTGAAACTCCTGGCCTCAAGCGATCCTCCTGCCTTGGCCTCCCAAAGTGCTGGGATTACAGGCGTGAGCCACCGCAACCAGCCGAGAACATGCATTTGGATGAGTTTATAACTCTTGGCAATATAGCGTGAACTGTTCAGTGTGGCATTTGGGACAAGCTCCTGGAGAGGTCCTCACATTGTGCTTGGGGTCCCTGGCTGTCCTCAGGCTGGGACGAAGGAAGACAGAGGTGCACACCTTGCAGGTGAGATCCATGGTCCTTTGAAGTGAAACTGGATTCTGAATTAAATTTAATGGGCTTTAAGTTGAGGGTGCCAGACTAAAAGAAAAATGTAGTTTTAGAGGAAACAATTCACAGAACCAAAAAGAACCACTCCTTGCTGGAGAGGATCACCTGAAGCAGCAGAAGGTGCAGCCAGTATTCAGACGCGCTCCCCAGACCAGGGAATGCCGCCTGCAAGTGCTTCCACCCCGTCATGCCAAGTGGGCCAGGTCAGCAGCCCCAGCGGAGGATGGCGGTGGCGGAGTTTAAAGAGGCTGTTGTCACTGTGTCACCATGATACCATGCAGTGCCCTCTGTGGTCTTTCTGTCTGCTCAGCTCTACTCCCTCTGTGGGAATGGGGTGGATGGGGGCCCCATTTCCACCCCCTGCTTTTCACAGCTCCCATCCCTGAATGTGCCGGGCCTTCAGCCACCCTGCGGTGGGACGGCTAAGGCTGTGTGTCTTTTACTGGTTCTATCATCCCAGGAATAAAGGGGCAGTAGTAAGAATACGATCTGCACAACACTTTCCTTACTTCTGTAGGTAGCTGCATAACACTTTGGCATGTTATGTGTGAAGACTTGGATCAAAATGTTACCTTAGTCATGGAGCAACTCAGCTACTTAGATCCTGGTTTTTTAAATTAATTTTTTACTTATTTTTTAAGATGAAGTCTCACTATATTGCCCAGGCTACATTCAAACTCCTGGGGTCAAGGGATCCTCCCACCTCAGCCTCCAGGGTAGCTGGGACTACAGCCCTGTGCCACCATGCCTGGGTGCTTAGTTTTTATTAAAAAAAAAAAAAATACAAAAAGCAATACTTTCATTCAAAGAATCTTAAAACATCAGAGCTGGAAGGAGTTATAGAAGAGCTCCATGTTTCCCAAAGTGTGCTCCAGGAAACCTCGAGATACCTTGTGGAAGAACAGAATTGGGACAGGAGGCAAACTGTCTGTTTCCCCCCTTCCTCTGCAGAAACATGATTTTCCATACTAAAGGCTCTGAGAAGGCCTGCAGTCAGTAAACCGTTTAGTGTTTTTGGGCTCAGTGCTTCGCAGTTACTTGCTGCTCTGACCCTTCTTTAATCATGTGCAGAATGTATTTGGGGAAGGACTGATTTATTCCAGTGCCTGTACTTTAGTCTGAAAGAAACTAAGAGCCCCCTGACGTGAGAACTCTGTAGGCCCTGTGACCTCAGGAGTGCCTTTGTGCTTGTTCCTCAGCCTCCTCTTTCCCGTTCCTGGGGTGTTATAGCTCTGGGTGGGGTGCACCTGTGTGCAAAGCTGCAGACCAGGCTGCCTGGGCAGTGTTTACAGCCCCAAGTCTTATCAAAGCGTCAGGGGCCCAAAATACAGAGCAGTGAGTTGTATAATATCAGGGAGAAACACTGTGGCCAGAGCACCCCGCTGGGCCCTTTGCTGCCACATCTGAATGCTGGACCTGCCCAGGAGGGCAGAGCAGCCAGAGTCAGAGAGGGTTCTAGAGACTTCTCACAGCGAGACCTGGGGCTCAGTCAAGTGGATGAAACGGGTTCACTGGCTGCGGGAGGGGCAGAGGGCAGAGGGGACCGGAGTTTTAAGCTTAACAGGCGGGAGGTGCTGGTCTTGGTGTGACGCTGTGGGCCTGGAGTTCTCCGGAGGGGTAGGAGGTGGGGCTGGATTCCTGAGCCCAGGCCGGGGAGGATGAGGCGGTGGAGGAGGGGCTCGTCTAGGAAAAGGGCAGGCAAAGTGGGGCCCCTGGGCGGGAGGGAGCGGGGCTTTGGCGGGCGGCGATGGCGCCCCTTCGCCAGCAGGGGCCGCGCGTGTCAAGCCCGGGAAGACAGGCGACACAATGAAGTGCTTGGGAGACATTATCTTGCTGGGCCTTCTGGAAAGGAATCCTTGCAACAAAGTTCCCAGCGCCGCGCCCGCCGCGCCCGAGGCCGGCTGGACCAGCCGAGGCAGCCTCCCGGGCGCCCGGTCAGGCCTCTAGGTACCGGGGCACAGCTGCTGCTGCGCGTGGGGGACACAGGCAGCGCCAGCATCTGGGAGGTGGGAGATTTGTTGGGTGTGTGGTTCCTAAAAAGGACAGTGATAATGTTCATGCCGTTTAAAAATTTCTTAACTGTGGAGTACTGTAGCAAAGGCTATAAAGTTTATAAAATGTCAACGCGCAGCTTAAGGGATGGTGGCAAATTGAACAGCAGTGTCACTGGAAGGTACCTGCTGTGGTCACAGTCCCTCCACACCAGCCTGTGTCCACCGTTCTCACTCTTATGGGGACCACCTCCCTGTTTTCCTGTCGGTCTTTACTACTTATGCATCCTGAACAGTGCGGCTTAATTCCGCCAGTTTTGAACTGTTGTAAATGCAATCACGTGGTATGGCTTATGGCTTCTTTTACTCAACCCTGTTTGTTGACATTCACTCACACTTGGCTGCAGTTTGCTCATTTCCAGGACTAGATTCCATTGACGAACATGCCATGCTCTGTCGCTCCATCCTGCTGCCGGGGGCACGCGGGGGTCCGTCCTGGCTATGAGGAAGACAGCTGTGTGCACTCCCACCTGGGCCTGTGCTGCCAGACAGCACCAACGACGTGCTGAAGACCAGTGTCCTGTTGAGTCTTTAGGGCTGTCCTCGAGGACTGCAGAGAACTGGTGACAAGCCTGTTGTGTGCCAAGTCCGGGCAGGCAGGACTCCTATTGTCTTTCACGCCGGCCCAGAACACGGGGCCTTGCACCCAATATGCGGACAGTCCGGGTGTGGGGGATGAAGGAATGAGCAGGCAGACCTGGAAAAGCAACCCTGGGTGTTGTTTTACCTTCTGTCTTCTAATCACCCAGCAATTAGGGGAGAAAGGAGGTAACCACTGGCTGGCTTCCTCCGAAAAGCCTCCAAAAACCAGGTGGCACCAGGGGAACTTGGAGGATGAGGAGGATTTGGGTAGGAGGAACATTCCAGCAACAAGTGGGACAGCAGAAACGCAGGAGCACGATGGCCCGGTGAGGCCTCCAGAGGAAAGCATCTGGAGGTGGGGGGCCCTGGCTGCTGGGTGGGGGTGTGTCAGCTCGGTCTGATCACCGACAGCAGCTGAAATTGACTAGAAACTTACTATACTTTTTAAGTGCTTTAAGGGATTATCTGGGTTCTCGGGCCGCGCCGGGAGATGGCGGTGTGGTCGTGTGCTAGGAGCCGGGACGCGTTCAAGTTCAAGCTCCGGGTCTGGAGGAAGCTTCCCGACATTCATGTTTCGTTAATAACTTAAAGAGCCCGGCTGATCAGCCGCGGCCAGCGCGTACCCCAGCCCCACGCCGGCGCGACGCCCAGTCCGCCCCGCCGGGGAGGGGGCGAGGCTGCGGAAAGGGCGCCCCACGCGCTCCAGGGTGGCGGGGACGGCCGGGCTGTGGGGTCTTTCTTCCCGGGCCCGGCAGCGCTGCCAGGCTGGCCCGCTCCCCCGCGGCGGCAGAGACCTCTCTTTTCTGAGCGGCTGCGAAGGGGCCCCCGGTGACGCGCCACCCCCGGTCCTAGTCCCGGTCCCCGCCCACCGTTTCCATCGCCCGGCGAGGTCCGCAGTCCCTCCCCGACTCTCCTCCTGGGTCCCAGCCCCCGGCCCCGCCAGACCCCGCCAGACCCCGCCAGCCCCCGCGCCGCCGCCGCCGCCGCCGCGCGCCCCGCACCCCCCACCCGGCGGGAGTGCGCCCCGCCCCGCGCCCCTCCCCCGCCCCGCCTTCCCCTCCTCTCCCTTCCTCCCTCCCTCCGCTCCCCTCCTGCTCTCCTCCCCTCCCCTCCCCCCTCCCCGCCCTCCTCCCCCTCCACCTCCCCCTCCCGCTCCCGCCCGCCGCCGCCGCCGCCTCCGCCCGCCGCCCCGGCCGCGTCGGGTAAACCTGTTTGGCAAGGCGGCCGCACCGGGGCGGATCGTGCGGCCGGCGGCTCCCTCGCGGCTCGCGGCCGCCCCTCGGCCCCGGAGCCCCTCAGCGGCGCCACCATGTACTCGGGAGCCGGCCCCGGTGAGTCCTCGCGCTCGGGGCGCCGGCCCGGCCGCTCGCGCGCTCCTCCCCGCGGCGCCGGCGGCGGTTGGCGGGCCCGGCGCGAGCGCAGCGCGGGCGGCGGGGCCGGGGGCGGCGGGGCCGGGGGCCGGGGTCGGGGTCAGCGGCGGCGGGACTCGGGCCGGCCGCTCCCTTGGCCCCGCGGCAGACGCGCAGCCCCGACCTCCTCGGCCCCCGCAGTCGTCGGGGCGCCCCGCGCGGCCTGGGCCCTTCCCGCGCCCCGCGTCCCCCGTCCCCGCCCGGGGCCGGGCGGGCTGGGGCCGGGGCCGGGACCGGGCTGGCCGCCGCGTATAGGCCCGAGGCCGGGAGCGCCCCGCCTAGCCCCACCGGGCCGGCTGCGGCTCCGGCCTTGCTGCCCCGCGGCACGCTGCGCCGGGCGGGGACGGGGCCGCGACCGGGCCGACACTAAGCGCCCGAGGGGTTCAGGCCCGGTCGGGGCGCGAGCTCGGGGGCGGACGGGAGAGAGGAGGCTGCTGCGCCGGCACCGAGCCGAGCCGCGGCGAGCCTGGGGCGCGCTCAGTTTCGTTTTTCTTTTTGCCAGCACTTCTTCGGCCCGTTTTCTGAAGGAAAGTCTGGAAATGCTGAATTTTGGCCAATTCCTGTAGGTAGTTAGGACTGTAGACTGAAAGGGATAGGAAGCGGCTCCCTAAAACCCTGAAACTGCGTGCGCGTCTGGTTTTCATTCCAGACACGCCGTCTTCCTTATTCAAGTGCTAATTGCCTTTTACAATTTACTAGAAGAGGTAGGAGATGTGTTGATCTCTTTAGCACCCCTTCTTACCAGCCAGCCTCTCTTTCTTTGGAAAAGTTCTAAGAAACTTAAGCAGTAACACATTCTCTTTCCTTTTAAATGCAGAGCAGAAGGCAGTTTCTTTGCTGGGCCTAGGAAACAGTCAAGTGTTCTAAGCCTTTTTCGCCTTCTCCCGCCAGGCACGTGGCTCCTAAATTTCCCGGCCGGCCACTTGGACGGGCACTGCCTGCTCCCCTTTGTCCGCAGGCTGCAGCCGGGCTGCGCTGGCCGCAGGCCCCGCCGGGCTCCCGGCTTGTTTACCCGGCCCGGTTCTAGGTGGTCCTAGGTGGTCCGCATTCCTGGTACGGCCTGCCCTGCTCCCTGGTCCCCTGACGGTGGACCCCTGCTGTGTCTGTGTCTGTTCAGGGCTCTGTGCCTTGTGAATGCTGAGTGTCTTTTTTCAGATGCCACTTCCCCGAGACTGAGCCTGCCGAACTATTAAATCCATCAGGGCTCTCACCAGTTTGATGGGAGAATGGTTTTAACCCTGCACCTGGGAGATGCCGCAGCCCCGAGGGCAGATGTTGGCCTCTGGGGACCCTTTGTGGCCAACCCCCCACTTGTGAAATGGACAGAGCAACCGTTTGTCCTGTTTGGGAATCTTCCACCTCATCCTTGTAAAGGAACCCTACAAATGTTAGCCACAACACCGTACATTTTTTTCAGATTATCGGTTTAAAAGTTGGAGGCCCAGGAAAAATGAAGAAGCTTGAGGAAGGTCAAGGTTTTATGTCGTGTTTTATGTGTTGTTTTTAATGCATTCAGCTTGCCGAAGTTAGTGGTGGGCTTTCATTATGAAGACAGACAGTAGAGTCTCAGAGAGGTTAAGATCTTATGCCTAGGTGGTGCAGCCAGCCAGCATCAGGGTAGTTCGCCTGACTCCCGAGCTGGCTCTCTGTGTGCCCTCCTTAGGGAAGTGGCTTTCAGTCTCTTTTGACCTTGACCCACAGTAAGAGATACCTGTTGGGTATAGACTAGACCAGCGCCAGCCTGCGTACCTGTAACTGATACCAGGGCTTCAGGAAGCAACACTTATGCTTATTGGCCCACTGTGTGCACGCACTGGGATATTGTCTATTTCATTTTAAAAAATGCTTTAGTCCAGGCTCATTTCTGGTCACTAGCTGCTTTTTGAAGGTTGTTGTGGGGCGGGCCTGGTGGGGAGAAGCCTCCTGGACCTGGAGCTTTGGTTGAAAAAATAAATGTGTCTGTAGGATAATTCTTAGCTAATGGCCGGATGGGAATGAACCCAAGTTTCAGGTTGTGTGAGTGTGCTGTAATTATAAGGTGTGGAATGGTTCAATTTTATTCTACACAGTAAGGCTTTTAATTTTGTTTAAAAGGAATTTTTGGAATAGAGTCTCTTCATTGAAACTATTTTTAATATTATATTTCCTAATTTAGAATAATGAAAAGACATTTGATCTGAATTGCAGAAAAATTACAAATAGTTTTGCTACTTCCAATTGTAATGGACTTATTAAGCAACTAAGTAGATTAATTTAAAAACATAGTTCACAATAGCTCTACATTATGCCTATATGAGCAAATACTGTTACATATGTGAATTCATATCTAGACTAAATAAAGTTAGGAATGTTACTATTTCTTCTTTTTGAACTATTTGAAAGAGTTAGTGGTTTAGGATGGGTGGTTTCAACAGTGCCCCTAAGCTTTCATAGATGAACAAATTTAGTTTTTTGGTTTGGGGTTTTGTTTTGTTTTTAACCACTTAAAGACTTAAAGGTCTTACAGCGTCTAAGTGATTGCCTGCTCCAAAAGGATTGTTTCTTTTGGTTTTGCTATGTTCAAACTCCTTGTTTCACTCCTTGCAGATTTGCTACAAAGTAACCTTTGTGACATCTAAGATTTGCTTGACAGTTGTATCAACAGGATAATGACTTTCAGAATAACTTAACTTCTTGTGGTTTCTGGTGCCATTGAACTCCTCCGGCACCCCACCCCTTGGCACTGTCTCACGAAGATATGACCAGTTCTCCCAATGGTGGAGCTGCTGGGGGCTGGAGCCCATAGCAGCAGGGCTGGGTATTCGTTCAGCCTCTCTCTTGGGTCTATTATAAACCTTGAGGAAGAATCTAAGTAAGTGTGTCAGAAAAAAAATATATACAAAAGCCTCAACTCCTAAAAGCTGTGAGGTTTTAAGAAGGAGAATTTTTTTTTTAACTTCTAGTTTCCATGTTAGAATTTTTAACAATGCCACTTGGATTTATTCTTCAAGAGTTATGCAACACTCTAATGTGCCAGTCTGATAAAATGTGTTTTTGTTTTGTGAATTGTTATTGTGAACCTTCAAAACATAACACTTGAGTTTCTAAAATAGTTTCTATTGTGAAATAATTTTAAAAACACAAAAGTAGAGTGAATAGTACAGTACTCTCCCATTTATGCATTCCCAAGCTTCAACAATCATCAAGATTTTCCACATTTGCTTTGAATATACCCCTTTCTTCTTTCTCTTTGTGGGCATTTTTCAAAGCGAATCGCAGACCTGTCGTTTCACCCCTGATGTGTAAGTATGCATGTCTAAAGCATGGGGACATTGTAAACATAACCCAGTGCCGTTGCCACACTTACTAGTCTATAATCAATTTCTCTCATTCTCTCAGAAATGTACTGGTCGTAAATTTTAATAAAAGTTCACACATACATTTGGTTTTCTGTCTTCCGAGGCTTTTTGTTGCAGCCTCTAAAGCTAGGCCTGCCTATTTTTCCCTCTGCTTTCGCCTTATTACATTTACACTGAAAAAAAAAAAAAAACAAAAAAACTCTTTTCTTCAGAACTTGTATATCACCCCCCGCCCCCAGTCCACCAGATTTTTTCTTTAATCGGTTCTAGAAAGAACCTCATTGTTCAAGATCTTTCTTTTTTTTTTTTTTTTTGGTATCTCTGTTTTCCTGAGGGGGGCTGATTGGAGACCCAGTCGTGGTTTTAATTCTGACACTTATCTTAAGCAGTGTCAGGTGGACTGGTCACTCTGCATCTTTAATTTGCAGTTGCAGCAGAGTCCTGTTTTTTGTGGCACTCTTTCAGCAGAAGTGACATTTTATAATATATGGAAAATGTGAATGATACTTGTGAATCTTGTGTAATTCTTCTCATATAATTATTCAAATAAGAGAGTTTTTTTTTTTTTTTGAGACAGAGTCTTACTCTGTTGCCTGGGCTAGAGTGAGTGCCGTGGTGTCAGCCTAGCTCACAGCAACCTCAAACTCCTGGGCTCAAGCGATCCTCCTACCTCAGCCTCCCGAGTAGCTGAGACTACAGGCATGTGCCACCATGCCTGGCTAATTTTTTCTATACATATTTTTAACTGTCCATATAATTTCTTTCTATTTTTAGTAGAGACAGGGTCTCGCTCTTGCTCAGGCTGGTCTTGAACTCCTGAGCTCAAACGATCCGCCCGCCTCGGCCTCCCAGAGTGCTAGGATTACAGGCATGAACCACCACGCCCAGCCTCAAATAAGAGGGATTCTTCCTAGCTTTAGGTTGGGGGTGTCTCTTCTGGGTAAGATAGGGGAGACGGGTCTCTCCTTATCTGTTCCCTGCCATTCTTGACACTGCACCCCCAACTCCATTATCTCGTCCCCAGTTGAAGATCCCCTGGCACACACCCCGCACTTCTGAGCCCCAGCCTGCAACCAGGGTTGGGGCCTGTGCTTTTTCACTGTAGCCAAAGTCAAGCTCTTGCTGTGGTGAAAGATCATCATTTTTTTCCTCCAAAAATTCGAAAGCCTGAAACCACTATTTGTTCTCTGGTCCCTTACTCTTTGTGACCAATTAACTATGCCCTTCTAATTTATCTTTCCATAGAGCTGTGCCCAGGGTGGATGTACAATTTATCGTCTAAACTGGGAACTTTTGAAAGGGATGTGGGGCACATGTCACATCCCTGGGACAACAGGCACAGATGAGGATGGTGTGGGCAAACTGGGATGGACGGTCTCTCTAAATGCACTTTCAAAATCAGCCTTGTATGTAGGCTCAAAAATACCAAGACTTGAAAATTTAAACTTGTTTCACTCTTCAGTGGCTCTACACTGCGTGAAATCTTCATAAAAGCCGAAGGGTTCGAGGGTGGTGTCTTGGAGAGGAGGTTGTCACCGATTTGTACCGGAGGGTGCAGGTGCGTCTCCCAGTCTTGAGCTGGGAGGCAGTGGGGGTGGGGAAGGCCCACCAGACTCCCCGCCGTCTGCCGAGAACCAGAGTCCTGCCCAGGCTCTCGTGGATGTTGGATCAAGAACTTGAAACCCACCTTTTAATCTTCTTCTTACTTTCCTCAAGGTCACGGCTAAGCAGTGGGCAGACAGCCTTCTGGCCATCAGCTCCAGCTCTGTCCTCGTCCGCTTGCACGATGCCGGGCGTTTGTTACCCGCTGTGGGTCTCGGTTTCTTCATCTGTGAAGTGGTGCTTTGGCCCAGACGACGCGTGTTCCCCTGCGGTGCCACGTCCCCTGCGATTTGCTCTCCGACCTTCCCCCCGACAGCCGTGGCCCCGGGGGCCGGGACTCTGTGCTGAGGGGATCTGCACATTTCCTCAGCTCATCTTGAGAGTGTTCTAGTGGGTCAGTAGTGACCCAGGATGGAAGAAAAGGCTGCGCGAGGCCGGCAGCGACGGCCACAGCCGGCGTTCAAATCCACCTAGCAGAACGTGGCTGCTGGCCACTGAGTTACGTGGCCTGTGGTTTCTTTTCTTGTTTGGTGTGTCAGAATAGTCGATGGGTTCTAGAGTCGGGCATTTTTTAGAAGCATCTGTGCTGTTTAACAGTGCAGAATGTTATGAAGACGCCGAAGGCATAAACACATTACCCCACATGCACACTTACACACTTGTGCGCACACCTCCACGAGCGCCTGCCCGGTGGTCAGGCCTCCTGTGCTCCAGACTCCTCAGGGTCACTCAGGGCTGCTCCTTTGGGAAGCAAGCCTAGCTCAGGGTGCCGTGCAGCCAGCAGCCCAAGGAAGCAGCAGGTTAGGGCAGGTTTGGCCAAGATCGCCTCTGGAGGTGGGTTTTAGGGAGGAAGTGGACACACACTGCTGAGGGTGGCACGGAGTGGGAGCCAGGAAGCTGTTGGGGGATTTGGCAGCTGGCTGGTGTCAGTTGTCCATACAGCAATGCGGGCCAGGGAGGTTTTTGTCATGGAACCCTGGAAGGTCAGGCCTGCTTCCCTGGAGACAGGTGTGCTGTGGCTGTGTGACCCTCATGTTGCTCTGAGGGCGCTGGGGGGGAACGGTGCCTGTGAGTGCCCTGGGTTCCGCGAGCAGGGGAGAGGGTGCACCAGCTGCATCCTGAGTGTTGGATGGTCAGCTCAGTCTGGAAAGGTCATTCCAGTAGCCCTGCAGGAGGAGAAGGGCCTTGGCCTCTGTGTCAGGGGTGGACAAAGGGTGAAAGTCAGAGGAGAAGCTGCAGGCGGGTGGTTGGGGTCTGGGACAGCAGGCCCCCTGGGTGGGGCGGCTCTGGGCAGAGTGATGTGCCCTTCCCTTCTGCATCTCAGGGTGCTGTGCGTGCGAGCACAGTGCCCTGGTGCGTGTGCTGGGTGGGGCGAGTGCGGTGAGGGCTTGCTTGGGCTTGAAGCTGGCCTGCACTGAGCAGACTCAGCCTGTCTGGGCCCCAGGCCACCCCTTACCTGCTCTGCCTTCCGGAGCCTCAGCTCTGGTACCTGGAAAGTGCGGTGATAACGGCACCTGCCTTAGGCTGTTGTGAGGGCGAGGTGGGATGCTGTGCGGAGTGCATCCTGCATCGCCCAGGGCAGGGTGTGTGCCTCTGGCGGCAGGTCTGATCCTTCCCCACAGGGTAGTTTGTAAGTTTGGTGTGTCCGGGCCCAGCCCAGCAGAGGGTCCTGCCCAGGGAAGCCTCCATGGATGGTGGGGTCTGGCCTTTGTCTTCACGGCCCCTATTCAGTGGACGTTGCATGGTGACTTGCTGTGCCGAGGGAGGAGGGGAGATTGAGGTCACTGAGTCTAGCTTCTGTCACTGGCAGAAGGAAACACCATTAGCAAAAATAAGGAATAATGGAGTGAGGGGTCAGTCCTGCTTTAACCGATCCTACACGGGACACAAAGGGGGCAGGTGCTCTCTGTGAATGGGGTGGGGGCCTGAGCCTCGGATACAGACGACGACGGATTCTCGTTTGTGCGGCTCTCGTCCGAGCACGGTCCACACAGTGCGGCAGGCTGAGTGGTGAGAACGCGAAACCCAGTGCGGCCCCAGCCCCTCGAGCTGGCATCATTTATTTTTTTGTGGGAACAAAGGAATTAATAGAATAACACGAGTAAAAAGTTGGGAGAAAGCAAAGGAGGAAACCAGGAATGACGAGGGGGAAAGTTGGGACAAGTACGGGGTGTCCGGGTGCCTGGTGCTCCTGGTACAGGGTGGGTTGCTGTGATGACACTAACTCCCGCTGCGGCAGGTCAGGTGGCCTCCCAAATCCTGGCTGCGGGACTCAGCCTCCTCTCCGCACAGAGAGCGGGACCTCGTGCTGTGCTCAGCTGAGGTGGTGCAGGCAGATCGCAAGTGCTCACGTGTGCTCGGCCCTCAGAGAGCGCCTGCCGATTGTCACTGTGTCCACTGCCGCTGGGTGTTATTGTGCTGTTCGAGAGCAGCATTTCCCCCTCCTAGTTCTGGCAGCAGGGATGGATAAGAAAACACTTGAAAAACCATATCCTCAAGAGATAAAGTGTATTAAATGCTTGGTGCCCTTGAGCTCTGCACAGACCCAAACGTGCTGCACGTGAGGATGGGACTCTGGTGGCGGCTGTGGGCAGGAGAAGCTGACGGAGTGCCACAGCGTGCTTCCAGGCTAGGAGCTGGGTACCAGCCAAGTGAGACTGCAACGGCCTCAAGCTGCCCTGTTGGTGACAGGCCCCAGCAACAGGGGGTCATTGCCGGGACTTTGTTCCCTATGCTGTGTGCTGTTTCGTGAAAAGCACGGTTTGCTAAATATTAAAACATGTGCTTCAGGACAAGAATGATCATGTTAGACTTGGAAGGTTCTCAAAGCACCTGAGACAGGTAAGACAATGTAGCCTTGAGCTGTGGACGTGAAGCCCTTTGGCGGGATGATCAATGAGGTGCACTGTGGTGGGAGAGGCCCCAGTTCTGACTGTTGCTCCTGTAGCCTCCAACTCAAGTGACCCTCCTGCCTCAGCCTCCTGAGTAGCTGGGATTACAGGTTTGCACCACCATGCCCAGCTAATTTTTCAATTTTTTGTAGAGACAGATTTTGCTCAGGCTGGTCTTGAACTCCTGACCTCAAGTGATACTCCCGCCTCAGCCTCCCAAAGTGTTAGGATTACAGGTGTGAGCTACCAGCCTATTCTGTAACATTTGAGGGTGACCTTGTGTCAGGTCCAGCCTCTTAGTGGACTGTTGTCCTGGTTCTTTGGCTCCTTGCTTGGAAGAATCACAAGCAGGCCGTGTGACGGAGTGATCGCAGACAGGAAGCAATTCTACACAAACAGCTTTTATTGCAGAAAAGAAGGAAGCTATATAAAGTGAAAATATGTTCCAGAGAGAGGAAGAGGTCAGTGTTCACAGAGTGGAGAAAGACGTTGGGGACTCCCAGGTGGTTGCCTTTTACTGGCCTGGTCGGGGGCGGGCTTACGGGGGTGTGGGACGTTACCAGGTGATTGATATACATGACTGTCAGGTGTTCTGCGTTTTCCTGCAGTCCCTTCCCCCGAACGGTTCCCGGCTTCTCCACCCCTAGGAGCCGCCCTCCTGGCCTGTATCTGCCACCTTAGATTTGGTCCCTGCCTAACATTCCCCCCTGAGAGACATGGAGCCTGAAAATCTTCGGGGTTTGGGGCTGAAGGTCCATCTTCTGCAGCTGCTTCGAGCTGAACAGGGACCATGTTCTCCAGGCTCTACGACCCTTTTAGGAGCTGCAGGTGGAAGTCACATGGAGCTTTATCCAGCGGCTCCATGGGTGGCAGTATTATGGTGTTCAGTTGTGGGGTGGAATCCCCGAGCTAGCATAAGCTTCACGTGGAACTACTGAAGCCTTGAAGACAAGCAAAATAAGAAGGTTAAATGCCTGGGCCAAATATTAATAGCGCAATGGCCGCTAAAGTTCCCAGGAATGGTAACAACCAGGTCATACTTGGTAATAGTGAAAAAAGAAGTTGCGGTCAGATGAAGAAAAATGAAATCATAATGAAAATATGAAAATTATTGGGTGCCTGGAAATAGGTGAGCTCAGAATTATTCCCATGTGCACAATATATCTACTATGCAGAGGGTTCCAGCAAAGGCTCACGTGAGAAAGACCAGGAAATACCTGTAGGGACTTTTTTACTATCTGTGGTGGCATAACCCCTGAGGCTTCATTCTTTCACCTTTTTCAAGAGAGCCTTTAATCCCTCAGTTGGTTTGCACTTGCCGGTGTCTGGGCTTTGAGCACCTCCCAGTTTCGCTCTCGAAATGTGGACCCAGCTCTCGCTCCTTCTACCACTTGTGGAGCAGGCTGGAATTCTGGTTGGAATAGCCAGAAAAAGCTTCCCAAAGGAGTGCCATCGGAGTGAGACTGAAGAAGGCGGAGTGGCGTGGGCTGCCGATCATGGTGTGTGACCGGGGCAGAGAACGTGGCACCACGTGTGAGGGGCTGCGCAGCCACAGCAAGGCGAACACACGGAGTTAGCTGTGAAGCGTGTTGGGTGTGTGGCAGAAAGAAGATCGTGTGTAGGGTTGGGGTCCAGTGAGGGGTGGGGGGAGCCGCCCTGTGGTGGGTGCAGGCCCGCTGAGACAGCGCAGGTATTGGCAGGAGAGGGAGGGAGGGGCCTAGGTGCAGGCCGAGCAGGGGAGGGCCACCAGCTGGCTTGTTTTGTAAGGACCTCTGTGTCTGCTGTGTTTAGAACAGGCTGGTGGGGGGTGTGGAGACAGGGAGGCCTGCCTGGAATAGGCCAGGTTTAACATCTTAAAGGAATGGAAGCTAGAGTGTGTGTCTGCCCCCACCTGTGCACCTACCAAACTGCTGCAGGTATTTAGAGGCTGACCCTCCCTCTGGACCACAGACCATGTGGAGTTCAAGTCGCCCCAGGCACTTCTGAGGTGTGGATTTGTACGGTTGGTTGACTCAGGGTGAAGGGACGCGGTTGCACTTGCTACTTACTTGTTGGAGAAACTGGCGGTTTATGCTCTTGCATCCCTGAGGTCTGTCCACATGTGGCTGACTGCATCTTCTGGGTGCACTTTAGCACGTTCCTCTGTCCCGTGTCTTTCCTGCAGATTAGCAGTCAGATCGAGAGGCTTGGTCTGATGCAGGTTCTAGTACTTCGGTTTGGTTTTGTTTCTGCCCTGATCCATCCCAGGTGATGGCAGGTCCCCCTTAGCAGGCAGGCTTGCTGGTTACTGTTGACTGGCAGTCACTGGGCTCCAGGAATTCATTAGGGTGTGTGACATGCTGAAATTCTGACGCTACTTCTCCATGTAAAACCTTGCCCTGGTCAGCTGTTTGGTTTCTGGTGCATGTTGAGGGCAGAGGGAATGGCAGTGAGTGGCATGGGGCCAGGACAGCTGTGCTGGGGGAGGAGGGCTGGTCCCAGTGGGCCGCCAGGTGAGGCCAGAGTGAGGGGCGGGTTCTGTAGGCGGTGGGACCTCTGGAAGGTGCAGAGCAGGTGTGACAGGCTGGGGACCTGCAGGGAACCAAGGGGCGTGGGGAGGGCAGGCAAGGCCCGGATGGGCAGGTGGCTGCTTTGGAGCTGGCCTGGCGTTGCTGGTGGAGGTGGGCAGGGAGTGACTGGGGTGAGCTAAATGTGAGGAGCCCAGGAGAATTCACTCTGCATACGTGGGGTGCCCAATGGGCTTGGCCTTGCTGGGGTCGGTCCCGCGTCTGTCTCCTCCACCCGGTTGTGAACTCCTTGCTGCCAGCACCATCTTGCTTCCCTTTCGTGAGCGTCCAGCGTCTGACATGGCGTCTTTGTTTCATCACTAAATGCTTCCTACATTCAGTTGTTTCTTGTTTAAAGGTGTGTCGAGACTAGTTTACACCTTAGAAAAGTCCCGCAGCTCTCATGCCCTGGGGCCTTTCCTGGTCGTGCCCTGGGCTGCACTGGACAGCAGGTGGGCTCCCTGGGCTGTATTTGGCGTGGGAGGCACCATCCGCCCGCAAGGGTGGCGCAGGTGGACGTCACAGAGGGCGGTGGGCCTCGGCCCCTTACCACACTGACTTAAGTAGGTAGCGGATGTACCGAGAAGGTGAGATCACAACTTGCCAACGGGCAGCTGGTGACAAGCCTCTCTGGTGTCCCACCAGCCTCCTGGCTCCACGTCAGTCGGTTCTAGGTGTTGCTGGCTCAGGTGGGCAAGCCGTGTCCGGCCACTGGGCCTGTGGTCTGGCTGTGGAGCCTGAGCACCCCTCTGTGCTTCCTCAGGCCTGGCCCAACCCTTGCGGCTGTAGGGCCTGAGGAAGCTACTTAGTTGTTTTGAGCTCAATGTCTTCACCTGTAAAATGGGGTAATAATGTATCTCCTTTCCTGTGAGAATTAAATGTTCTCATATGTGTGAAAGTGCTCCCGACTGTGCCTGCACTATTGGTGTTACAAGATGACTTGGGGCTCAGTAAGGATTTGTGGCTTCACTGTGACATGGGGGTCCTTTGACATGGGGTGTCGTTTTCCTGTTGTCTGAGGTTGGTGACGAAATTCTAGAGGTGAACTAAGGGAAAATTGGTTGTCTTGGGTGAAGATTCTTTGAAAAATAAATGCTATGAAGTAAATAGAAAAGATGGTGAGCAATTTGGTTGCAAAGCTGTAGGCCCCCTGCATGGCGTGAGTCGTGCATGTTTAGAGAGGACAGGCACAGAACTAGGTGGACCCTTTGAGGGAGATTTGAATTTAGTGCCATCAGAGAGTCGTCTCACCTGAGTTGATGGTGACAAAGGAGTCCTGGCTGCCCGGAGCTCCTCGTTCAGAAAGAGGCTGAGCCTGAGCGTGGGCTCATGGAGAAGGTGCCCTGTTGGGTTATCAGTGTTTGCCATGGGCACGGCGGGGAGGGTGGCGCCATGGGCCATCCCCACATGACATTTCAAGAAAGTTTAACTTACAGCTTGTAAGAGGCTAGTAAAAATTAGCTGTACTAAGCTTTCTGATAGTCCCAGGTGTCATTCCAATAATTTGAAGTGTGGTTTTATTTGAATTTTTTGCCCATATTTACTGAAATAAGGTGTTTTTAAGTTCATGTTGTAGAATCTTGCAAAGTCATCTTTCAGATCGTGGTTCTTAACTGATGCTGCAGGTGGTGGTTTTACTTTCCCCGTGGGGAGAACGCTGGGCCTCCCTGGGGCTCTCAGTGTTTCAGGCCGGCCGCCGTCAGGAGGTTCTTTCTTAACCCCGACTCTGAGTCTCGCCCGCCCGTGCTCTCCGCTGCTGTGGGTATTGTTTGTGTGGTCTGTTGCAAGTGTGTCAGCATTGTTGACCAAGGGTAAAGAAAAATGACCGGTGTTTCAGAGGGAGCAAGTTCTTTTTAAAAGTCACACCTTTTAAAAAAATTTGAGGTGAAATTCACGTAAGGTAAAATTAATCATTTTAAAATGAACAGTTCAGTGGCATTTAGGGCATTCACCATGCTGTACAACGTCATCTCTGTCTACTTGCAAACCATTTCATTACTCTAAAAGAAAGCCCCATACAGATAAGTACTCACCCCATTCCCTCCCACCCAGCCCCTGGAAACCACCAATTTGTGTTCTGAATCTGTGGATTTACCTATTCTGAGTATTTTCTGTAAATGAAGTCACACAATATATGCACTTTTGTCTTCCTTCTTACCATGATGTTTTCAAGGTTCAGGTTGCAGCATGTGTCAGTACTTGGTTCCATTTTATTGCCAAATAATATTCCATCGAATGGATATACCACAAATTATTTGTCGATGGATGTTCGGGTTGCTTCCACTTTTTGGTTATTGTGAATAGTACTGCTGCGAACATTTGTGTGCAAGTTTTTGCATGGACTGTGTCTTAATTTCTCTTGGAATTGCTGGGTTACATGGTAACTCTGTGTTTAACTTTCTGAGGAACTGCACTACTGTGTTTACGGCAGCGGCACCATTCTATATTCCCGCTAGCAATTTACCAAGATTTTAATTTCTTCACATCCTCATCGATTGTTATCTCAGCATTTTAGAAAGTAAAGTTCTTAAGTAGTAAACCATTTCTTGCATTTTTTAGTCACCAAAGTGGGAAAAATGTTAGATTTAAGCATGTTTTGCCCAGATTGAACTAATAGATATAAGGTATTATACATTCATTTCTTTATGTCACAGTGTACAGTATGTTTAGAACCTGGACAGCTAGATGAACATGATAAAGTTAAACATAATTTAATAGGGAGAACAAAAACATAGTCCAATATCTGGATTCAGCCCTGTATGTCTAATTTTTTTTTTGCAACAGAGTCTCAATCTGTTGCCCGGGCTAGAGTGCCGTAGCATCAGCCTAGCTCACAGCAACCTCAAACTCCTGGGCTCAAGGGATCCTCCTGCCTCAGCCTCCCGAGTAGCTGGAACTACAGGCATGCGCCACCATGCCCAGCTCATTTTTTGTTTCTATTTTAAGTTGCTGGGCTAATTTTTTCTATTTTTTTTTTTTAGTAGAGATGGGGTCTCGCTCTTGCTCAGGCTGGTCTCGAACTCCTGAGCTCAAACGATCCGCCAGCCTCGGCCTCCCAGAGTTCTAGGATTACAGGTGTGAGCCACCGTGCCTGGCCCGGTATGTCTAATGTCAAAGAAGTTCACTCTCTGATTATCGAGGGCCACCTCTGTGCACTCTCGGTGCTGGGGAATGCCTGAGTCGAGAACACAGACAGGGACCGAGCGGTCGCTCACGAATCCATGGAAAATGGCAAGCGTCTGTACCACACGCAAGCAGGGCATGATCCCATAGCAGGGGCGGGAATGTGGCCCGGAGCATGGCCTGCGGGATACTGCCATTGTCAGAGGCTGGCCAGCCTGGGGCAGATCTCAGTCCAAAACGATAGGGAACAGGTGCGAGAAACAGTTTCTGAGCAGCCTGCTGGCTGCCCGGAGAGCCGCGGGCGAGTGGCCTGTACCCCAGAGCGGCCCCTGTGAGGGAGGCTGAGGCCAGAGGGATGGGCAGGTGTGGGGTGGGGAGAGGCGGTGCCGGGAGGGCTCCTGCTGCTGGGGCTTGGATGGGTGCAGTCCACTAACAAAAGAGACCAGATTTATGTGGCATTTGCAAACTTTGAGGAAAAGTTTTAAAGGACTTGGTGTTGTGGAAAAATTCGAACGTACACAAAAGTAGAGGAGAAACTGTTAGGAGCCCTTGTGTGACCTCCCTCGGCCTCACGCACTGAGTCTGGTCTTGCTCAGGTGCCTTCCGTCATTTGAAGCATCATGTCATTTCATTCACAAATATTCTTTTAACCTTCTGTTTTGAAATAATTTTAGATTTACAGAAAAGTGGCTGGAGTAGTGCAGAGCCCCTGTCGTCATCTTCCCCCGGTGTCGCTGCCTTGCCTCACAGGACGGCTCTGCTTCCCGAGCTCAGCCTGGTCCCCCCCAGGGTCCCACGCGCCCGAGCCGGCAGCTGGTGACGCTCTTGCTGTGGCCTGGCGTGGGCGCCCTGCAGGCTGGCCCCTGTCTTCCTGGCGCCTGTCAACTTGAGTATTTCTGGACCCGTGAGGCGCTCCAGGCTCATGTTGAATTTGTTCTGTCCCAGCCCGTTTCTCAGTGAGCTCTTACTCCTTTTATTGGAAACGGTGTCAGGAGCGAAGATCTGGGCGCCGGGTGGTGGTTGTGGCAGCCGCCCCCGCCTCCCGCCCTGTCGGTGGACACGGCCTGGAAGCGCGTGTGCTCACCCCGGCAGGTGCACACGCGTGTCTGTTTCTCCCCCGTATTAATGTTAAACACCATGGGCTCATGCCCATGTTGCTGCTTCAGCTCCAACACCACAGGTTTATTCAAGCCGCTCCCGTCCCTTATTTACAACTGTATCAGACAGTGAGGGGCGGCTCTCACTATCCACGACGGGTTTGCTTATTTGTTCAGACCTGGAGTACGCATGAAGTGGTTTTAGAATTGGTAACTGGTGTCCTGTGAGAAACCGACGCACTAACTGGAGCGCTGATACGTGTGCGTAGCTCTTTTTGTCGTTAGCCTTGTAGTGTAAGAACACTGTTTTCTGAAGTTCTCAGTTCCTTTCTTCTCCGCGCCCTCCAGTGTGGCCGGCGCCACTTCTGTCCCTGTGCTCCCTTCTTGCCGACAGCTTTTGCTCTAGCCACACAGGTGGGACCCAGCATATGCCCTGTCAAGTCATTGTTTTCCATCTTGTGTCCTTGCATTCAGTTCTGTTATATGAGAAATTAAGTGAAATGCTTGTGGATAAGAATTCATAGTCTGGAGTGGAAAATGAGATTGTTGATCGTGTGGCAGTTAAAATCTGAAACACTCGGAGAGTGAGAACCCTAGCTAGCTGCTGGTAGGGAGTCAGTCGTTCTTGGTGTTGCCACGGGAAGGTGAGAGTTGCTACGCAGACCTGCTGCCCAGTACGTGCCAGAGCCCATGAATAGCGACTTGGCAACAGTTGCCACCGAACGTTGTGACAGCGGCTGTTTGCTCCACGTCCAAGCCCTGTATGTGGGCGGTTGGGACCCGCACCGGGGCCCTGCCCCCACCCGGCTCTGCCTTGCAGCGATAGGGCTGCAGGCGTTATCTCCAGAGGCGGCTCTGACTCTCCTGTCTCCACTGGAGGCTTTTCATGCAGAATTTTCTTAGGCTGTGTGCTGTGACCACAGACAGTGTTGCTTTTGACTCTCGTTTTTAAAAAATTGTTCTTGCCTTCATGTTAAGAAGAAATACATACTCATTTCAAAGAATTTAGAAGATGGAGAAATAGAGAAAAAAATCACCCAGAGTATCACTTCATATCTGTCATAGGTATTCATTTCCAGACATTTTTTCTATGCATACGTAGACAGTTGGGGTTAGCTTACAGTTATAATTTTATGTCTTTGTTGTTCACCTAATATTGTGAGCATTTCTGAGCACTGTTTATTTTTTTGTGAGGGGAGCGTGGTCACAACAATTTTTATTTAGTTTTTAAATTTATTTTATTTTTTTAGAGGAAGAGTCTTACTGTGTCACCCAGGCTAGGGTGCAGGGGTGCAGTCTTAGCTCACAGCAACCTTGAACTTCAGGGCTCAAGAGATCCTCCTGCCTTAGCCTCCTGAGTAGCTGGGATTACAGGCATGTGCCACCACACCCAGCTAATTTTTAAATTTTTTGTAGAGATAGTGTCTTGCTATGTTGCCCGGGCTGATCTTGAACTCCTGGCTTCAAGCAATCCTCCCACCGTGGCCTCTCGAAGTTCTGGGATTACAGGTGTGAACCACCATGCCTGGCCTTACAATAGTTTTTAAAGTAAAAGGATGATGGCATTACACAGATCAGATCAGAGGGTGGGCTCCCATGGGACAGGGACACACATTTGATGTGGGTACAACATCAAACCTCTCCTTGTGCCTCAGTCTCTTTGCTTGGTAAAATGGGTATAATATTGGTACTTCCCTAATTGTCACTGTGAAGATTCAGTGAGTTGATAAGCCCAAGTGCCTGTATACAGCAAGTGTTCCTGTTAGCTGCTAGTCTTGTTGATGGTACCCTTGGAGCACCCCCTTTTCCTTCAGGGTACTTCCTGCATCTCTGGTACGGTGCTCAGGGCTGATCTGGTGTCTGCCTCTCACTGCCAGGGGCTGAGCCGGTTCGGCTGCTCATCCCCAGCCTCCAGCGCGGCTGCCGATGGGGAGCAGAGTGCCAGGAAATGCCGGGCTCAGGGGTGTGTGCGCATGTGCCGGCTGGGGGTAGACAGACTGCTCAGTATAAACACGGCACCCAGACATACACAGTTAGCACTGAGGCGTGGCGCTTTCCTTCTGCTGAGCACCCACAGGGTGGGGGCTGTGCCCTGAGGCTGAGTGAGGTGGGGAGAAATGAGCTCTTCACCCTTGAAGCGCTTCATTCTGGGGGCAAGCCCTGGTCACAGGCAGTTTCAGGGGCTCTGGTGCCACATCCCTGGGCTCATGCCTGGGCTTTGCTCGTCACTTCAGCTCTCGGTGCCCATGTCCTATTCTGTAAAATGGGAGAAATAATAGTGCCTGTTGTTGTTAATTGCTGTAGTTAATAACCACATGTTAATATAAACTTATGTATCCCTGGTGCGGTGGCTCGCGCCTGTAATCCTAGCACTTTGGGAGGCTGAGGCAGGAGGATTGCTTGAGGCCAGGAGTTGAAGACCAGCCTGGGCAACATAGCGAGACCCTGTCTCTACAATTTAAAAACTTACCTAGGCCCAGTGGTGGTGTGCTCCTATAGTCCCAGCTACTTGGGAGGCTGAGGCAGGAGGATCGCTTGAGTCCAGGAGTTGGAGGTTCTAGTGAGCTATGATGATACCACTGCACACCTGTCTGGGTGACAGAGCAAGACTCGGTCTCAAAATGAAAAAGGAATAATATAACTATCAGAATAATGAACATAATAC
>CM052438.1:22926511-22954993 GCA_028533085.1 Varecia variegata
TGTGTTTTTAAGCTTTAGGAAATATTTTTAAATTTTTGGCTCACACCTGTAGTCCTAGCACTCTGGGAGGCTGAAGGGGGAAGATTGCTTAAGCTCAGGAGTTCGAGACCAGCCTGAGCCAGAGCGAGACCCCCATCTTCTACTGAAAAATAGAAAAATTAGCCAGGCCTGGTGGGTGCACTCCTGTAGTCCCAGCCACTCAGGAGGCTGAGGCAGGAGGATTACTTGAGACCAGGAGTTTGAGGTTGCTGTGAGCTGTGATGACGCCACTGCACTCTATCTACCCAGGGTGAGAGAGCAAGACTCTGTCTCAAAAAAAAAAAAAAAAAAAGATTTCTTTTTTAAATTTCAAAAATGTATGAAAGGAGAGACAGTCTAATGTATTAATCACCCAGTCTCAAGATGTCTCAACAATCTTATTTTCGTGCCTGACAATTTTGAAGCAAATCCCACATACTGCATTTTATCCCTAAATACTTGAATGTGTGCCTCTGAGAGATGCAGATTCTCATTTTATTTTTTTATGTTTCTTAATATGCCACACTAATCTGCGTATCCTTCCAGTTGTAGTATGTGTGCTGCCAGAATGAGCACTGATGAAGAGCAGTGCTGTGTTTTGTCTTGTTTTTGAGACGGGATCTTTCTATGTAGCCCAGGCTGCTCTCAAACTCCTGGATCAAGCAACCTGCCTCCCTCAGCCTCCTGAGTTGCTGGGACTACGGGTGTGCACCACCGTGACTGGCTCCAGGTTTCTCTAAAAACCGAGTCACAGTGCTGTGACCGTGATGGATGGCCATTTCTCAGTCGCGAGACACGCAGTCAGTCTTAGGTTTCCCCAGTTGTCTTGGTTTGTTTGAATCAGTATTTGTACACGTAATTAGCTGTTAATCCCAACATACCTAAGCATTTTTGCTTATGTAATTTTCAAGCTCTTGAAAGTTAACTGTCAGCTGGATGGAAATTCCTGCCGAGCAGAGACCACATTTGCTTTTAACTTTTCTGATAGCCCAGAGCGTCTGTTGGTCACTCAGAGGAGTTTGAGAGTGTTTTCCATTGTGTCATTTCCCTGTTGCTCCTCACACCTTTGTGGCTTAAAACAGCATTTCCTCCTGCACGTGAGGTTCAGGGGCTGCTGGGTCTGGCAACCCCCTGGGGCATCCGGTCACCAGCCACCTTGGCTAGGTCCTCTCATGTGCCTGATGACTGGAGGGCTGCCACAGCACTGCTCCTCCATTTGTGGGGAATGGTGGCTCATATCCTGGAAGGCAGGGGTCCTGGCAGGATGAGCAGAAGCAGGTGGGCACGCTGGCCAGCCCCTGGTGGACACGGAACATTGGCTCCTGTGCCGTAGGCCGGGCAGGTCTCGGGGCTGAGCCTGAGTCTGTGGAAGGGGCCACAGTCACAGGGTGTAGGTCAAGGACGCAGACAGGCTGTCAGCCCAGTCCACCAAGTGGTGGAGGCATGAGCTGGTCCTGAGGGAGTCTGTTAAATCTGGCCCTAGTGAAGCACTGACACCAACTGCGACGTAGGTGACCTCGAAAACATCATGGCTAAGGAGGCAGACACAGAAGGCCAGATGTGTGCTTCCACTTGTAGGAAATGTCCAGAATAGGCAGCTCCACAGAGACGGAGAGCAGATGAGTGATTGCCAGGGGCTGGGGGAGGAGAGGGTGGGGAGTGACTTGCTTAGTGGGTATGAGCTTTCTTTTAGGGTGATGGAATGCTCTGGAATTACAGTGGTGACGGTTGTACAACATTGTGAACATACTAAAAGCCCTACATTGTACACTTTAAAATGGTCACGATGGTAAATTTTATGTGAATTTTAATATGAAGGAGGAAGAAAAAAAACAGTCCTGGATCACGTCATGCATATTTATCAACCCAGCTTTCCAGAAACTCAGTCAGCGTTGAGCTGGGAGGCCTGGCGTACTTCACCTTGAGGTGTGTGTTTTTGGTTGATTGACCCCCAGATGACATTTGGGGTTCTACCTTATGCTAAACAGGGTCACCAGGGTACACAAGGCCATCTCTAGTCTGGAGGCCGTTGTCAGGGCCTTGGGAGACGGCACAGCCTGTGCCCCAGCCTGCTGTTTGAGGTTCAGGTAGGCAGCTGAGGGCCCACCTCACAGGTAGCAAATCAGTGAGGTCTTGGCTGCTGGATGGAGCCCAGCCTGCGTGGAGATCTGTAATTATGTCATCTAAAAGGTGGCAGGCAGGTTCCACGTTGGCACAGTCCAGAAGCCAAACCAGGTGTGAGCCTGACTTTCTCCAGGCTTCTGAGGGACACAACACAATGTAGATTTGTTTTGAACTGTGAGCCTGTCTCTCTCCAGGACAGAATTGATTAAAGAAGCCAGGCAGTCCTGGGGATTTTATCTGCTTGATTCTTGAACAGTTTACTCCTAATTAATTATTCCGACTAGAAAAAATTGTACCTCTCCAGGATGCCAGTATTTAGAAATGACATTTCAAATATCTAGTTGGACAAATTGGGGAAATTTTCTGATTTCTGTTATTTGTTAAATTTGCTTTTAAGTATCCCCCCAGGGAGCTGTATTTGTTCCAAGTGCCAGGAATTAAAGTGGGATTTGCATCAACTGGATTGAGCCCTAGGTACTGGCTGCACAGGACTTGCCAAAGCCTGCAGGGAAATTTTACTTAACCTGAAGCTAAAGCTTATTTTACTTTGTCTTTTCAGATGTGTCTCTTAAAGAATGTTCTTTTTTTCCCCCGGAACATCGTTTTTTTTAAAAAATTAATTTTAAAAATTGATACATATTAGATGTCCATCTTTTCAGGGTACATGTGATAATTTATTATTCATATAATCAAATCAGAGTGATTGGGATAATTTTAGATGCTTACTTTGTGTTAGGAACATTTGAATTATTCTCTTCTAGTTGTTTTGAAATGTGCAGTCGATTAGTGTTAACTAGTCACCTTACCTATCTATAGAACATCGGGTCTTACTTCTTCTACCTAGGTGTGTATTTGTACCCACATCATGGTTTTCTAATAGCACCGTAATGTACAGTTTGCCGTTCAATCATTTGCCCACCTTACTAACATTAAAACAATATTTCTTTTCACAGTATATATAGTGATTGTAACTTAAGATAACTGTGGGAGTATTTTTTTTTTTTTTTTTTGACACCATGGGTAATACTCGGGAGTATTCTTATAACTAAAAATATGCTGGGTTGAAATGCTGGATTTCTGAATATATCACTGAGGAGAGGACATTTTTTTCCCAGACATCCAAGCTGTGGATATTTTGATGTGTAACAAGAAGCTATGCTAGTTGTCCCCCCCCCCCAAAAAAAGTATAAATAGAGGCTCAATTTTTCCTTCATAATATTTATTTTTAACATTTATTTTACTCTTTTTTTTAAAGGACTTGTGTTCATTGTAGAAAACATAGTTACTGGGGAGGGATGTGTTAGTTGGGGTAGGGGGAGCTCTCAAAACAAATAGACCCAAGCATCATGGCCCAGGAATTCAAACTCTGTAGAAGCTTATTTTTCTTTCATGTAAATTTCCAGGGGTGTGTGGGGCTTAGAGGGTCTGCTCCATGGAGCCATCCAGGGATTCGGGTTTCATGGCACCCTCTGTCTAAAGGGAAAGACCAAGGAGGAGGGCAGGGAGGAATCTGTGGGCTGCCCCAGCATCCCCAACAGGGACCGGTTTCATGGAAGATAATTTTTCCGCAGACCGGGGTGGAAGTGGGGAGCTTGGGCAGGGATGCTCGTGAAGGGGAGCAGCTGTAAATACAGATGAAGCTTCGCTCGCGCACGCGCCTGCCGCTCACCTCCTGCCATGTGGCCCAGTTCCTAGCAGGCCAGGGACTGGTAACAGTCTTCCACCTGGGGGTTGGGGACCGCAGGGCTGGCCCACACCTGACCTGGCACCATGCACCTAATGACCAGACTCAGGACAGTCTGCCATCTACCATTGCAAGTTCCATCAGCCTTGAGTTCAACCAACTGTGGGTTGAAAACATTTGAAAAAAAAAGCAATAAAAAAATAACAATACAGGCTGGGTGCAGTGTATGCCTGTAATCCCAGCACTTTGGGAGGCCAGGGCAGGATGATCACTTGAGGTCGGGAGTTCAAAACCAGCCTGGGCAACATAGTGAGACCCCATCTTTACAAAATATTAGCCGAGTGTGCTGGCGTATACCTGTAGTCCTAGGTACTTGGGAGGCTGAGGCAGGAGGATCACTTGAGCCTAGGAGTTTTGGGCTACAGTGAGCTATGGTTGTGCCACTGCACTACAGCCTGGGTGACAGAGCAAGACTCTGTCTCTTAATAAAACAACAACAACAAAAAATCACAAATTTAAAAAATACAATATAACAACTATTTACTATATAGCATTTATATTGTATTTAATATTAAGTATTATAAGTAGCCTGGAGGTGACCTAAAGCATACAGGAGGATGTATGTAGGTAATATGCAAATACTGTGCCACTTTATCAGGGGCTTGAACATCCCTGGAATTGATATCCTTGGGGGTCCTGGAACTAGTCACCTCAGGTACCGAGGGACGACTGGCAGGCATGTGCCCAATTGCTGTTGAAAAAGAGGCAGCCAGACTGGTGCCGTGGGAGTGGGGAGAAGAGAAGATTAGAACCTGTCTGGTTGTCATCCATCACTGTTGTGCACGCGTGCACACTCATCGGCCTACTGTTTGCCGGGCATTCTGCTCAGTGCTGGGGATGTACCTGTGAACAGAAACCGCACTGCCCTCCTTGGGTTTGCCTGGCGCAGGGAGGACAAAATGTGTAGTGTGCCAGGCAGCAAGTGCCATGGAGAAAAACGAAAAACAGGGCGGGGGAGTGGGGTGGGCAGAGGCCATTTGTAACACGGCACAGTCAGCAGTGGTCTCTAAGAAGGTGACATCTGAACAAAGACCTGAAGGAAGTGAGTGAGTGAGCAAGCCACAGGGACTTCCGAGGAAAGAGTGCAAGCAGAGGAAATGGCACATGCAAAGGCCCCGGGGCAGGCACCGGTTGGACATTTCGTGGCTAGTGGGTGGCAAAGATCATAGTAGGTGAGAGGGGCGGGGTGGGGTGTCAGCAGCGAGGCCGTGGCTGTTCTCCTGATGGCGATGGGACGCCACAGGGGGTTTGAGCAGAGGAGTGTCCCAGCCATCCTTACTGGTCTCTGGCTGCTGTGTGGACACACAGAGTGGTCCTGGCAGGAGCTGTGGAGTGATGCAGGTGGGGAGAGATGGGGGCTTGGATCTGGGTGTTAATGGTGCAGATGGTCATTTCAAAGGTGTTTTAGAGGAAGAGGCAATAAGATTGTCACGGGCCAGATGTGAGATGGGATGGTAGAGCGTCAGGGATGGCACCAATATTTTGGCCTATTTCTAATCCAGGATCATTGGGACAAAAAGTGAGAAAAAAAGAATAACACCTTGGCCTGGGCAGTGGCCTTGTGACTGAGACGGGAACACCTGGATGGCCGTTAATTGTGGGGTCTTGACCCAGTCTCGTGGGTTCAGAGAGTAGGGAGGATAAGACTTGGAGCCAGTCAGTGTAGACGACTCTTTCCAGAATGGCTGCTGTGGATAGAGGAGGAGGCAGAGGCAGAGTGAGGCACCAGGGAGAGCACGGGTCTTGGAGGCAGGTCTGGGCGTGTGCCGGTCAGCCGTGTGCCCTGGACAGCCAGGGAGAGGTGTGAAGGGGGCGGCAGGAGGTCCCAGGGGATGTTTGGACCAGCAAGCCCTGGAAGCCAGGTGAGGCCCCTCGGGCGCGCTGCAGGTGGATGGGACAGCCTGGGGAAGCAAGCACTCAGCAGGGTGGGGCAATAGCCAGGCCCGGCCACGGGAAGTAGTGACAGCCTGGCTGGGGGTGTTCAGAGATGGAGAGGAACGAGTGGAGGCAACAGGTTGGGGGTGGCTGGCGGGAGGTGGGACCCGAAGACTGCTTTTGTACTGAGTGGGTGTCTGTTGGTGGTTAACCTGTGACTGCTCTGAGAATGTCTACTTGAGCTTCATTCTTCAGAGGTAGTTTTTCTGAGCATAGGTTTATAGGCTGAGAGTTTTCTCTTTGCACTCCGACAACATTCCTCTGTTCTGGGCGTTCATGGTTGCTGTTAAAGTGGGCTCTCTGGTCATGGTGGTTTTGTAGCTGATCTGTTTTCTCTCTAGTGTCTGTTTTTTTTTTTTTTTTTTTTTGAGACAGTCTCGCTCTGTTACCCTGGCTAGAGTATAGTGGTGTCATCATAGCTCACTACAACCTCAAACTCCTGGGCTCAAGTGATCCTCCTGCCTCAGCCTTCCAAGTAGCTGAGACTACAGGTGCACACCACCACGCCAAATTTTTCTATTTTTAGTAGAGACGGGGGCCTCGCTCTTGCTTAGGCTGGTCTTGAACTCCTGAGCTCAAACGATCCGCCCGCCTTCACTTCCCATAGTGCTAGGATTACAGGCGAGAGCTACCATGCCTGGCTTCTCTTTGTCTTGTCTTGTGTAAGATGGAGGCTTGAGGCTTGTCTACGTTGGGAATGATCTGATAGAGAGGGGCCTTAGCCAGGAGCTGACGGTGTAGCAGTGTCCACGTGTGGGGGCTTGTCAGTGGTGGCTGGCCCTGGCTTGGGCACCCACAGCTCATCTGCAGCAGCAGGTGAGAAGGCCCAGGCAGGTGGGGCTGGGGAGACCGTGGGAGCCGTCTCAGCAGCCTTTACTTCTTCTGAAACCGAAAGCCAGCTCCCAGCTGGGGAGGATGCAGGAGGAGGTGCTGGAGGCTGGGGGAGAAGGTGTGGTGGTTGTCCCTGTGGAGGGTGGGCCTGTTAGTGGATGGTAGGGATGCTGGCTCACACTGAGGGACCACAGGAGGGTGGCGTCACCAAGGTAACGTGGGACCAATCAGTGGGCTGCAGCCTGGGGTTCAGACCAGCATCACGTCAGTCCTCGATCCCAGGGGAGCCCACTTTCTCCGAGCTTGCCAACTTTCTGTTTCATTTTGTTTTTGCTCTTAGAGATGTCCCTTCCTGTGGGCCCTGCATTGCACCAAAAAGCCTGTTTCACCCAGGCCAGAGTTGCTTTGCAGAGGGAGATGTCTTCCCAGTACCTGGCTGGCTGTACTACTGGAAACCCGAGACTAAACTTTTAAAATCTGCTACCATTTTCTCACTTCCATGACTGGGAATCTGATTGACAAAAGACTTCCCATCGAACACTCCTCAGCTCCATGTGCCTTTCTCTTCAGGTGCACACTTTTGGCTCTATTTACCATGACAGAGCTCAGTGACAGTTGGATGTGTAAATAGTCTGTACTGAAGCAGGGGCCTCATGTAGGGAACATAACTTTGGCCAAGAAGACTGGTTGGTTTGGCACTATTAAAAAAAATTGATATTCCAGTTATGTATTGCTATGTAAAAAATCCCTCCAAGGTTAATGGTGTGAGACAACAACTATTTTGTTACGCTTGTGGATACTGTGGGTCAGAAATTTAGAAAGAGCACAGTGGGGTAGTTTGCCCTATAATGCCTCAGCTGTGGGGGGGTGAAGTGGCTTAGGGCTGATGTCACCTGGAGGCTTCTCATATACCCGGTGCCTGGGCTGGGATGACTCAAAGGCTGGGCTCAGCAGGGACTACGGTGCTTACAGGTGGCCTTTCTGCATGGTTTGGGCTTCCTCACAGCATGGTGGTTGGGTTCCCTGACGAAACGTCCTGAAAGCGAACATTTCCAGGAACAGGGTGGAATCCTGCATGGTCTTTGTGACCCAGCCCCAGAAGCCCACAACATTATTTTCTCCCTGCCCGTTGCCAAGCTGGTCCCAGCTGCTTGGGTTCCGGGAAGGGGTCACAGACCCTGCCCTCTCAGTGGGGCTGTTTTAAAACTGCCCAGTATTGTCTTTCCAAAAAAATTAGTTGGGACCAACTTTACGAAGCAGGGTTCCATAATTGTCTGTGTTGTTCAAGGTGGTCACCAAATACCATTTTTCTTTGTTAACAATATGTAGGAAAGACTGATCCCGTGTGAGTGCTTTCAGCTACACTTCAGCTCAGCTGAGCAGTGTGATGAGCAGAGTTACACTGCACCTTCTCGTAGAATGCTGACATGAAACCACACAGAAGCTGCTTTAATTTTTTCAGAATGAGTGAACATTTTTGGTTCCTTAAGCCCCCCCCCCCCCAATGTTCTTGACTTACCCGTGTGCTGCAGGATCCGATAGAGAACATACGTTAACACAGCCAGGCAGCAGAGGCTCCTGCCCAGGGCAGGACCGATTAAAGGAAATGCTTTTAAGTAGATTTTATACTTGTCCCTCTTCTGTACCTTGCAGTGTTTGTTGTTTGTAAATGGCATCTTGGTTAAATTAACTTTTCTAATTAGCGGTTGCTCCCATCCAGGAATGCAATAGATTTAAGCAAACTGGTTGGGTTCTTTTTAGTTCTAACAATGTGCCTGTGGGTTCAGTCTCATTTTCCTTTTTTTTAATTTAATTTTTTAGTAGAGACGGGATCTCATTCTTGCTCAGGCTGGTCTTGGAACTCCTGAGCTCAAGCGATCCTCCCACCTCTGCCTCCCAGAGTGCTAGGATTACAGGCGTGAGCCACCACACCCACCGATGGATTCAGCCTTATTTTTACATGGTGATTATGTCGTCAGCCTGTGTCTTTGTCTCCAGTTGTATTGTTTATTTCTTTTTCTTATCTTACTGCCTTTGCTGAGATCCATTGAAGTGGTGATATCATTGTTCATTGTTTAGTTCTGACCTCAAAAGAATTCCTGGTACGTCCCCATTGGGAATGATGTTTCAGTAGGTTTTCATTAGATACCTCTTGTTAGGGCAAAGCACCTCTCTATCCTAAGTTGCTCGGGGCTTTTGTCTATTTTGTTTATTGTTTTTGTCTTTTAGATCATGAGAGGATCTTGATTTCCAGATAGGTGAAAAGATATAAATCATAAAGTGAATGTCTGTATAGCAGCCACCTACTTTAATGGAACGGCTTTGAGCACTCCCTCAGGGGCCACTTTCATGTACATCTTAAATTTGTCACTTAGGGGGTTGCCTGGACCCTATAGGTGGTGTAATTCAAAACCCAAGCCTGAGCATAGGACCCCATAGCTGCAGATATCCAGGGTGGAGTCCCACTCCCGCTCACCACCCCTCCTCCCGCTCCGGCTGCTCTTGGGCAGACTTCCTGCCTTCATAGTCACCAAAGATGTTGAGCTTACAGAACCCAGCAGACTAGGTCTTCAATTCCAGGGTGTCTATTTTCTAACTGTGACCATATTGGTTACTTAATTTATCTGTAAAATGGATACAGGGATAGTCCTTGTCATAGGATTCTTAATACTATTAATAGTTAAGAGAATGAATGTAGTGCACCACCACATAGCAGATGTTCAGTAAGCATCTCTTTCAGATACTGGTCTGATTATGGCCATGATCCCAGGTGCCGAACAGTAATTCTGTTTCAGTGGGTGCTTACTGAGCACGGACGACCTGCCAATTTTGACCTTGTGTGGGGTGCCAAGAGTGGTGATATGGGTGCCATGGCTGTCCACACTGGGCTCGGGATCTAACAGGAAGAAATACTCTCTGCCCGCAAACTACTGAAACACACAGTAGAACTGACTCCAGCATGAGAAGTGTGAACAGTACAACAGGAACAGCAAGAAGGGAGAGGTGAATTTGGAGAACGTGGTGTGTTGTCGCATTTCTCTTGCTGAGCAGAAGCAGGAACATGTACAGGAAGGCTGGGTCATGGGAGACCACTGGGCTCACGTAGTTGAACCCAAACTTCTGGATCCTGGTGAATGAATCCTGCTGCCTTTGCCTAATTCTTTTTGGTGCAGTGGCTTCAAAACATCTGACCAAAGCATTTGTAGTTGTCCTGCAGCACAGAGACTGTGCTCTCTCGCTTGTGGTCCAAGCCTCTTAGCACAAGGGTCGTGGAAGCTGTGGTGGTCTATTTCTTACCTGCCCTGCTGCCGTCAGTGGCTGAGCTGCCTTCAGTGGCCGAGCTGCTTTGGGAACACCTGGCCCCTCACACTGTTTTGTCTTGTCCTTTATTTCCTTCCCATCCTCTGTTAGAACCTGCAGAACAATGAGCTCAGTGGTGGCTGGGCACTGTGTGCCCTGCAGTCCAGGGCTGGGCCCCACCTGGGTCAGGGTGGCTGTCTGATGTGAGGCTCAGGGCAGGCGGGGTCACCTGTCTGTTCTCCCAGGCGGCAGATGACACAGCACGTTGATGCTGAGTGTAATGGGCTTGTGCGTCGTAGCAGATGAGCAGGAGATGTTGATGGGTTTTGCTGCCTAGCTGATAAAAATAGACATTCTTTTTAAAACAGGCAAAAGGCTAAGGTGTGTTAGTAGCCCTGTGGGATGGAGCTGAAATTGTGGTTTTTCATTTTCGATGTCGTTTTCTCTTCCTGATTCCCTTTCTCTTAAAATTAGTCCTCACAAGCTAATACTGATAGAGCAGGTTTAAGCAGGCTTGAGTTAGCTAGAGATTTCTGAATGCTAATTTCTTCTTATTCCAGTACCACAATTTAGGCTTTGAAGCTCAGGCATTGGAAAGGGCCCTTCCTCGGGCAGGGAGGTGAGGGTTGGCCCTGGCCCAGCCCTTTGGTGGCTGTTGCCAGGAAAGCAGTTAGGGAAAGCAGGGGCAGCCAGGCTTGTCAAACTGCTGCTCATGATGAGAAATTCATTTCCAGCTCACCTGGTTCATGCTTGAGTGTGGGCGACACGACAGGAGTGAAAGTGACAGATGGTACTTTCCTTAGTAGGTGGGATGTGCCCTTACAGAATAAAAGAACGCTGACCGGTGGGTGGCCAGCTGTGGCTCAGCGGTCACTGCTCTAGCTGAATCGTGGGGCTTCTTAAGCCATCACCGCAGATGCCACCCCCTGCATTGGTGCGAACATCACACTTCCCCAGCGCCCACGCTGGCACTGGAGAGGCAGCCAAGCTCTCAGAATTGGAGTTCCTAGCTTGTGCTTGCTGGAAAAGGTGTATGTAAATGAGGTGGTTTTCTTGCCACCTTGGAAAATGATTCAGCCCTGTGAGCGCGGGAGGGAGAGAGGGACTCCCCGCCTGAGTCGGCAGCAGAGCGGAGGCACAGGGCCCTGCCCAGGTGACGTCACAGGACATGGTTATACTGTGAAGGAACAGATCTTCTGCGGAGTTTTTTTTTTTCCCCCCTTTTATAGAATTCTAGTATGAGTTCCCTGTAACTGTGACGTAAAACCCAAATTGTGGCTTTAGTCTTCTATTTCAAATAACACGTTCACCAGCAAAGATGCAAAAGAGCGTGATGTGCGCTGGGGCAAGGATGCACGTTCACATTTCGCCCTGGCTGGACAGGTCCCCAGGGGCTGGCGGGCACCAGGGGAGTTCTCCAGGACAGGGCTGTGTGGCCACAGGGTGAGGCAGGGGCCACAATGCCCCCGAGCCTCTATGGTCACTGCCTCCGTGCAGGGCACTTCTTCTCACCTGCGGCTCCGCCTCCTGCCTCCCAGCACCTGTGCTCCCAGGGACAAGCCGCTTCATGTACAGGTCGCACTTTGCTCATCTGTGAAACATACAGTGGGAAAAGAGGCCTGCCTCAGACCTTGAATTGAGCACGTCTTTAACCCTCTCTGGGTGTCTGTTGATGGTGTAATGATTATGTGTGCTTGCTTATTAAGTTTTTATTTTCTTTAGTGTAGGAAAATGTCAGAAAAATAAAATGCTGTGTCAAACATTCATGTGTCCTTCTCCCAGAATTTGTTCGTACTTGTCTTTGTAGGCTTTTAAAAAATAAATGTTATTTTTTAATGATACATATAATATGCTTGCTTACAAACAGAAGTACCTGGGCACAGTGGTGCCTGCCTGTCATCCCACCTACTCGTGAGGCTGAGGTGGGAGGATCCCTTGAACTCAGGAGTTTGAGTCCAGCCTGCACAACATAGTGAGACCCTGTCTCTTAAAAAAATAAAATAAAACCTTTAATACAGAAGCATAAAGAAGAGTAGAAAGGCCAATTGTTGCTCGAGCACTCGGGGATAATCACTGTAAATATTTTGTTTTATAATCCTTCTATACATGTTCTTATTCATATGGCGTGTATGAGTGTGTATGTGAGAGAGAGAGATTATAAGACGGATGGGATTGCATCAAACACCATTGTGAGGCCGGGCGCGGTGGCTCACGCCTGTAATCCTAGCACTTGGGAGGCCGAGGCGGGCGGATTGTTTGAGCTCAGGAGTTCGGGACCAGCCTGAGCAAGAGCGAGACCCCGCCTCTACTAAAAAATAGAAAGAAATTATCTGGCCAACTAAAAATACATATAGAAAAAAAAAAATTAGCCGGGCATGGTGGCACATGCCTGTAGTCCCAGCTACTTGGGAGGCTGAGGCAGTAGAATCACTTGAGCCCAGGAGTTTGAGGTTGCTGTGAGCTAGGCTGACGCCACGGCACTCACTCTAGCCCGGGCAACAAAGCGAGACTCTGTCTCAAAAAAAAAAAAAAAAAAAAAAACAAAAAACAAAAAACAAAACAAAAAACACCATTGTGAAACTTTGTCCCACTTAACAATGTGTGGACCTCTTTCTGTAATTAATGTGGATGCATGATGTCACTCAACTGTCATCGTAGTTCATTTAACCTGTTTTCTACTGATGGACATTTCAGTTATTCGTAGTCTTCCATGCTCTCATGTCTAGATGCCTGAGTATCTTGATAGGACAAATGCCTAGATGTTGAGTTCCTAGACCAAAGGACACATAATTTTAAAATACCTCTGTTAAAATTATGGATGTGGCTCACGCCTGTAATCCTAGCACTCTGGGAGGCCAAGGCAGGAGGATCGCTTGAGCCTAGGAGTTTGAGGCTGCTGTGAGCTACGATGACACCAGTGTACTCTACCCAGGATGACAGTGTGAGACTTTGTCTCAAAACAAACAAACCAAAAAACATGGATGGATGGGAGTAGTCATATTGTCCCTGCTCTTATCAGTGCTAGCGAGGCAAAATATTATTTATAATTTTAATTTGTATTTCTTTGATTAAAGGCTAAAAACATTTTCATATGTTTATTGGCTACTGGTGTTTCTTATGCACTGTCCATTCATCCCCCTTGCCCATTTCCTGCTGGAGTTTTAAATTTTATCAATTTCTATAAACTGTGTATATTTATATTTTTTAGGTTTGTGAATTTATGATGTCACAAAATCTTGAGTTTGTCATGCCTTTAGAGAAGTTTTTAAAAATCCTACGTAGTCAAGTTTGTTCTTTTGTGGCCTCTGATTTTTGATTCTAAGCAAAAGCATTTCTTCCCCCAAATTATAAAAGGTTACTAAATTTTAAAATATTTTGGCTGGACTCACTGGCTCGTTTGAGGGCCAGGAGTTCGAGACCAATCTAAGCAACATAGCAAGACCCCATCTCTACAAAAAACAGAAAAATTAGCTCGGTGTGGTGGCACACACCTGTAGTCCCAGCTACTCTGGAGGCTGAGGCAGGAGGATCGTTTGAGCCCAGGAGTTGGAGGCTGCAGTGAGCTATGATGACACTACTGCACTCTAGCCTGGGAGACAGAGTGCGACCCTGTCTCTAAAGAAAAGAGAAATTAAAATATATATATATTACATGGGTCTAGGAACCAAACAAAAAGAAAAAAAATAAAAAAAAATATATATATATTTCTGTGAATGTTTTTGTTTCAAAATACTATCTATTTACAGTTCATACCCATTTGGAATTTATTTTGTGATAAGATGTGAGAGGGAGCTCACCTTGTTTTTTCCCTTTGAATATTCAGAAAGTTGTTCCAACACGCTTTTTTCTGTCCTGTGCCATTGATTAGAATGCCACCGTAGTCCAGCCTGCACTCTGCTGGTGGCTTGGTTGCACACTCCCATTCATAGGGAGACCGCGATGGTTTTTCTTCCTGCCCTCTTCTGAAGCTGAGCACCCTGAGCATGGGGACCCAGGAGGTGCTCGGAAAGTGTGGAGCAAGTGGAATCCTGCCATGGGCTGGTGCTTACAACGCTTTAGCACAGAGCTTGGCATGTCAGACCTCCCTCACGGGCTCTCAGGTCTAACCAAGTGAATGTGGAGAGGCTACACTGTTATGCACTGTTAGCTCCTCCGTCTCTTTTTGTTTGATTTAAGCGTATCCGTTCTCTCAAAAGGATTTGGGGCAGCTTGGCCTGGTGGCAAAGCTCATGTGCTCTGATAGCTACAGGGCCCCCATTTGAGTCCCAGCGTTGCCCGTCAGCTAACTTCTGGACATTTCTGTTCTCCATCTGTAAAGCGAGCACCATATTTGCCTTACCTATGTTAAGGATTGAATGAGATGCGTGAAGATACTTGCACTGTGCCGGGTGCAATAGGGCCATTACTTCTTAAATTATTATGGGAGCTTAAAATGTGAATGCACGTATCAAAAAGGGAAATGAAACATTTTACGTAGGCATTGAGAAATATTCTGGGTATCTAGAATGAATCAGTTATATAAAAGCACAAAGGAGTTTTTTTTTAACTTTGCTATTTATTTAGCACAGATGGGGAGTGTGAAGGTAATAGGTCAGATTCTGTTTTTTTTTAAATTTATATACTTTTATTGATAAATAATAGATGTACATTTTGGGGGGATGCATGTGATTGGTAGGTCAGATTCTTGCACGTTTTAGGTGAAAAAAGGAGGACTGAGGTTTTTTAGAGAAATAGACTGTTCATTGAAATGCGAGAGATGCATGCAGAGTCCTGTGAGAGAGGAGGCCGGCCAGTTCAGGGGATGGCGTCGGTGGAGGGAGACCCTGGAAATCGGGATCTTGGCCCCTGCGCTCCACTGGCCAGGTGCCTGGGTCAGGGTCACCCCAGCCTGTGGAGCCCCAGCTCCTCCTCGGTGCAGTGAACACCTGTGTCTGAGAAGGCAGGTGTGCGGGTACATGAGAATGTGTCTGTCTGAAATCTCATTCCTACAGTGTAGTAGATGCGTAATAAATGCTGGCTTCTTTAGTTGAAACAGTCTTCATGGGAATGCCTCATGATTTTACCCTAAAAGCACTTGGCATTGTGTTATAAATCAGTAAGATGGGCTTTTGTTTGTTTGTTTTTTCTTGAGGCAGGGTCTCACTCTGTTGCCCAGGCTGGAGTGCAGTGGCATCACCATAGCTCACTGCAGCCTCCAACTCCTGTGCTCAGGCCATCCTCCCACCTCGGCCTCCCAAGGTGCTGGGATTACAGACGTGAGCCACCACACTGGGTCAACAGGTGTTTTAACTAAGAGTCAATGTGACATTAAGATATTCTTTTATTCATCTACTCCTTCATTCAGTGAGCAGTTCCACAAAAGTGGATACAACCCCTGCTGTTGTGATGCTCACATTCTAGTGGGAGAGGCAGATACTAATCAGAGAATAACCAGAGAGAAATACACGGTCAAAGTGGTAAGGGCTGGAGAGAAGCGAGAGAGAGACGTGCGTGTGAGATGTTTTCCACATCTGCACTGAGCTTTTGTCAGGTGCTCGCATTCCATGGCGACGTTTTTTGAGAAACACTTGAAGAGAACGTGGTTACCTTAGTAGATCCAGCAGTAATGGTGACCACGCCTATCAGCTATGGTGATTTGGGAACGTTTCTATGGGAGGAATTTACATTTTACCAGTATTTCTTTAATTCCGCTTTGTATTTATTATAGTATTTCTGATATTGTTGAGTAAAGACAGATGGTCAGAGGGCAGGGTTTTGACTTGTGAGGGAAAATTTATTCAAAATTTATAGGAAAACAGTTTTTTATAGGTCCCAGGGTTGGTTTTGGAGACCATTTCTCAAAGAGATGATGATCGTTGGAATTTCAAGTTAAATCACAAAAGTCCCTTAAAAACCCCATTGTAGATGAAATTCTTTAAATTTGCCATGAAAATAAAGAACAATATTGTTAGTCATCTGTAGGAGGGTAGTTGGATGTTTGTTTTATAATTAATCCTAAACTGTATATATGTGTCATATACTCTTTGTATGCACGCTGTATTGCTCACTACAGTAAGGTTAAAATATTTTTAGAATATTACTCATGAAACCGGAAGAGTTGAATGAGTAATTTCAGTCGTCATCCCCAGTCCTGACTTGGGAGGCTGGTGGCTGGGGTGGCTCCGGCAGGCAGTGCTGGGCTGGGCCTTCCCTGGGGTGTGCTCGCCGCTGCCCTGGCCCCGGCGCCTCCGCAGCCCCTGCTTTGGGAGCGACAGCTCGCCTGTTCAGGTTGCCTCCCAGGCCCCCTCTTTTGGCGTTGCCAAGAACCAGACGGAGGCAGATTGGAAATGCCCAGAGAATTTTTACCCACGAAGATCAGAAATGAGACTTCCAGGAGCCAGGACCCATGTGTGAAGATGACACGTTTCCGAAGAGCAGCTGTCTGTCTCGGCAGTTGGCCGTCCTCCCCCGTGCTGGGGAGCCTGCCCAGGGTTCCCTCCCGTCTCTCCTTTCCTCTTTTGTTCTGAGTGGGAGGCGCCACCCAACCTTCCCAAGGGCGTGGGGAGCGGAAGTGCCAGTTCCTTCTCAGGGTGTAGATGCCGCGTGGCTGTGGTGTAGGATGGGTCCTGTGTCCCCTCTCACAGGAGAAAGGGTAGGGGTGGTTTCCTACACTGGGACTCACCAGGCCCTCAGGCTGCAGCAGGCTCTGTCCCCAGGGAACAAAGGACCAGGGCTCAGGCTGATGGTGGCTTTTGTGTACTGTGTTCTCTGAGCCAAGCACACTTGGGGCCGTTTCTTACCACATTTAAACACCTTAGTGTAATCAGCTGATGCCTGGGCACAGATGCCCCCAGTTAAAAAGATCACCATGATGCAATTCCCACTAAATGCTGGTGGGTGGCACTTGCTGGCATGTTCTGTGCTCTGGCTGGTGGCAGAAGCAGCCTTCGCAAACATGGCCAGCGAGGTGTCTGTTGACTCCTCCCGCCGTGGAGCATCTATCTGCCTGTCCTCCACTCTCTCCCATGTTCTGAGGGGTCCTCTAGGCCTGGGACCTGGGGCTCCAAAGGACAGGGGTTCCTTTTCCTCACCGTCCTGTCACGTTTTACTTTGTGTCCCTGAAAACCTAGGGAGCTTCAGAGCTCACTTCAAGCTGAGTTCACCAAGGTCTGGGAGCCAGACTGGACCCAGCTCCCAGCCGGGCTCCACTTGGCCATGACGCTTGGGCGGACCACGAGAGCCAACGGTCCTGCGTCTTGGCATTCGGCCAGACTCAAATCCACCTCCCCGTGGAAGCAGGCTGGGTTTGGTTTTGTTGTCTTTGTTCCTAGTTGGCTGGTGGCTTGCCTGGGTCTGACACCACAGCTCTGCAGAGTGTGTAGTTGTTTTGTCTCCAGCTGACAGAAGCAGATGTTCCTGTCTGCATTCTTAGCGCTCATTCTGAGAATGCCTTCATTCATTTCACCAGGGAGGCTGCTGTGACTGTGTTTAATCTAGTTCAGTCAACCTGGGTGGCCATCGTCACCGAGGCTCACCTGTGTAGACAGCAGGTGAATTGTCAACTGTGCACCCTGGTTTTGGCAGGAGGGTACCAGTTTGAGCATCTGCTTTCTGGTCTGTGCTCCGATGAGCCATCGACCTGTCCTGCTCCATACCTTGTAGCGAACAGCTCAGATCCAGGTGGTCGCACTGCTCAGACAGCACCTGGCCAGGGCACCCGGACGCGTCAGTCGCTCAGCCAAGAAGCCTCCGTTTGAGCATGGAGGAGACCACGTCCACGCCCACTGGCTCCACAGCCCTGAGCTATTTTTATCACTTTCTGTGGCCTTCATAATTTCTAGCTTTTGCCCCACACAATAAAAACAGAGTTCTAGAAGGAAATCAGGATGCGCATGCTTTGAGTAATGGTGTTCTGAAAAGAGCTTTGCATGCCATTTGGGTAGCAAATCTCTCAGTATTTGTGTCCCCTGAGACGCGAGTGCCGAGGGCTGGGCAGCTTCCTAGAAGAGAGCCCTTGCTCCAGCCTCTCCGCAGAGCCGGGACACAAGCTCAGGTGGTGGCTGGACACCACTGTGATACAGACCCCGGGCCTCGTGGTTTTCCAGCCGGTGGCCAAGGCTGCTTAATTTATGAGCTGAGCTGTTCATTTACTTCGGGCTGTGTGGTTTAGATTTTTCTTAAGGAACATTTAAGTCACCTAGGAGTGCACAGTCATGCAGGTCTTTTTGTTTTTTAAAGGTTGCATAACTCATAGTAAGATGTCACGGAAGAAATGTGTGTGTGTGGGCGGGAGGCAGGAACCCCACTGCTGGGCACCGGCCTCTCTCGGAAGTCTCAGTGTACGTGTCCTCCCCCAGATTTAGCCCCCCAGACCAGTCTCCTTGGCATTGTGTCCCCAGCACCTGCATAGGGCTGGGCTCACAGGCGGTGACTCAGCAGGCTGGAGGGAGGGCTGAGTTACTCTCTTCCTGCCCTGGGTTCCCAAGGTGACTTCCTGCTCCAAATCCTGTGATTCATTACATGTCATCTCTGGTCGAGGACGTTTTCCTTGGCCTGGGGGGATATACACTGGTGACATTTGCATGTGTGCTTGTTACACAGTAGGTGCTCAGTAAAAGCCTGGGTGTGTGGGGGTGGGGACCAGGTTGCAGCAGGTTGTCATCTCCCCCTTAGGTTCAAGATCTGTGTTCCCAACCTAACGTGTTAAGCTGTTTTTTTGAAAATCAATTTTATATGCACAAGTCTGTAGAAAATAGCAGAGACGCAATCTCTAGACAATTTTTCGCGCTTGTCTGCTTGCTTGTCCCAGAGAGTTTGCTTTCCATGCCAGGCACTGGCTTGTTTCTTCCCTCAGTGGTGTCGGCAGAGACCGTCCCAGAGCGCCCAAGCCCAGTCCCCAGCCTGCCGTGCTGGTGTGGCCCCAGGCACGTGTGGCCTGATGTCAGCAGCGCTGCTCTCGGGGCCGGCAGGACGCTGCGTCGATTCCCAGCTCCCAGCCCCTCCTTGCCCAGGCAGCCCACGTGAGAGCCCGGTTGTCATGGCAGCCGGTAAATTGTGAGCTCAGCGCAACCATGGAGACAGGAGAGCCCCCGCCAGGCGCAATCCTGTCGTCAGAGCTGCTCCTGTCTTGGCTGCCAGGCCACGGGAGAGACGGCCCAAGGGGCAGACCCGGCCCATCCCACAACACAGCAACAGCAACCACAGGAGACTGTGGTGACATTTTCGGGAGCCGAGACACTGTCTTCTGTGTTTAGGGATGAGGCTACTCTGTCCCCTGTGAGCAGGTGGTTCTTATACATTAGGTCCTGAACCACCACACCAGCCTGGTGGAGCTTGTGAGACGTCCTTTCCAGAGTAGTGGTTTTCAAGGCACAGAACAAAATACATAGGATGGCAAAGAAAACAGTCACATTGAGGCAGTTAACAAAATACCATGTCAAATGTGTGACAAAGTAGTAAATGACCTCCTTTTCACTTTTAACTGCAAGATCCAGCAGCAGGTGAGTTTGAAATGCACTGTGTGGCGTAGGTAAAGGCTGCCAAGTGACATGGGCACACCTGTGCCTTTTGTCAGTGTTGCAGGTTCTGCTGATGTTGCTGTGGCTTTTTTGCATTCCCAGTGGCAGGAAGTGCTATGTTCCAGTTAGAGGTTAGTGAAACACAGTTGGAAAATTTTCCCCATCCACATCTGCAGTAGCCCACGTTCTCCGTGTAGACCCCAGGTTGAGAACTCCTGCTGTTGGTTCCAGGGGGACTCTCCCCTCCAAAGCTGGCTTCTCTGGCTTTCAAATGGCCAACTGGGCTCCTCCTACCAGGGCCCTCTGGTCAGGGCTGGTCCTGGGACGCTCTGTGGCCCGACGTGAGCCTCGGAGAGCCAGACCAGCTCCGCAGGTGCAGGCCACAGCAGAGAGGCGGGTAGGGCTGGCCTGGCTGTAACTCGGTGACCCCAGTGATTCACCTGCCAAGCTTTTTGTGTGTGGCATTTGTTCTGAGGGAGAGGGCCAGAGAGTTTACCTGTTTGTCAAAGAAGCGCACGACATCAAAAAAGGGGGGGAATCACAAAATCGCGGGGTGAACTGGTGCCAGGGGACGCGGTGGAGCTGGGGTGTGAGGCTGGGTTGGAGCGAGGCTGTCAGTGGAGCCTGCCCGGGGAAAGGCAGGGCTGTCTGGAGGGTGTGTTCGCACCGGCTGGTGGAAGGAAGCTCTCAAGGGGGTGGCGGGGAGGTGTCTGCCAGGCACTGCGCACCTTCGTGTGGGTCCTGGTCCCTCTCCTGGGGTGTAGGTGAAGGTGCTCTGCAAAGGCGCTTCAGCAAAGCATTTATACTGTTGAAAGTGAAAATTTGGAAACCACTGAAGTGGCATCAGTAGGTGATGACTCAGTGAGTGATGCAATCACTGGAGATGTTTTGGAGAATATTTTATGCGCATAATGTAATGTTAAATACAAGAAGCAGGGCACAAAACTGCCTAATCCCAAGTTAGCACATGTGCACAGAATTATATATATATGCCTAGAAAAAGACTGGCATTTTACAGGGATTATCTCTGAGTACTGGCATTATGGGTGATTTGTATTTTCTTTGTGGTTTTTTGTATCTTCTGTAGTAAGCTTTGGTAATCAAGGAAAAAACTATAGTATGTGAACGCAGTCACCTAGTCATGTCTCCCAACGGGTGGAGAAGCAAGCCCCCTTCATTCAGGGGCGTGTCACCTGCAGGGGCTGGTTTAAAAGGATCTGTGGTTGAGTGGAAAGAGCCAGGGGTGGAGCTGCATGCCCAGGATGGTCCCCCCTCACCCTCTCGTCACGTGGGCATGTCCATGACGAGACAGTGTACAGAGATCTTCGGAAGGTGGCCAAGGTTCCTTCCCTCCAAGGGGGTTCCAGCCTGCCTTGGTGAAGCCCTCCTGCCGCGCACCCATGGTGATGCGGTGAACACATGTGTCCACTTGGCCACTCCCCTGGTGCCTGTGTGGTGCCCAGGGGGTCGGGACTGTTTTCCCAGCCTTTTCACTGGTCCGTTGTGAGGCCAGAGGCTGTGGCCATTCTGGTGCCAACAATGTGACTCTTGTGACCAGGCCTGTCTGCTGGGGAACCTGGGGCATCCATGGGTGGCCTAGGCCACACACCGGCATCCTGCAGGTTGCTCCCTGGGCTCCTCTCCCGAGACCTGGCAGCTCCCCAGGGTCTCGTGCCCTACTCCCACCATCGAGAGGCTGTTAACCCTCCCATCTTGAAGTTTTGTTGGATATAAGCAAAAGTTCCTAGAGAATGTTCTTAGCAGGGCCACTGTTGGTGATTTTCATCATGCAGGACTGTCTCTTGGGGCACAGAATTTCTGCAGCCCCTCCGACCCCACCCAGGCATGCGGCCCCTTGAGAACCTTGGCAGTCCTCACCTTCCTCTTCTGTGTGCCAGCTTTCCCCTGGTCCTTGTCCCTTACTTAGAGGGCGGGCTAGGGATGAGAGCCCCTCATGGCCAGGGGGTTGCCAGGAGGTGGCCCTTGGGGGCAGGGTTCACCCAGCCTGGTCTGCCGGGGCCAGTGCAGACCTGCCGGGGGATTTCTGTAGGAGGACCGTCTCGTCCTGCAGAAGGCTTACTTAAAAGCTCGCCCCTCTCGGCATTTGCCACACACACGGAAACTTTTTGGTCCCCGTGACCCAGTTGCTCATACAGGAAGTCGATCACTTATTCACTACACATTTCCCTTTTGCTGTTTGAGATGTGGCTCTAAAAATGGAACCTTAAAGGTGTGGAGTGATCAGCAAATCACTAAACACTTGACACCTGTGTTGTACCTGCTACTGTGCTGGGTTCTGGGCCTTGGGCTCTGCTCTCAGAACTCCCTCTAGGTAGGAATCCCGGCCTAATGCATAAATTGTTAATGTGCTGAGGGTGCTACCAACTGTGTGCAGGGAGGAGTCATTGCTCCTCCCAGGAACAGCTGGGGTCCCTTCGAACTACAGGCACACCTTGTTTTATTATGCTTCGAGATAACTTGCATTTTTTTACAAATTGAAGGTTTGTGGCGACCCTGCCTCAAACAAGTCTCTTGGCACCATGCTTTAGCAGCATGTGCTCGCTTCGTGTCTCTGTGTCTGCATATTTAGCAATAAAGTATTTAAGGTACGTACATTTTTTAAAGACATAATACCATTGCGCACTTAATAGACTATTGTGTAAATATAACATTTATATGCACTGGGAAACCAAAAAATTCACTTGACTCGCTTTATTGCAACATTCACTTTATTGCAGTGGTCTGGAACTGAACCCACAATCTCCGAGTTATGCCTATATTACATTCCAGCAATTCCTGGATGAATAAGAAGGATTTGCCTTCCCCCTGCCAAGGGTTTTTTGACCCCTGATCCGGAAAAAAGATTAACATTTACAGAAACAACCAGAAATGGATTTAAAACAAAATGCTTGATTAGTTGCCAGATGACAGGCGTGATTGCGCATGCTGCCTGTGGCCAGGGGGCGGAAAGAGGAGCTGGGTGTTGGAGGGAGTGTTCACAGGACAGAGAACCTGAATTTCTCCTTGGAGGATGGAGACGCTGGAGCACATCACTTGAACCAGAGTGGGCTTGGGCGGCCTGGCATAGCGGGGAGATGGAGATGGGGTCTTAAGACACCGGCGGGGACTTGGGACTGGCTTGCTGTTCTGTGGACACCCAGCTCAGTGGCGTCTCCCTGGCGACGTCCTCCCAGGTGCCACCTCCTACTGGCTGTTACTCGGGCTTTCCTTCATTCAGCAGCGGGTGCTTGGAGAACTCATCTTTAGGTGATATTAGACTTAATTTTTAAAACCATCTGTGTGAAATGTGATGAATGTGTGTGTGCCCATTCACACCTTCTTCTGGCCTCTTGTACCTTTAGTTTACATCTTGTACGTTATTTCCCTTTGGGGCCAGGAGCTCACCCTGCAGGGACCGTGGCCTGCCCTGGGGCCGGCACACTGCGCCCTCGTCCTCATGCGCATGTGGGCTCCTCCATCCACACTCTCCTCGCTAGTATTTTGCTTCTGATCCTCCAGCGTGTTTTGGCAGCTTACACTTGGGACGCGTGTGAACGATCAGAAGAGACCTAAGATACCACCGAGGACTCAGGCCCGTAGAGGCTTCCTCGTCTTCAGTGGTAGAGTTTCCTTCCCCAAGATGAGGCAGGGAGGGTGGGCCCCGCCCCGTTTCCTCTGCCTTGAGAACTTCTGCGGCTCTGACTTGTGATTGTATATGCCACATGCTTTCCTGTGAAGTGCCACTATTTTCATTAAGCTAAAAGCAAGAAGAAGATAGCTTGTGAAATTATATGTTTTGTGAATTGCCTTTGCATTTTCCTCGTTGCTTTTAATATAGGTTAGTATTACAAGCAGGTTCACAAGTTTCTTGTTGCCCATTACAAAGGCTGTAGGAGGAGGGTTTTGGAGGAGGCTACTTAGGGGAAATAGGACCAGCTGGAGAAATGTGCTGAATCTGTGCTTGGTCAGATTTAAGTAACATAAAGCCATTAGCTGCGGTGCAAGGTGGGGGCCCTTGGGCGGTGGGGGGTGGAGGAGCCTAGTTTGGAGCCGGCATCTGAGCTCTGCTTCACCAGCCGTTGCTCTACCTACCTGTCTGACGTTCTCACGTTCCACGGTGACCCCTTTGTCCTGTAGGGACCCCTAAGTGGACAGTTATTCTTTTCCACTTAGAGAATGTTCCTGGCTCAGAAATTGAAATTGACCATGAGTCCAGATTTCTGTGGCTTTGTGACTGGATGTTTCCTGGGACAAAAATGTAATTGTTTGTGGTTTAACATTATTTCTACCCTCAAAGTTTCTTGTTGCTGGGTAGATGGACACCACTGGAGAACAGGGACCGTTTGCAGTCACTGTTCCACCTCAGTGCCTCATAGGGAGAAGCCATCGGCCCCCAAGGGAGTGGACGGGCTTGCTGAGCTGATGGGGTTTGAATTTTCTCATATGGCATTGCTGAAAACTTGAGATGAAGTTTATTTCTGCATTTCCTGTGTAAATTAATGGTTTAAACAGCAACAAAGGAAGGATGCCCGGTTGACAGTTTTGGCCCCATTAAGTACAGATGAATCTTGTTCCTTTGACCATGTCTCCCTTGCTGATAATTCACACTGCCCCATCTTTTTAGATCCTCATGTGCAAAGAATGGACACATGGCGAGTGTGATGACTAATGAGTTATTATAGTATATTTTAGTAAGTAATTGGCTTTCTGTGAAGATGCCACCTCTGTGGAAATGTGGTGTTGGGCTAGACGTGAAGGGAAGTACCAGAGTGGGTGTGGGTGGCTCGGGGTCCGAGGGGCGTGGGGAGGGCCGAGGAAGTCCACTGTCCCGTAATGCGTGTCCTCTCTGCTGTTTTCCAGTGCTTGCGTCTCCTGCGCCGCCCCCCCCCATCCAAGGATATGCCTTCAAGCCTCCACCTAGACCCGACTTTGGGACCTCCGGGAGAACAATCAAACTGCAGGCCAATTTCTTCGAAATGGACATCCCCAAAATCGACATCTATCATTATGAATTGGATATCAAGCCAGAGAAATGCCCAAGGAGAGTTAACAGGTATTATATTCTGTCCTTTATTGATCTGTGCAGGTGGTCTGTGCCTACAGACATGATATCTGGTATTCTCAGCAAATCCATCTGACATTTTTCCAGAGAGTTTTGGATACATTTGTGTTTCAAAAAATGTTTTTGTATTGAGACACAATTCCAGTACAGAGAAATACACACATCGTATATGCACACCTTGATGGGTGAGTTCTGACAAACGTGTACATGCATCACCCTAGAAAGTTGCCTCATTCTGTCTTCCAGTCAGTTCCCAGCTCTAGTCACACAGCGTTCTGATTGGTATCAGCATAGATTAGTTTCCATGGTAACCGAGTGATGAGCCAGTGAGATCATATCCCCTTGGTCCTGACTTCTTTTACTCAGCACAGTTTATTGAGATTCACCCGTCTCATTGTGCGTTTTAGTATCTTATTATTGCTAAGGAATAATCTATTATATATTTCATAATTTATTTTTCATCTTCCTGTTAGACAGTTGGGCAGTCTAGGTTTGGCCATTATGAATACAGCTGCTATGAACGTTCTAGTTCAAGTCCTTTTTTGTGGCAATATGTTCTCACAAATACCTGGGAGTAGAATTGCTAAGCCAAAGGGCGGGTGTAGGTTTAGCTGCCTATGAACTTGCCAAATAGTTGACCAAAGCGGTTGTACCATTTTACTCCTGTTGGCAATGTGTTCCACATCCTTGTCAGCACTTGGTTTTAATTTTCATTTCCCTGATAACTTGATGAGCTGAGCACCATTTCATGTGTTTGTGTGTATATTCTATTTTCCTAAATTAAATATATATTATTTCTAGTAAAGTGTCTGTTGAAGTTTTTTGCCTATTTTTTATTGAGTTATGTGTCTTTTTGTTATTGATTTGTAGGAATTTTTAGTATATTCTAGAATCAAATTGTATTAAGATTCAATTTTAGTATATTCTAGAATCTAGAATTCTAATTGATTTTAGTATATTCTAGAATCAAGTTGTATTGAGGTTCTCGAGAGACAGAACCAGGAGGATATATATACAGTCACGCACCACATGACATTTTGGTCAACAACAGACTGCATGTATGATGGTGTCCCCATTAAATTATAATGGAGCTGAAAAATTCAGCTCTATCTTGAATTCATTTTTGTGTATGGAGAGGGGTAAGGTTCTGTTGCAAAGACTTTCCCCGTTGATTTACCTTTGCAGGCACCTTTGAAAGCAAAGTCAATTGATTGGATACATCGAGTGTCCCTTATCCACAGTGCTTGGGACCAGAAGGTTTCAGATTTCAGATTTTTTTAGACTTTGGAATGTATGTGTTATACTTACAGTTGGGCATTCCCAGTCTGAAAATCTAAAATCCGAAATGCTCCAATGAGTATTTCCTTTCAGTGTCATGTTGCCACTCAAAGTTCCATATTTTGGGGCATTCTGGATTTTCAGATTAGGTATCCTCAAACTGTATATATGGATCTATTTCTGGATTCTCTTTTGTCTTTAGGCTAATAACTGATTGTCTTGTTAACTGTAGTTTTATCATAAGGCTTGAAACCACAATAATTTCTCCAAATTTGTTGTTCTTCACTGTCATTTTGGTTATTCTAGATCTTTTGCTTTTCCAAATAAGTAAAATAATAAACAACTGGTCAATTTCTACCAGAAAGCCCCTTCAAATTTTTTTTATTGTGATTACTTTGAATCCAAAGTATGTTACGTTCTTTGATGCTGTTGTAAATGGTATTTAAAATTTTTATTTTCTAGGAGGGGTAGGGAGTGATTGCAAATGAGTATGGTGTTTCTTTTTGGAATGATGAAGATTTTTAAAATTTAGATCATGGTGATGTGGTTGCAAAACTCTGAATATACTAAAATCATTGAATTGTATACTTTTTTTTGGTTTTGGGTTTTTTGTTTGTTTGTTTTCTTGAGATAAGATCTCATTCTGTTACTGTGAGTAGAGTGCAGTGGCATCATGATAGCTCACTACAACCTCAAACTCCTGGGCTCAAACCATCCTCTTGACTCTGCCTCCTGAGTAACTGGGACTACAGGCCCATGCCACCACGCCCGGATAATTTTTTTTTTTTCCTATTTTTTGTGGAGATAAGGTCTCATTATGTTGCTCAGGCTGGACTTCAACTCCTGGCCTCAAACGATCCTCTCACCTTGGCCTCCCAAAGTACTAGGATTACAGGCACAAGCCACCGTGCCTGGCCTGCGTTGTATGCTTTTAATGGATAAATTTTATGGTTATATGGATGATATCTCAGTAAAGATGTTAAAATTTTTTTCATTATTTTTGAATAAAGATGGTTTTACTTCTTGCCAGTTTTTAATGCATTTTTATTTCTTTCACTTGCCTTAATGCAGTGCGTTAGAAATCCATTATAATGTTAAATGTGAGTGGTAAAAGTGAACATCCTTGCCTTGTTCCTGATCTTAGGAGGGGAAGCAATCAATCTTTCATCTATAAAATATGTTAGTTGAAGGGTTTTCACAGAAACCCTTTATCAGGCTGAGGGAATTCTCTTCCTCATTTGCTGGCAGTTAATCTCATCGTTATGTTGAATTCTGTAAATTTTTTTCTGTATCTGTTGAGGTGATCATATTTTTCTCCTTTTTTATCTTAATTTGGTGAGTTGTATTGATTTTTTTTGGGGGGGTGTTAAATTAACCTTGCATTCCTAAGACTGATGATTTATTATTTTACATGCATCTTCAGTCATTATGTATTATTTTTATATTTTTTATATATTGCTTGATTGAATTTGTTAGTGTTTTGTTAAGAATTTTTTTGTCTGTGCTGCTAAGGGACGTTGGTCTGTAATTTTCTTCTCTTGTCAGGTTTTGATGTCAGGGTTATGTGACATAATTAAACAAACTGCAAGGTGTTCCCTCCTCCTCTGTATACCGAAAGAGTAAAATGTGACATTTGTATAATTTCTTCCTTAAATGTTTGACTGAATTTGTCATTGAATCCATTTGGACGTGGAGTTTTCTTTGTAGGAAATGTTTCGTACAATTTAATGTCTCAGTATCAGGCTATTCAGATTTTTCTTTTTTGTATCAGTTTTGGTAGTTTGTGTATTTCAAGGATTCTCTCCACTTCATCTAAGTTGTTGGATTTTTTGGCATAAAGTTCATAACATTCTTTTCAAGGACCTGTAGTGAAAGCCCCTGTTCTAATCCTGATATTTTACATTTCTATGTTCTATTTTTTGTTTATCTGGTTTGCTTGGGGTTTACAATTTATTCATCTTTTCACATAACCAGCTTTTTACTTTGTTGGTTTTTCTCTTCAGTTGTTTGACTTTCCCTGTTTTTCTGCTCTGATCTTTATTATTTTCTTCCTTCTACTCACTCTGTTTAGATGATCAATTTTAAACTTTTCCTCTTTTGTAATATATTTAAGACCATAAGCTTCCCTCTAAACCTGGTTTTGTAACACAAATTTTGAAACATTTACATTTAAATTTTCATTCAGTTCAAAATATTTTCTCATTTTCCTTGTAAATTCTTCTTTACTCCATGGGTTTTTAGAAGTGTTCAGTTTCTATTTGGGGATTTAAAAAAAAATACCCTGTTATTACTGATTTCTAATTTAATTCCTTTATGGTTAGAGCACATACTTTGTAAGATTTCAGCCTTTTGAAACTTATTAGGACTTAATTATGCTTAAGCATGTGATTTATCTTGGTAAACATTCCCCATGCACTTGAGAAGAGTTTTATTCTGGAATTATTGGATGTTGAGTTCTATAAATATCAGATGGACTTGCTTAACATTATTATTCTAATCCTTTATATCCTTTTTAATTTTTTTATCCAAGTGTGATGATACAGATTTGTTTATGTCTCTAATGCTGTTTTTGTTTTATGTTTTTTGAAGCTCCATTGTTGGATATACGTACATCATAATTGTGTCTTGAATGATAAATTTACGCTTTTATCATTACATAATTTCCCCCTTCTTTGTATTTGGTAATACTTCTT
>CM052438.1:22955493-22973621 GCA_028533085.1 Varecia variegata
GGTAATACTTCTTAAAAAGTGGTTTTTAAAAATCCAAGTATTAATACAGCCTCATGAACATTCTTATCCTTATTGCTTGACATATCTTTTTGCGTGCTTGACCTTCCAACTCGTGTGTGTTTGTATTTCAAATGCATCCCTGCGGACACCGTAGAATTGGGCCTTGCTTTATCCAGTCTGACAATTTCTCCTTTTCATTGGAGTGCCAGGTTCATGTAAACTTAATGTAATTATCTGTGATTGGATTTAAGTCTGCCATCTTGCTATTTGTTTTCTATTTTTGTTGGAAGGTCAAGCACGCAAAAAGATACGTCAAGCAATAAGGATACAAATTATGCTGCTATGAACATTTCCTGTACAAGTTTTGGCGTGGCACATGTTTTCAGGTCTCTTGGGTATATACCTAGCAACAGAATTGCTGGTTTAACTCTAACTTTTTGAGAAACTACCATGTTGAAGAAATACATTTTTGATTTTTTTTTTTTTTTTTTTTTTTTTTTTGAGACGAGACCTCACTCTCTTGGCCGGGCTACAGTGTAGTAGTGTCATCATAGCTCATTGCAATCTCAAACTCCTGGGCTCAAGTGATCCTCCTGCCTCAGCCTCCCGAGTAGGTGGGACTTCAGGTGCTTGTCACCATAGCCACTTAATTTTTAAGTTTTTTGTAGAGGTGGAGTCTTGCTATATTGCTCAGGCTAGTCTTGAACTCCCAAAGTGCTGGGATTACAGGCATTTTTTTTCAGACAGAGTCTTACTCTGTTGCCCGGGCTAGAGTGCCATGGTGTTAGCCTAGCTCACAGCAATCTCAAATTCCTGGGCTCAAGCAATCCTCCTGCCTCAGCCTTCCGAGTAGCTGGTACTACAGGCGTGCAGCACGCCTGGCTAATTTGTTCTATTTTTAGTTGCTTGGTTAATTTCTTTCTATTTTTAGTAGAGATGGGGTCTCGCTTTTGCTCAGCCTGGTCTTGAACTCCTGACCTCAAGCGATCCTCCTCAGCCTGCCAGAGTGGTAGGATTACAGGCGTGAGCCACCATGCCTGGCCAACACAGCTGTTTTTGGCGTTAGAAAACTGGCAGCTTGAGACTGTGATCACTGAACAAAGGGAACATGAGTTCAGCCCCCACATTCACTGTAACATCCTGGCCTAGAAGCAGTTTACAAACCACAATACAGGGTTGGGAGCGCTGGACAGCAACAGTCTTACTCAGCCAAGGAGAGAGAGTGGTGGAGTCTAGGGTGGAGAAGACGCAGTGTATCAGAAAAGACAGCAACTCAACTTTATCAACATCATATATACAATGTCTAAAAGAACAAAAAAATTACTATGTGTTTGATTAAGCAAGGAAAAGTGACATATAATCTAAAGTAAAGCCTGAGATAACCCATATGTTGTAATTAGTAGATAAGGGCTCTTAAGATAGTGGATTCATATTTTTTCTTGTTTTGTAGTTGTTTAGGGCAGGAAGATAAGTCCAATACCAATTACTTCATGATGGTCAAAAACAGAAGTCTCATTTGTAATTCAATAACTCAGATGGGTTCCTGGTTTGTGCTGGTGCCTTATAAAGTACTCTTCGCCATAATACTTTTCAGTGAATACAACCTTTGTAGGAGAAAGGATGTCCGGGCACTCAGTTCCCAGATCTATAAAACTAAGCAGTCAGACCCACTCAGTGTGTCTGCAGTATGCTGAGAGTTATGTTTGATCCTTTAATTTTTTTTTAATTTTTAATTTTAATTTTTATTTTTGGAGACAGGGTCTCGCCCTATCACCCGGGCTAGAGTGCAGTGGCTCATCATAGCTCACTACAACTTCAAATTCCTGGGCTAAAGTGATCCTCCTGCCTCAGCCTCCCAAGTAGCTGGGACTACAGGCACACGCCACCATGCCTGGCTAATTTTTTTTCTATTTTTAGTTGTTTGGGTAACTTTCTTTCTATTTTTAGTAGAGAGACGGGGTCTCACTCTTGCTCAGGCTGGTCTCGAACTCCTGAGCTCGAGCAATCCTCCCGCCTGGGCCTCCAGGTGTGCTAGGATTACGGGTGTGAGCCACCACACCTGGCCAAAAAGAGACGTCTTAACCTCACTACACTACCACATGCCTGTTGTATTATAATTTCACCTGTAAGTTAGCCATGTTTGGAAACTGTGTCAGATCACACATTAGCAAGCAGCAACTGCAGCACTTGTGCTGCCTATTCGGGCCAAGGTCAACCCACTAGGTTTTGTGAGAGTTGCCGCCTAGTTAAACGTATGAAACTTTAGGGTTCTTCTTCTTTTTACTGTTAATTCTGATCGACTCTAAGGTCCAATCTTAAAACAGCATATGAAGAATGTTAGAAGTAAAGTTTTTGAGCAAAACCCACGTGGATCACCTTGACTGCCTCCCTCCCTCTCCCAACCAGCCAGCGTTTCCGAGACCTCTGTTGGATGTGCCCCTCGGTGTACAGTGGTGGAGACACCTAGTTCTTGTCCCTAGGAGGGAAGAGGGGGATTGACAGTACCCAGGGTCAGCGCTGGGAGAGGTGAGCTCAGCGTAGAAAGAGAAGGTAGGAGGGGAGCGCTCAGTCCATCCTGTGGTCTGTGTCCCCAGGGGCCACTTTGTCACAGCATTCAGCACCCCAACTCTTTCCCTGCTGCTGCTACCACGCCGTAATCTGTGAAAGCAGAGACGGTGTCCTGGCTGAGTTCCCAGACCCGTGCTCATGGTAGGTTCTTACTAAGCCCAACATTGAAACTTCATTCAAGGCCATGAGAAAAACTCCATCGTCTCTTGGTCACCCCAGGACATTATGGTGAATGTGTCGTGAGACCTGGCCTCAACCCCTGTTGCTGAGCAGCTGCTGTGCCTAGGATTCAATGCAAGGCAGGGTCCCCCACCTCAGGGTGCGCCCAGTATTTTTGTGGGTCTGAGACGGCCGGTGCGCAGTGGGGCTTTGGGCCAGGCGGGCCTTGCCAGCGGCTCTCTGCTCAGAAGCGCAGCGTGGAGGTGTGTGCCTTGTCTCTCGACTGTTCCTCCCCGTTCTGGAGATCTGCAGTGTCTCGGGGGCGCTGCAGGAGCCGGGCCTCTGAGCCTGGGAGGGGAGGCCCGGGCAGCACAGCTGTGTCCCCGGCAGCCTCCTACTGAGAGCGCCGTGACTCTGGGCACCAGCCCCCTGGGGAGTGTAAATTGGACTAGACTCCTTAGGAAGCAGTTTACGATGAAAACAGTATGCCCTTTAGCCACCGGTTCTACTTCCAAGTCTGTATCTCAAAGAGATACATATAGGATGTTTACTCTGATATCACAATGGCAAAACAAGAAACCATCTAACTGTCGGGAGGAGATGGTTACGTGAAGGCACTGTGGAACACTGTGACACGGCTGAGGGCAAAACAGTGAAGCTGCCCAGTGTGGCCACCACGTCCAGAAACAGGCCACTGTGGTTTATTACATGAATATTAAGGGACGTGGTCAAATAATACTTGTATTGCTGGACTTGGTGGCCACATTATGTATAGTGACAAGGAAAGATCTCAAGGACATACAGTTGGGAAATAGCAAGCTTCAGAACCATGTGTGTGATATCATATGTATAAAAATTATAATAAAATTTATGGACCTATGTGTTTATGAAAATGCAGAGCTTTGAAAATGATCAGGTTACTTCTGAGAAGGGGCTTGAGATGACGTCTAAGCAGACTTCTAGCTTTATCGGAACGTTAAGCTTACAGTGAGAATGTATTGACACAAAGCCCATGTAATTAGAAATTAATGAAAGAATGAATTTTTTAAAAGAGGAAACTTCTCAGAATTATGACAAAGTGACAAAGGGATAAACAAGCTAATAGGGGGTGCATCGGCCCCTCTGGACTGGCAGACACGTCCCGGGTACTGCCGGGCAGTTCTGTTTGGCAGTTAGGAGCAGGCCCAGGAGAAGGGACGCCCAGGTTTGCATCTTGGTGCTGCCCTCCCTCACCTGCGGCTTTGTGCCTCAGTGTCTGCATGTAGAAAACGGAGGTGAAGTGCCTACCTTCAGGGCTATCGTGAGGACCGAATGAGTTCCACATCAAGCACTCGGCAGAGGATAAGTGCCAACAGGTTTGCCATAATTAGCTGCGTTCTCAGTTTGAACATATAGATCATTCTGTAAGACGCTGGGTGCATGATGTGTGCAGATGGTCTCTGGGTTGTTGCCTCTTGAGCAAGGTCAGGGTCAAGGCTGAGAGCTGCTCGCAGCAAAGGTATTTCTCAGGAGCCCACCCCGTGCAGTGCAGCTGCTTTACCCTCCGGTAGTCACACTCACAGAAAGGAAGAGCATAACTCTGGGACTCCAGGAAAAGTGTCCCAGGGCGTTCCTGCAGGTACCTCTGTAGCTGCTGAGGAGCAGGTGGTCAGGGAAGGGACATGGCACAGGGTGGTGGGTGGATTTTCTTTTAGAAACTGGAAATAAAATTTAAAAAAAATTAGCCAGGTGTGGTGGCATGTGCTTGTGGTCCCAGGTACTTGGGAGGCTGAGGCAGGAGGATGGCTTGAGCCCAGGAGTTGGAGGCTGCCATGAGCTGTGATGATGCCACTGCTCTCCAGCCTGGGCGACAGAGGGAGACCCTGTCTCTCAAAAAAAAAAAAAAGAAAGAAAAGAAACTGGAAGGAAGGGCAGGGAAGGCATAGGGTGGCACAGAGTCTGGGATGTAATAAATGATGTATTGATGTTATGTTACATTATGCAGTAACATGATGTAAATCTGTTTCCAAACATGACCATCCTGTGTAGGCAAATCAACCAGGAATTCCTCTGCTGCTGTAAGAAACTCATATCAGAGTGGTATAAGATTGTCTCATAGAAGAAAAAAGGCAACTCCACGTATATCGCTAGAGACCTAAGCTCTGAGGGGCGTCTGTGCTGCAGAGAGGGCGAGAGGCTGGGGACGCCTCCCTCGTGCCACCCCAGCGGGAGGCTGTGCAGGACTCTGGGATGTGTTTATCTGATGGTTGACTTTGCCATTCTGGGCTCTTCATTCCTGAGCTCCTCCCCTTTCCCACCTCTTCCCCTGAGAACACGTAATGAAAGAATAAAGACTGAGTAGTAATGAAAGGATAAAGACTGAGTACCGGGAGGAAAACATGTGCCTTCATTCGGGAGACATCTAGGTAGTGTTGACTTTGTGCTGGGCCCTGCAGGCACAGTGGCAGAGGCAGGGGCTCCGTCTTTCCGAAGCTTAGCGTTCCTCTTCGGCTCCTGGGATCTCAACAAATACAGCCTAATGTCCATCAGTAGTGGCAGTCATTGTCTTGTTCACGGTCTTTTTCTCATGCTGTGGTGGTCCTGTGACCTGTAGTATAGAACTGAGCAGAAGTGGAGATGGCATCTTTGTTATATTGTGAACCCCAGAGGGAAGGTTGGTTTGCTGTGGACTTTGGGGGAAGTTTCCTTCTAGATTTCCTACTAAATTAAGATGTTTCCTTCCATTTCCTAGTTTTCTCATTTTTAAAAAATCTTGAATGGGTTGAATTTTATTAAATGCTTTCTTCTACATCTTTGAGATTGTCATAATGTTTTTTTTTTTTTTTTTTGGTTACATTGATTTTTAAAAACATAAACCCACTTTATTGAGATATAATTCACACACCAAGAAAAGCATTCCTTTTAAGTTATAGGCATACCTTATATTACTGTGCTTTGCAGATACTGTGGGATTTTTTTTTTTAAACAAATTGAAGGTTTGTGACAACCCAGTTTTACATAACCAATCCACATCATTCTTCCAACAGCATGTGCTTACTTCATGTTTCTATGTCAGCATTTTTAGCAATAAAGTATTTTTTAAATTAAGGTATTAATATGTGCATTTGCTGTAGACACAATGCTATTGCATACTTAAGAGACTACAGTATAGTGTGAATATAACATTTACATGCACTGGGAAACCAAAGACTTTGTGTGACTGGCTTTATTTTGATACTCCCTTTATTTCGGTGGTCTGGAGCCAAGCTTGCAGTATCTGCGAGGTATGCCTGTATGTATTACAGTTCTGTGAACGTTAGAAAAGTGTGCACAAACCCCCACAATCAAGGTGAAGAACACACCATCAACCCCAAAGCTCCTTCTTGCCGCTTTGCAGGCAATCCTGCCAACCCCTTCCCTCAGCAGCCCCAGACGACCTGGTTTCTGTCCGTGTAGATTGGTTTTCCCCTCTTAGAGAATTTCATATGAGTGGAATCATTATCATCATATAGATATCCTCCTGTGTGTCTGGCTTCATTCCCTGGGCGTGTTTTTAAGATACAGTCATCAAGTTGCATGTAGCAGTGATTCATACAATAGAATAAAAGTATTACATTGTGTGGCTATACCATAATTGTGCCCATTCACCAGTTGATGAACATTTGAATTGTTTCCAGTTCGGTGCTGTTGCACACATGTGTACACAAGTGTCTATGTGGATATGTGTTTTCATTTCTCTTGTGTAATTATTAGGCATTGCTAAATGTGTGGTAGATACACCCTGACCTTTGTAAGAAACTGCCAAACATTCCCCCAAAGTGGCTGTATCCTTTGCCTTCCCAGCAGCGATGTGTGAGAGTTCAGCTCCCCACCTGCCCTCTCCCCTTCACCCACCCTTGGTATTGTTGGTCTTTTTAACGTTAGCCAATCCACTGGTGTTTCTCTGTGGCTTTGGTAGCATTTCCCTAATGAGTAGTGAAGAACTTCCTTTAAGGTGCTCACTGGCCCTTTGTGTATCTTTTGCTGTGGGTGTGATCAAACCTTTTGCTCATTTTTAAATTGGATTATTTGTCTTACTGAGTTGTAAGATTTTTTTTTATGGTATGTACACAAGTCCTTTCTCAGATAGATAGCTGTGTGTTATTGGAATATTTTCTCCCAGTCAGTTGCTCACTTTTTCCTTTTCATAATGGTGTCTTTCAATATCCTAAGAAATCTTGGTCTATCCCAAAGTTCATGAAGATTTTTCTCTTGTCTTCTAGAAGTTTTACAGTTACAGCTTCACTTCAAGTTTATAATCTGTGTTAGTTTTATACTGTTAAACTCAGCCTCTCATTTCTGGTGTAGACTGAACTGTGACATGGTGTATATTTTTTAACTAGTAATATTTTTTAACAAACTGGAGAGACCCAGTTTGTTACTGTTTGTTCCAGTGCCTGAGTTGCTTGGTGGGTTGACCCATGATCCCACTTAGTGCTCACCTCCTCGGGCTCCAAGGTGAAGGTTTTGTAGCCTCCTAAAATGAGTTGGGAGAGTACCCTCCCACTCTCTTCAGGACGAATTTGAATTCAGTTGGAGGGATTTTTTTCTTTGAATGTGGGTGAAATGCCCCCAGTGGAGCCATTTGTGCCTCCAGTTGACCCCAAGTCTTGGCCAGGACGACGGCGCCCTTTAAGGTTGGGGACCTTAAAGGTCTGGACAGTGTGGAGGAAAGAGCCGCCTTGCGTTGAGGGCTGCAGGGCACACCTCGTCGTGGGCGTGGGCTGCACAGTGTAGTTTGGGGAGATTCGGGGTGAGATTGTGCCCTGTCTGTGAGGCAGGGTGGCGGAGGTGGAAGCTGACTGCCTTGGGCTGTGGCCTGCCCAGGCTGGATCCCCCGAGGTGGTGTCAGAGGCCGGTGCTTTCTCGGCTGCTGCAAGGCTGCATTTGCCGCAGGCACGCCCCAGACCCAGGTGGTGGGATGTGGTTAGCTGGATCCCTGGAGATCCACCTCCCGGTTTTATTGTTGGTGAAAGTCAGTGGGCAAAGCCCTCTAGGCTAGCTTTCCACATATGCTGGGAAGGGAATGGATTGAGTTGCTGCATTCCTGCTTCCTGAGGGATGACAACGGCTCTGCCTGGGAGGACTGTTCCAGCAGGGTGGGCTCGATCCCACCTCCTCATGAAAGTCTAGCCTGTGTTCTCCCCTCCGCTGCCCCGCCTCCCCCTGCCACAGAATCCCTCTTCTCCCCTGCACAGCCCCCGCCTGCTGTTTCCTGGCGAAAGGCTGAGGCACGTCCGACAGAGCTCTGCGTGTTTCCCGAGCGTGGGCCTCTGTGGGGCGGCAGGGAGCCTGGCTCCTGTGTGTGCTGCACAGGCCGTGTGTGTGAGAGCCAGGTGTGTGGCTGGCTGGCTTGACAGGCCTCAGCACCACCCTGAATGCTGAGAGTGCTGTGCCAGGTGGGGCCCGCTTTGGACAGACAGGGGGCGGGAGGGCGGGAGTCGTCTGCGCTGGGTCGAGGCTGCTGTCTGGAGCCCACGGGAGTCTGGTCATCTGTAGAGTGTGTTTCTGGAGCTGGGTGTGGGGCACGGGGAGGTCGTGGTCTCCTTTCTCAGGGGGTGCAGCAGAGCAGTGTCCGTGGGCTCAGCAGGCTTCCGTTGCTATAATGCCTGAGGAATAAACTGCACCAACATCTCAGCCCCTTACAGCAGTGGTTCCCAACCTTTCTGGCACCAGGGACCAGTTTCACAGAAGACAATTTTTCCATGGACCGGGGGTGGGGAGGGATGGTTTTGGGATGATTCAAGCATGTTACATTTATTGTGCACTTTATTTCTATTGTGATTACATTGTAATATATAATGAAAAAATAATACGACTCGCCATAATGCAGAATCTAATGCTGCCACTGGTCTGACAGGAGGCGGAGCTTACATGGTCATGTGGGATGAAGCTTTGCTTGCTCATTCTCCACTCACCTCCTGCTGTGCACCCAGTTCCCAAGAGGCCACAGTCCAGTACCCATCTGAGGCTCAAGGGGGTGGGGACTGCAGCTTTACAGCAACAGACATCCATTTTACACCCATGGCTCTGCGGGCAGCTGTGGTTTGGCTGGGGCTCTAGGTCAGGCTGGGCTGGGTTGGAATCAAGTTCAAGGTCTTCATTCTGGAGCCCAGGTGGAAGGGGCAGCAGTACTTGGCACACCTTCTTCTAACAATCACAGGAGCCAAAGGGCAGGCCAGCCTCACAAACACCTTGGCAGGGGTTGCACAGCATGTCCTCTGGCCAACTCTGGTGGCCACACGAGGCTCACAGCCGAGCCCGGCCCGGGTGTCATGTGGCAGGGATGCAGTTTCTGTGAGCAGTGGGGCCCCTGCACAGTCCAGAGCAGAGGCATGGGGAGCAAATCCCACAGCTGTGGAACCAGAATCCCACCAGCGCTTCTCCTCAGTGCTCCTGGGGAGTTCTGGACGTTCTGGAAGTATCTGTCATCTGTGTATGTGGCATATAAAATGCCTGGCACTTAGCAAGTTCTCCGGTGTTTGTGTGACTCAATAAATGAGCAAAACCCACATACGGTTCTAGTTTGATTCTTTGTAGAAGAAAGTTGAAAGTCATGTTACCAAAAGGAGCCACAGGTCTTACAAATTGCTTAAAAACCAACGTCAGAAAAATGTCATCCTGTGTGCCATTTCCCTGGTTTTACTGATGTTCTGCCTGAATTCTTTGTTTCAGGGAAATAGTGGAGCATATGGTCCAGCACTTTAAAACACAGATCTTTGGGGATCGGAAACCAGTGTTTGATGGGAGGAAGAATCTGTATACAGCCATGCCCCTTCCGATCGGGAGGGATAAGGTAAGCTCACAGGGGTGCACCGGGATCAGGGGGTGGGGTGTGCAGTGAGTTAAAGTTCAAACGTGGTGTAGTCAGTGATTCCTCGTCTCACACACTAACCCCTTCACCTGGGAGGAGCCAGCCGCTCACTGGCCATGCGCTTCTCCCTGAGACCCATAAAAACCTTCCCAGTGTTGTGGTTTGCAGTGATGGAGGGTTAACTAGTCTAGGTCCAGACACAGATAATGGGAACTTCTTGAAACCACCAAACTTTTAAGTAGAAAACACACACACCCCTGCAAGCCACAGACCACCACCAGACGGGAGCCCAGATGCAGCGGCGGAATGCTGAAGACCTACGGAAACGTGTTCCTATAGGGGTGTGTGCGCGTGGGAGCCCGCGGCAGTAGAGCGAAGTTACTGTGCTTCTGTAGCCAGTGATTCATCTGGAATCAGGATGCTGATAATTAGTCAGCTGGGGAGTAGTGGTTATATTAAAATGTCGCCTTTTCTTCTTATCTTTATCTTTATCGTGGCTTTATTTAAAAAGTAATAAAATTTCTGCTTAGAAGTTGTCACTTCTTGGCACCATCTTTCAACAAATGTGCTACTCCAGGGTGAGAATGGGTGTGGTTTGGATGTAGAAAGAGAGCAGAGACCTGGCTCAGAACTAATCCCTCTGCATACTTTAAAAAACAGACAAAACAACCAGTAATTTACCAACTGTGAGGATGGAAAAGCTGATTTCCTCTGGGAATGACCTACACGTTAGCTTCCTAAACCCCGGGTCCCTCAAAAGGAGGCTAGTTCAGTGCCCCGAGGGTCTCAAACTGCTGGCAGGGACACACGTTTTAGGGGGTGGGGTGGATAAGGGGTCTGCAGGCTCTCTCTGCAGACATTAAAATGGTTTTGCTTTTGCATTTTAATGATAATCTTTCAGCCTTTCTGGACGGCCAGCAGGGCTGGGCCCTTGGCCCCAGTGGTCCTGCTCCAGGTTGTGGTGCTCTGACAAGAGGAAAGGCTGTGGCTGAGGCTCCACACCAAGCTCTCTCTTGGGTTGTCACTGCCAGCCCGTGGTGACAGCCACCATGTTCCCAACTGGAGGAATCCTAGATCCGTGTGTGTTTCAGCTGAGCAGGACTACCCCTTGCAGATTAACATGCTGTGAATTTCAAATTATACAGATTTTAAAGTTTTGCATTTAATTTACACATTTGTTGTCTGCCACACCGAGCACTGTGGGTTTAGAGCACATCGTTACCGTGCCTGGGATGTGCCAAGCACTCAGCAGACGCTGGAGATGGCAGGAACTGGCCCAGCAGCCTCTCCAGTGGCCAGGGCAGCCTTCTAGGGTGCTCAGGCACCCACAGGAGCCCTTCAAATGCACAGCCGCATACCGAGTGGGCGCTCAGTGCCTCTTAAGTTTAATCCCAACTGTCCCTTCTTCAGATGAGAAACTCGAGTCCCAGAGTTAGAGAGCCTACACAAAGCCTGCAGTTAGCACAGAGGTCCCTTGGTTCCAGACAACACCGCTCCACCGTTTGTGGGGTTCTGTCAGATATCTGTGGTGTGCAGACATTAACCCCTCTGTCTGAGAGCCCAGAGGAGGAGGTGTCCCCTGTGTCCATACTTGCACGTCAGGTAGCAAAGTGTCATCTCGGGGGGTTCTTTGCGTTGTCTCTTTTTTCTGTGCGTCGCCTGTGGTGTGAGCAGAAGTGCCAGTGCTCTGCTGTCCCAGTGTCTGCTGGCAGGCAGGACGGGGACGGGGCAGCTCTCACCCGGGTCTGTGCACAGAGGCCCCCGAGTCATGTCGCCCTCACTCAGGAAGGTCCCTCTTTAAGCCCCTCCTTAATCTCTCCCATGAAAACGTTGGCCTCACTCGCAGCCCCTGCGTGGCAAGAGAGACCAGTGCTGTTACGGCCCGAGACCCTGTGAGCACCCAGCCTCTCCCTCGCGTTCCAGAGCAGGAGGCTGAGGCCCAGGAAGCTGTCCAAGTGGATCCACATTTTGGGTTTAACCCGCGGGTCTTTCTTGGCAGTCATGAGGTGTGATCTGTGTTGTCTGTTGTCCCTGGCTCCGGATCCAGCCCTGTGCCTCCCTTGTGGGGTGCCCACAAAGGCCTGCCGCCTCCTGGAGCGGAAGCCTCTCTGTTAGAGCGCGGGTGTCTCCTTCTCAGTCGGAAGTTAGGGCAGATGCTCAGCTCAAATCGATGACATACCCTGCTGGAAGCAATTTGCTTTGGAGCAAGTCAGCCACACATTAAATTTTCTGCAAAAGGAGGCGGGTTGCCTGGCACTCCTGCCTGTCCACCTCTGCACAGGCTTGGCCGTGCCATGGCCACAGGTGCACCCAGCTGGTGCCTGCTGACCTGGCACAAGAGGCCCAGGGAGGGCAGGTGGAAGTAGAGGAGATGCCTCGGGGCTACCGGGGTGGAGGGGTAGGGGCTTCTCCTTAGGCGGCACATAGGGGGAGGTTCTGCTCACTTCTGGGGCTGATGTGCTGCCTCGTGGGGCTGAGGGTCTCTCCGGTGAAGCCACAGCATTTGTCCATGTCCCTTGATCCAAGCCCGTCCCAGTGCAAAGTGCTCAGGAAGTGCCTGACTGTGCAGCCACCCCCTGTACCTGCTGTGTTGCCTGCCAGCCCGCCTTTGAATGCCCTGTGCACTTTGCAGACATGCTGGGTGAGACTGGTTTTTACAGTAGGGTGTTTTGGAGGGACAGTGATCTGCTTTTCGAGGAGAGTTTTTGCTATGCAAAGTCACAGGATGCCTTTAGACATCAGCCCCCTGGGCACATTTAGACAGACGTGACCTGCATGTCCACTTCTGGAAAGGGCCTGTGGCACTGAGCCTGGCAGCTGTCGCCCTGGCCAGGACTCTGGCTGGCACAGTGGGTGTGACTGCTCTTCCCGTAACCCTGGGGAGGGCCGCGTCCGGGTCCTGGTGCTCGTGGCCAACCAAATATGCCTCCCAGTGCCGCGCTCCCTCCTTCGTGGTGGAGGCCAGGGAGGCCAGGGCCCTCCGCCGGCCCCACAGCCGAGTTTAGGGCAAGAAAATCCTTTTGAAACGCAGCTGTTTCTTTGAGCTTTCTCTCTGGGCTTCGTACACAGTTTCTTTGTGTTCTTTAAAGTGCTGTTTTCCCTTTCTTTGTTTCTGAGTTGTGTAGTGGAACCAAAACAGAAATCTTCCTATTACAGTTCTAATTCTCTCATCCTGATGATTTTCAGAGGGAGTTTGGGGTTAGGCATATGGTCTCTCTGGAAAGGCTGGATTTCACAACTGCCTCAAAATTTTCCAGGCCCTGAGTTGGGGCCATGGACTGACGTTTTCCATGGTCTGTGTTCAGAAAATGGCAGTTGTGGCATCTCTAGAAGACAGACGGCTGTGAACAGAGCGCCGGTGTCCACGGTTGACACAAGTGCTCCTTAAGGTGGGCGGGGCCGCCTCCGTGTGCCCTCATGCACAGAAGGGGCCTAACGGAGCCACCTGCCCACGGTCAGACCACAGGAGGCTGCTGAGCTGGGAGTCGAGCCCTCGTCTGTGGGCTTCTAGTCTGTGACCTTTGGATGTTGTGTCACTGGGACCGACAGCTTCAGGTTGCTCAGAGATGGAAGTGTGTTGGGTGTGGAGCAACTGCTGGCCAGCAGCCAGGATGCACACGAGGGCTGCTTCTCAGAGAGGGGCGTGCCACTCTGGCCTCACGGTGTGGTGGCTGTGCTAAAATCTCCACTCATCCCTCAGCTCCCGTGCACGTGCTCAGCCAGCTGCTGCGGATACCGTGATTGGTAAAGAACGTTGCAGAGCCTGGGGTGGTTTGCTGTCCTGTGGCAGCCAAGAGGAGGCTGGACTGGAATATATTTTAAAATTGCATATGTTTTGCTGTTAGGAAAATATACCCCTTGGAATTCCCCCTCAGTTTTGATTACAGAAGAGTTTTTGAAGGAGAGCACGAACAAGCATCTAATTAGCGCCAATTCACAGCATTATTGTTTAGGTACTTCGAGTGCTGTTTGGTGGAGATGTGCACAATCGGCTTAAAGTACCTACTGGCAGGTGGGTATGTAATTTAGAAATTAGCGTGTTGGTTTCCATTCACGTGCTCACTCCCACCTGTGAGCTGCAGCCCTGGGGGGCCATTTCTGGATAAGTGGATTAGCCCTCACTCTCGTTTGCTACCCATAACTTCTGTCGTGGCAACCAGGTCCCTGCCAGTCCATACTGGAATCACGCCCCCCGCCCAGCCCAGCCCTGGCCCTGGCACATCAGGCTTCATCTCCTTTTCTGGAATCAGACTGTTTGAGGGGGCACTCATCTCTTCCGCTTTCTGCCAAGTGGCCTGGTCTCTCTGGATCTGTTTCTGTAACTGAAAGTAAAGTTGGGGACCAGAATGGCAAGAGTAATAGGTCATTAGTGAAGTGAAATAATGCCTGTCACTTTGTTGTTAGTTCTATGTCAGATGTTTGCTTTTGGTTGCTGTTACTTTTCTTTTGTCTTTTCGGAGCTAGAACGAGACTCGAGAGGCTGGAGTGCAGTGGCAAGATCACAGCACACTGCAGCCTTGAACTCCTGGGCTCGAGCCAGGACTACAGGTGTGCACCACCATGCCCGGCTAGTTTTTTTCTTTTTATTTGTTGAAGAAATGGGGTCTCAAAATGTTCCCCAGACAGGTCGCAAACTCCTGACCTTCTGCCTTGGCCTCCAAAAGTTCTGGGATTATGGGCCTGAGCCACTGCCCTGGCCTTTTATTACTTTTATGAGACTTATTTCAAAATGTATTAGGAAATACACTAAATGAAAAAAATACATATATGCAGTTGACCCTTGGACAATGCAAGTGTTGGGGCAGTGACCCTGCACAGTCAGAAATCCACGTATAACTTCTGACTTCCCCAAAACTTAACCACTAACAGCCTACTGTCGGTCAGAAGCCTTACCGATAATGTAAACAGTCGAGGAACACATATTTTGTATGTTATACGTAATAATATCGTATACTGTATTCTTAAAGCTAGAGAAAAGTAGATGTTTTTAAGAAAATTGTAAGGAAGAGAAAATATATTTTCCGTCCATTAAGTGGAAGTGGATCCTTCGTAAAGATTTCATCCTCATTGTCTCCACATGGAAGAGGAAGGGGAGGAGTTCGTCTTGCTCTCTCAGAGATGGTGGAGGTATAAGAAAATCTGCATATTGGTGGATGCTCACGGCTAGGGTCAACTGCACGCATACATTTGAAGAATAGTGATGAAGCAAATTCCACGTACGCACCATCCAGGCCAAGAAGTTCCCTCCTCCCTCCTGCATGACCACCGTCCAGATGACATGGGTTTTATCAGCTGTGTGCTTCCGCTACATTTGTCATCTTCTCTCTGGTTTTGAAGTCTGAAACGAATCATACTGTAGCACCCTTTTGTGCCTTGCTGCTTTTACTTGGTCTTAGATATTTGAGGCCACCCAGCTTGAAGGATCTGTTCCTTTTTCACTGCTCTTGTCTTTCCGTCGTCCTGGGGCCCCCACCAGTTCAGAGCCATCAGGAGTTCGACATGCCGTCGAGCGAGGGCATGCGCTGGAGCAAGCCCGGGACAGATGAGGATCATACGTCCACCTGAGGCAGGTGTGCAGTGACGTCAGTAGAATCTGGTTGTTGCGCTCGTGAGGTTCGAGCAAGGTGTGGCAGGTGGGCCGATCTGTGCAGGGGCCTTGGACGATGAGGACGAGCAGGTGGGAGTTGAATAGGCGTGGGCGAGCCAGGGAGTGTGCCTGCTGTGGCCAGAGAACACTTGCCCTGGACGTGCAGGCCGAGTCAGGGAGGGCGTGCCAGGCACACGGCACAGAGGCAGCAGGACCCGGGCGGGGGAGGCCGGGCACGTGGGCAGGAGCCGTGCATCTGTGTTGTGTTGCTCCACTGCCAAGGGCCCCATCGCCCCGGCCATCAGGTGTTGAGTGGAAGGCCCTTTTACATCTGACTAGCCTGGGTCCAAATCCCAGCCCTGACCTTTTGTGGCTCTGTGGCCCTGGGCTCTTTTTTAAGGCTGAGTTTCTGTGTTTTTATGTATAAAAAGTGGCAAATAAATTTTCTTGTGCTGGGATTTCTGGGCATTTAAACACAAAGCGTATATAGTCGATAACCTGTCGAGTAGATGGATGTTCTGTAAACACTGGCAAGTATTATCGGCAAGTTATCAGTTGCTTCAGTCACGGCCTGAGTGGGGTCGGTGTGGCCACGTATTCGGGACGTATTGAGGGCCAGGCAGCGGTGGGCGTGCAGGCTCTACGTAGCCGAGTGAAGGGCGCGGTGCGTGTGGGGCTGCTGTCTCATGCACAGGTGGTGAGGGGAGAGGTGAGTTAGCGGCTGAGGAGGGAGAAAGTGGATTCTCTGCTCAGACTTGGATCAAGAGGGCATGTTTCAGACCACTTCACACTGGCCATGAGCCATATGTGGCTGCATAAGTTTAAATTCATCCAAGTCAAGTTAAAATTCAGAAAACTGGTCACATTTCATGTGCTCAGGAGCTACATGTGGCCAGTGGATGGGGAAAAGACTGGACAGAATTCCCTGGCCCACACGTGTCTGGACGCTGACCACCACCTGGCTCAGCCTCCCCGGCAGCTCCACAGGCGGGAATAACCTCGTGTGCTTTGGGTCCCTTGCAGGTGGAGCTGGAGGTCACGCTGCCAGGAGAAGGCAAAGATCGCATCTTCAAGGTGTCCATCAAGTGGGTGTCCTGCGTGAGCTTACAGGCGTTACACGATGCACTTTCGGGGCGGCTGCCCAGTGTCCCTTTTGAGACGATCCAGGCCCTGGACGTGGTCATGAGGCATTTGCCATCCATGAGGTGAGGGGGCCAAAGGGCCGAGAGCATCTGCGTCCAATCCCACCATACCCAGAAAGTATGAACCCTCAGTCCAAGGAAGAGCTGGTTCTTGGGGTCAGGGTGGTGACAGTCCCGTAGAGTTCCTGCCATGGAGATAATGAACAGTGCTGAGATGCAAATGCATTCTAACATAAACACAAATCACCGGCATTCTCGGCCTGGCACAAAGAGGTCACCTCCCTGCCTGTGCACACTGGTGCGTTCACTTTCCCCGTGGCCCTATGCCGTCAGCACTGTTGTGTTTCTCTGTTGCCTTCATAGTCGGGACTGGTGATACTAGAATGAAAGTCTGTTCCTACTACCAGATGGCACAGAGCGTGCCACATGCAAATGACCATGGCCACCAGCTTTTCACGACTGTGGTTAATACCGTGGATGCCTCAGACTTCTTTTTTTTTTATTCTGTGGGATTACTCTTTTATCATAAATTGCCACAGATGAAATTGCTACATGTGAAATCGTTAAAAGAGGTAAGTGCTTTAGTGGCTCATAGTCTACCCAGTTGTTGAGCGGAGAGTTGCACTGGTTTCCTGTGAGACCCGAGGTCCTAGGAACAAGGCCAGCTCTGCACACCCAGCCCTCGGCGTCCCGCCCTGGAACGCCCGTCCTCACTCTGGCTTCTGGGACCTCAGGTGTGATTTGAATGAACAAGGAAAAGAATTAAAAGCCTACAACTGAAGCAAACCTGCACACTGAGAGACCTCCAGGACTGACCAAGACTTAAGATTCGAGGAGAAAGTCAAAGTTTTCTTTGTAACCACAGAGAAGGGGTTTCGAAGCCACACGTTATACTTAGAGGGGGCCATGCATTCTGTCTTTAGGCTTGCGTGGAAATGACCAAGTAAAGGACAGGCTGTCACTCCTGGTTAGGAATGTTCCCAACCCCTGATGTATAATCGTCACTGCTTAGAGCTATTGGTGGCAGGAAGGCCAGTGGGTGCCAAGGCAATCAAGAAGGCTGGTTGCCAAAATGTTGCCTACTTTTTTAATTGAGTGACAGAAACGACTGGTTTTTCTTTTTTGAGTTCCTTTGGATTATTTACATTAATTAGAATCAGGGAGGAAACTGCTATTTCATTTTTGAAAAACAGTAGAAATAGAGTCAGGATTAATCCATTTCAGGTGGAAAGTGAAAAGGGCCATCTAGGTGATTTTATTAACAGTGCAGCCCACACGTGGGTGGCGTCACTGCTGAAGGGTACTTGTTCCCTTGGGACTCCTTGGCGATGGCACGTCAGGCGGCCAGGCACTGTGTGTCGGTGTAGCTGGCGAGATTGTGCCGGAGACGAGTCTGCTTGGGTCCAGTGGGCTCCAGCCCAGGTCGCTGCGCCATCCATAACTGGCCCTGCAGAAGTGTGTGAATCTTCTCATGCTGGCCTTACTGTCCCCTGCACGTGAGCCCTCAGTGCCTGGTGCAGAGGAGACACTCCATACCGGGAGTTGACCCAAACAGGGAACAAATGCTGCATCCCAGGTGTCAGCGATGGTCCTTCGCAGCCACGTGCCAAAGCAGCACATCTCCCCAAGGCCCCTGACCTAGAAACACACCAGGGCTCACGGGCCTGGGCCTCCCCATGTGGGGCATTCGGCCTCTCTTGCTGTTCCTGCAGCAAGGCCATGGGTCCCCAAGGCTGTGCTTACAGCATCCCTCAGCAGGCCATGCACAGAGGCTGGAGAGCAGAGTAGTAAGAGCCATTTTATAAAGAGGGAAAAACAACTCTTGATGTGTGTGTGTGTG
>CM052438.1:22974121-23033424 GCA_028533085.1 Varecia variegata
CGCAGCCCCCGGCGTTGGCGGGTGGTCGATTCCGGGCGAGGCCCCCAGGCGCGGTCACGCTTCAGTCCTCGCCTCCCCCCTTTCTCGCCCGCAGTGTCAGCAACAGCGTTTTACAAGGCACAGCCGGTTATCGAGTTCGTTTGTGAAGTTTTGGATTTTAAAAGTATTGAAGAACAACAAAAACCTCTGACAGATTCCCAAAGGGTAAAGTTTACCAAAGAAATTAAAGGTAATGGACTTCTCAGGCGCCAGGGTAAGGGGCTGGGCGTGGGCCCCTCCTGGGTGCGTTTTGCGAGTTCCGGTCCCTGCGGTGTTCAGGGAGGTGGAGACGGCAGGTGCAGTTAGTCCTCAGGGAAGTTAGCACAGAGGTGAAGTCAGCCCATTCCACAGCAGGAATAATCGTTTCTAATAAGCGCAACTTCGTGTAAGGTGAGGAGCAGGTTGGTGAATGAGTAACGTCTGAGTCAAGGTGTCAGGACTAGAAATGCCCTTTTAGAGAGCCGTGGCGGGGTTGTGACTGACACTTCGTAATGTTCTAGAACGTGAGGTGCATTTTCATGTGTGGTCATTTAAGCTCCACACAACCCCGGGCAGGTGTTTGCCCCCATGCAGCCTGTTTTCCACGCCAGCAAGTGCAGACCCCCGGCTGCAGGACCCATCTGGGGTCCTCCTGCCCATCAGCGGCTCCATGGCCGCTGCCCATTGCTCTGTCCAAAAGCCACACCCACTGCACCTGTCCTTTCTGAAGGCCATCAGCAGTACCCAGTGTCACAGTGATGAGCGTGGGGCCGCACAGAACACCTCGGGGTGGACACCCACACTCTCAGCTGAGCCCCGAGTGGTCTCCTGTGTGTGTGGACACCGTATCTTTATTCTTGTGGCCTTGGCCAAAAGTTTTGAGTTTCAGCTGTTTCTCAGGTGAAAGGCATCCCTGTAGGTGAGATGGGTCCTGCTGTGGTGTCTATGGGGGCCGGGCTATCAGCCCTTGGGGAGCCCTGCAGCTGCTCCAGCCCCCGTGTGACTCGGGTCTATAGCCAGGGGCCTGTGAGAGCGGAGCTTGCCCTTCACACTCAGGGTGAGCCCGCACGCTGAGGCCTGCCCTTCTGTGTCACCAGGTCTAAAGGTGGAGATAACGCACTGTGGGCAGATGAAGAGGAAGTACCGTGTCTGCAACGTGACCCGCCGGCCCGCCAGCCACCAAACGTAAACCGTCTTGCTTTCATACTCTGTCGGCCCGGGCTCTCCCTGTCACTCAGGTTTCCAAACGCTGGAGCAATGATTCTGCTGGAAAGGATCATCTCATTCTATTCTTAAATGCCAAAACTATACCTTATATGGCTCAGTAGATTTCAAACGTCGCCTAATAAAATAAACTCAAATACTGAAATTCCACCCATGTGGTGGGCGGGGAGGTCAGGGGCCCCTATCGTGTTTCCTTCCTAAAGCTCACAGGTGAGAGAAGGGTCTTTTGTGTGTGTTGTCCCGTCCTCGGTGCTGGGGGGTGGTGCGAAGAGAGCTGAGCGTCAGTGGAGGCCGCTGCCCCACCCCCCACCCCCTGGCTGATCCGCCGGGTGCCTCTGCCTTCTGCTGCGTGTTGCGTCCGGAACACGGTGTGGTATCCAGGTGCACGTAGTCATTAGCCTGGCTGCAAGAATGCTGTGATGTGTTGTATACGTGTTCATTTTGGGGGGAAGTGGTAGACTTGGTCCCCACGCCCCACCTGGGGTCCTCTGGGCACTTGGAGCCCTTGGCACATACATGACCTTTCAGGGTCACTGTGGTCTGCTGGCAGATGCACGGGCCTGGCACCTGGATTTGTCTTCGTTTGTCCTGCGTCTTTTATGTACACTGTAGATGTGCTGGGTGATTTATGATTATTGTGTGTCATATACGTGTAGGTGTTTTTTATTTCCCACATCCAGAGACAAAATAAGAATTTAGGGTCTCAGGAATATTCCAGATAATCCAAAAGATGTGATTTGGTTTTCACTCCTGGGAAGGGCTTTGAATGTTTGCTCCCCATACATCACCCTGAAAATGCAAGTACACGTAAGAGCAGCCCTGGGTGCAGCGTGTGGGCGTGGCGGTCTGTTCCCATGGAGCCCTGGCAAGTTCTTGGCCTGAGCTGCCTCTCTGCTCCCAGGTTCCCGCTGCAGCAGGAGAGCGGACAGACAGTAGAGTGCACGGTGGCCCAGTACTTCAAGGACAGGCACAAGCTGGTTCTGCGCTACCCCCACCTCCCATGTTTACAAGTCGGACAGGAGCAGAAACACACCTACCTTCCCTTGGAGGCAAGTAGCCCTCTTCCTTTGCGCCTGCAGGGCTGGGAGCCCTGGGGCCGGGGCCACGCTGCATGGAGAACAGCCACGCCCCGGTCAGGTACAGTTCTCATCTCTGCTGCTGTAAGACCTTGGGTGCATTAATGGATTTGTCAAGCCTCAATTTTGCCTTTGATAAAATGGGATTTGTAGCTGTCTTGTAGGATTAGTATGAGGATGGATTGAGATTATGTATAATATGTCCAGCAGGTCCCTGGTAAGAGGAAACAAGTGCTCAATAAACACACTGTTTCTTCATTCACTTTTTGTCTAACGTTAAGACTGTTTGAAAAAATGCTTGCCTTGGGAAAAGATCAAACATTGAAATCAGGCAATGCATTTGATGTCTTTCCTTCAGTGTTTTAGGTTCTCAGGCCTTTTCTAATCGTTCTGGTAGAGCCCTCGCCCAGCAGGGCGACTTCTTTGCATCTGCAGCCAGTTTCGTGGTCAGCTATTTCACACTCACATCCTTTGAGGACAGAGACTGTTGTCGGGACGCCCTGCCCTGCCCGCCTGGCAGGCAGGCACCAGAAGGCCATGGAACACACTGGTATTTGTGGGCACTTCACAGCCCATGGATGAGGAAGAGGAGCTGGTCCCAGGCATGCCAGGGCGCCAGCCCTCACGCTCTGCCTCAGAGTCTCCTGCCAGCCACTGGCCACTGGTTGTGCCCAGTGCGGTGCTGACACATATCTGCATCTTCACAGGTCTGTAACATAGTGGCGGGACAGAGGTGTATTAAAAAATTGACGGACAATCAGACTTCAACCATGATCAGAGCGACTGCTCGGTCGGCACCCGATCGGCAAGAAGAGATCAGCAAATTGGTGAGTGTCGGTGCCGGGGTGGGGACCCATGCGTTGGACACACATAGCTGCCAGAAAGAACAAAGACTCCGTCTGACTCTGCTGCTTTTTCCCCTTTTCCAGATGCGAAGTGCAAGTTTCAACACAGACCCGTACGTGCGTGAATTTGGAATCATGGTCAAAGATGAGATGACAGATGTGACTGGGCGGGTCCTGCAGCCGCCCTCCATCCTGTACGGGGGCAGGGTACGTGCGGGCCGCTGGCGGGCTTGTTGGGTGTTGGGCGCGCGTCTCCCGGCAGCCCTGTCGGTCCTGAGCCATCACCCACGGCGCAGACCGTGTGCAGGGTACGGGGATTCTTCCCACTCTAGGCTGGACCTAGGACGTCATAGAGGAATGATTTTCCTTGGTCGTTTTCAGAGTTTTTCAGTATTATCCTTAATGTTTTCAAAAGTTAATCCTTATCTATCAAAGTTTAGAAAGCATCATTCTTCATGTGGCGGGCACTCTACCAGTGTTGCATTACTTCCCAGAAGCCTGTACTGTTTTTCTATTTAACTTCTGCTTGGTGGGTATTTGGTAGCAAACATGGCAGTTAGGATTCTTCTGTGTTTTGTTTCTGCCAGTTTTACCTCTATTTTCCGTCAGCGGGTAACCAAAGGTGTCGGGACTGCTGAGCGTGGCAGTGCTCGAGAAGTACCTGCTCCCACGCCCTCCTGGGCAGGCCCTCAGGCGCAGAGCTCAGCTCGCCGGGCAGGTGGGCGAGGGCTGGGGCTCTCTGGGGGCCTTGGCATCAGCCTCTGCTCATCAGCCGTGTCGGTGGAAGGATTCCACCCGACTCGACACCCTTCTTACCTAGTGAAGTTTTACTCTAGTCCTTGAGACCTGGAGCAAGCTTTTATTCTTTTTGTGTTTTTTTTCTTATTTTATAAGTTGTTTTTTTAATTGTTTTCGAATGTATAAAAGAATTCTAGGAAAAAATGTCTTTTTTGCCAGCTCTTAGTTGCCCTCTGAGGAAGCAGTTGGTGTTACCTTTCTCCTTTGTAAAAACGCCCAGGGATTATCCATGTATTCTTTCATCCTTTTCTGTTGAAATAATGGTACATTAAATATACTTCTGTGCTTCGCTTTCCTCTTACTTAATATTTCCTTCTGGAACTCACTGAGACCTTGCTGGTCCTTCCGTGTTGCTGTGAGATGCAAATCCCTTCTTTGTGACTTGCTCAGCCGTCCACAGCGCGGGGCCTGCGTCCCTGTTGGTGGGCAGGAGGTCGCTGCCCGGGTCTCTGTAGGAGGGTTCTGAGCAAGGCCTTTTGGCCCCTCCAAAGCTCGCGTGTCCTCCCCTCGGGCCCCAGACACTGTGTAAACACGGCATCTGCCAACCCCCCCCCGCCGCAACCCCAGGAGGAAGAGCGTGGGTTTCCCTCTCAGGAGTAAGCAGAGAGGCGCCCGGCACGGTGAGAGGCCTGCGGCCCCCGAGGTGGAGCTTCGAGCCCAGCCATCCGTCATGGCCCTGCTCTGTCTCTTCCCTCAGCTTTCTGCCTCTTACCAAAGACAGAGCCGTCTGGAAAACAAAATAGCTCGTGTCATCCAACCTTGCAAAAATCTTAGACTTGTAGGGATTAAGAGAGCTTGTAATGTTTCCAAAGGAACACAGTTTTCCAGCTCCTTGAAACATTTTAATGGGAAGAAATACTACCCATCCGCTACCCTACCTACCCCTGGTCCACTGTTAGAGCAAGAAATTAAATATCCCCTCAGCAAAGTGATGTGTGTAGGCGGGGGGGTTTTGCCCCCCCCCCCCCCCGGGGCACATCTGGCAGTGTCTGGAGACATTTTTCATCATCACAGCTCCGGGTGGGTGGGACGGACAGAGAGCCCACAGTGTGCAGGGCAGCCCTGCCACCAGAATCACCCAGCCCCGGTGGCAGTAGCACCGAGGTCGAGAAGGACATCTGTAGGAAGGGCCCGTTTCTGTTGAAACCACGTATGTGTCTCCAGGCTGGAGCCCTGGGCTGTCAGTGATGGGCGTCTTGTGTAGGAGGAGGCTGGTGGGAGCAGGCAGCAGTTATAAAGGCACAGCAAACAAAAGCACTCGTTTCTATAATCATCTGATTTTTACAAGCTTTTATTTCTTTTGTAAGAAGATTGTTTGTGCTTTAAAAAAAAAAAAAAAAAAAAAGCCTCCACAGAGTAAATGATAGCGATTCAGGCAGGGCTATTTCCTCCAGCAGTGCCCACGGGCCTAGGGTTGCAGCGGCCCCTCTGCCCCGGCCTGGCCCAGCTCTTTCTGACCCGGACCTTCTCCTTGGGAATCACATGAAGGCCATTCAGACGTGCCTCATGTGACAACGTTGGGGGCTGGTCCTTTCTAGTTGAGAGATGGCAAAACCAAGCAGATGCATGGCTTCATGTTTCCCTTTTCAAGTGGGAGCAGCTTCCGTTTCTCACATAGCGGCAGACAGTGGCATGCCGAGTGGACACGGCTGTGGGCCTAGTCCTCGCTGGCCTCAGGGGCCACTGGATGAAAATAAGGGAAAGCATTTTCTAGAACAGAAAGCCTTCCTGTAGCGTTGCAAGGTGCTCCTGTTCTCCAGGCTACTCAAGGCTGAGTGGAGCTCAGGCCTCCCTGCCTTGCTGGCCCAGCCCCTGCACCCCCGCCTTTACCCGCTCGGCCAGCCTGCATCCAGCTCTCTGTCTACCCTCTGCCGTCCGCCACCCGCCTGTCCTGCAAACGTGTGCAGCGCAGGTCGAGATGGGAGGCAGCACAAAGGTGTAGTTCTTGCTCTTAAGAAGGGAGCCATTGTTGGTCGGGGACCAACAGTGAGAGGGACCAAGTCCAGGGTTAGAGAAATATGTTTACCATTTTTTCTTACTCTGAACTTTTTACCATTTCAGAATAAAGCGATTGCCACCCCTGTCCAGGGCGTCTGGGACATGAGGAACAAGCAGTTCCACACGGGCATCGAGATCAAGGTGTGGGCCATCGCGTGCTTCGCCCCGCAGCGCCAGTGCACGGAAGTCCATCTGAAGTAAGCCCACCTGTGTGGCCAGCCTGGCCTCTGTGGGGGGAGCAGGCGACTGAGCCCTTGGAAGACTGGCCCTTGGGGTGGGTGGGTTTCTGATATCAGGTCCCTCAGCCTTTTCCTGTCAAAGATCGGGCCAGGCAGGCAGGGCATGTGGACACCTGTGCCCCTCACCCCGACCCCCGCAGGAAGGAGCACAGAGAAGCTGCGTGGACCACGCGCAAAGCAAACCAGGGTCTGAGGGAGGAGTTGAAATGTAGAGGCAAGAGAGAAAATCAGGTTCAGTGAAGTACATTATTTAAAAAAAAACGCTTTAGCTTTGTATTTGTGTAAGTTAAGTGAGAAGGGGAAACTGAAGACAGGATGGGGAAGAGATGGTCAGATAGAGGTGGGGGGGTGGCTGGGAGTATTTTCTTCCCTCCCCAGACAAGGGGAGTAATTAAAATAAGAGGAGAGACAGAGCTTTGGTGTACGCCCCTGCCACCGGCCCAGGTAGCTCAGGTGGGGGGTCAGCCCCCCAGGAACCGCAAGTGCCATGAAGGGGCTGTCCTCACCCAGACACTCGCATGGCTCCCTCGGCAGGGTCAGGGGGCATGGGACTGACCGGGCCTGCCCCAGGGCAGGAATCACGCAGCAGTGTGGCTCATGATTTTGTGCCAAACGAACTTCTAAGGGAACATAAAGCTTTTGCTTCCCACTTTCCGGGGGCAGCAGGGAGGAGGGAGGAGGGAGGACCCCAGGGCCTGTGAGGTGGAGCTGGTACTTGACCATTCCAGCAAGGGCTGGTTCTGAAGGCGGTGGCTCTCCCAGCTGACGTGTGGGGCTGCCCTGTCCACGCTGCTGGCAGGGGAGCTGGAAGCACAGAGGGTTACAAAGTTGAAGTAGGTGAACACTGTGTCTCTCCTGCCCTGTCTTCTGTCCGTGGGCCTTTCCTTCTGCTTTTAGCTAGAACTAAAAGTGCAGACGCACACGCGCATACTTCTTTAACTGCTGCAGTGTATGGGAAATTGAACACTAACTGGCTAGAATGGGTCACAGTGGCCTCATCCTTATTGTAGAAAGTGACATGATTTTTATTTTTCAGCTTAAAATAGAAGCCGTTGATCTGTCTCTGTGCCCCACCCCAAGCTTCACAAGGCCGGCCGCTGCTAGCTGCCGGTGTTACTCTAGCTGTGGGCTGTTTTGTTTTTGCTCATGATTATGTCATCCAAGTCCAAGCTGTGCCCAGTGGAACAACTGGGGAAAATTCCAGAGGGACAGCTAGCTGGAACTTCCCTCCCTCCCTGACGATGCCTGGTCTTGTTCTGCGCCAGAACTCGAGTGAGGGGCAGCTTAGGCTGCTGGGCGGGTGGCAGCTGCTCTGTGCCTTGCTTTACAAGGGCAGCATCTTGTCACTGTGTGCGGGGAGTGTCATGGCCCATGAGGCAACGTGAACCTGATTTGAAGTCGCTATTTTGTCGTGGCAGAGTAGCCACAGGTGCCCTTCAGTAAACTCGCTTGTATACGGTGAGCATGTTGAACCTTTCTCATGAGTTGGTGTGATTAGGAGATGCAGCTTTGATTTCCAGCTTTCTGTAGGACTTAAGAACAACTTTGATACTGACCTCAATAAAAGTGCTTTTAGCTTTATAAAAATCGTGCCTTTTATTTAGGGCCTCAGGTTGGCCTGAATTCTCTGCCGTTCGCTGTGTGTTTTAGTGATGTGAACCTCGTCCTGCAGGTCCTTCACTGAGCAGCTCCGCAAGATCTCGAGGGACGCCGGCATGCCCATCCAGGGCCAGCCGTGCTTCTGCAAGTACGCCCAGGGCGCAGACAGCGTGGAGCCCATGTTCCGGCACCTGAAGAACACGTATGCTGGCCTGCAGCTGGTGGTGGTCATCCTGCCTGGCAAAACCCCTGTGTACGGTAGGCGTCCGCAGTCCTGCTGGCTGTGGGAGCTATCGCGTCTCCATGGGTGTCCGTTGCAACCTGAGGCCCTTTGTGTTTCTGCTGCACTGAGGAGATGCTTGTTTTGGGTGCATTCGTGAGCCTGAGAAAGAAGAGGCGCGGTGTCTGGTCACTGCCAAGCCCATGTTCAGGGCCTCCCTCGTCTGGTCTGGGGCTATAGTGACGGGACCCTCAGGCAACAGAGCCCAGGGCATGTGTAGGCGTCTTGTCTACCACACCACGCAAGAGTCACTGGTCCAAGTCTTTTATGCCAAAGGGCAGTGCACATTAATCCAGCTGAAATGTCCCACACCCACCCTGGAGAGTACAGAGATAAGTCAGACCCAGCCTCTTTGTTCAGGAAGCACCCAGGGTAGGAGGGAGAAACGTGCAGACAGGTGATTCCGACACGGTGAGGGGAGAGCTCTTTGAAGTCTGCCGAAAGCAGGGGAGGAGCCCAAAGGCGCTGGTGTCGGGGTATTGGAACTGGAACCTGTGGCGTTGGGGGCCGTGGGGCAGAGGGAAGCACCTAGGACATGGTGGTGTTGCCCACATGATCTCCCGTCTAACCAGTGACGGATTACGGACATGTAGAGGCCACACTTCTCCCCTCCAAGTTCAACATCCATAAAAAGAAGGAAAGAGAAAACCATTGGCTTTTGCATCCTGTTAGTGTTGTGCCAGGAGTCACTGTTTCCACAGAGCTGCCCAGTGAGCAGTTGACCAGTTGCTTCACGAAAGACTCCAGGAATAGAGGGGGTGGCACACACAGCTCTTTGATGTTGGGTTTGCATTTGCTGAGGATTTTGAGGATGCCAGTGTTTTTATTTTTAACTACTGGAGCGTTTGCTTGTAGCCATGAGCTCTGAGATAGGAGGTGTCATTCCTGCTCAGGAATGCCAAGTCCTCTGCTCTGGCTGGGCTCTGCCCATCCCTGCTGGGGCCCTGGGTATGTCACTGAAATGGTCTCCTTCATAAATGAGAGGAGTGAGATCCCCTTGCCCCGTGTCCCCTCCTGAGTGAGGCATGGCAGTGCGGAGGCAGGACTCCAGGTAGCTTGGCCAGGGACCCCCTCTGGGGCTGATCGCAGCTAGAGGGGGATGGAAGAAGCCCAAGGTGGCGGCTGTGGTTGCATGCTGGCATGCATTTCAGGTGGGCGGCAGGGGCCTGGTGACAGCTGCCACTCGGGGTCAGCTAAGGGTGGGGTGCTAGCAAAAGCTGTTACATGTGCGCCCTTCCTGTCCCACAGCCGAGGTCAAGCGTGTGGGAGACACAGTGCTGGGGATGGCCACGCAGTGTGTGCAGATGAAGAACGTGCAGAGGACCACGCCACAGACCCTGTCCAACCTCTGCTTGAAGATCAACGTCAAGCTGGGAGGTGTCAACAACATTCTGCTGCCCCAGGGCAGGTAAGACTGGCCCTTCCACTGCAATTCCAGGTGGGAGGGGGCGCGGCGCACAGGCAGCAGGGCAAGGAAGTTAGGTGCAGCCTGGCTGCCCACAGGGACCAGGGCATCTGCTTGTGGCTGATCCGTGGCCAGGTGTTCAGACAGGGATGAGGGCCACAACAGAGCTAGAGGAGAAGAGACTCCTCCCCAGTGCCAGGGCCAGTGGTCCCAGGACAGGAGTTTTGAGGCTGCGCCTTGAATGCAAGTGAGCAAGGGGCCCACCCAACTGGACAGAACGTGGGCTTCCTTGTCTCACCTCTTCGACCCTCGGTCAGCAGCTGCTGCATAGACCAGGGCATCCCCTACGCGCCGAGAACAAGGCTGGTCGTGGATGCTGCTTTGTGCTGGGACTTCGCATTTTAGACTGAAAAGCTCCTCATAGGAGCACGCTGGTGGCAGGTCCCAGACCAGGGCAGGAAGGGTTGGCCGAGTGCCTCAGAGGGCTGAGGCCTACGGGGGTGACCGAGCTGCACCTTCCTCGGGCACCCCCTGGAGCTGGTGTGCGGCCCCCTTGTTCAAGGGCAGGGCCAAGGCTAGCTTTTGCTCCTCCTCCAAGACCGCCACCCTCTGGTGCAGGCAGGCAAAGAGGTCTCCAGAATGACAGACATTTTCAAAGATTCCAGCAACTGGCATGAATGACAGCAGTGAAAACAAAGGCTCCGAAGACTGGGCAGCGAGTCAGATGTCGGTGAGGGAGGGGTAGTATGGTGGGCGGCCAGTGCTTCGTTTATCTAAGGAGCTCCTTACGTGACAATGGGGCCGTGTGCTCGTAAACCCTGCGTCCGTCAAGGAGCGTACGGATGCTATGGCTCTCATACCATCATAGCATTGCAAATCTTTAAGTCAAACTGATGTGAGCTGGGTACCTTCTGTGCTGGGAAAATGACTGTTGGTGAGCAGCACCTGTATGCAGAGAACTCCAGCCACCTGGGCTACCTCAGTGTCCTTGTGCTGCACCAGCACCACCCACCAGGCTTGCCCCACAGTGTCTGAGTCCCAAGGATCTACACTCCTGACAAGTTGCTATGCACTGCTGGTGCACTAGACCAGGGGCCCACACTTTGAGAACCACCGAGTTACACTGTTAATTCAGCATTAACTGAAAAGACTCTACTGAATTTGTGATAACATGGAAAAGAGCCTGGATTTAGAGTCAGACAGGTTTGAACTTTGGGTACCTGCTCCGCAATGAGGGATAATTTCACTCACACGAGTTCGTGGGGATGGATGAGGGTTTCCCAGGAGCTGGCCGGGAGCTGGAAGTGCTGTTTTGTCCGTCACCAGGCTCTGTTTATTGAGTGCCTACTGTGTGCCAGGAGCTTGGGCCACAGGCTGTGAGTACAGAGACCTGAGTCCTCTGGTGGAGGGACCCCAACAAGATGTTCATAAACGTGATACACGACACAAGACTTCACAGGTGCACAGCCGCGATGTGGGGGAGGGGGGAGGGTCTCCTGAGAAGGTGGCACGTGTGCACAGTGCAGGTTCCTAGGGAGCAAGCATGTACACAGGTGCCTGTGGGAAGAGACCCCAGGCAGAGGGCACAGTCGTACAAGGCCCTGCAGTGGCAGCTGCCGGAGTGTGGGGCGGAAGGAGGCGCCAAGGGGAAGAGGTCAGCGGAGGGTCCTGGGCACTGAGGGAAGCGTGTCCTGTGTCACGAGATGCTGGCAAGCCAGGTGTGGCCAGGTCTGAGGCCTGACCGTTGGTCTGGGTGACGTGGACGTCATCGGTGACCTTGTTGCCGTGGCAATGTGAAGTCTGACCAGAAGGGGTCTGGGTGCCGGGGGCAGTGGTGGGTTCTGTTGACGCAGGAGCTTTGCCTTAAGGCAGGCGTGGGGGTGCGGGGGCTGTGTAGGCAGGAAGTGAGTCACACCTGTGCCTGTGAGTCAGGGATGCGGGTGGGGGGACGGTGGGGAGCCTCCGGTCTGACTGCTTTCAGAGGGTGGCTCATAGGACTGAGACGCAGTGCGGGGGCTCATCTTCTCTAGGCCGTTGACCTCCACACAGTGGCAGTGGTGACAGTGATGACGTGGGAAGTATTCCGGTGCCTGCAAAGTGCCGCCAGGGGAGGGAGTAGCAGGCTGCTGCCTGAGGTGTGGGGGGGCACCCCCAGCCGGAGCCTCCAGCTGTGGTTGGAGCCATGCTGGGGATCCTGCTTTTTGTGGAATGACGCGTGGATTGCACACATGAAGCAAACACAAAACCCTCTTCCCCTCCTGCCTCCACTCTGCCGGGGCACCCCCAAAAGGAGCGTAGTGGGGTGGCGCTTGCACCCAGAGCAGGGTAAAGGCATCCGCGGGGCCGCTGTCCGGTGGGAATCCCACCAAGGGCACTTCCCAGGGCCAAGGTGAGCCTTGCTGCCGGGCCCTCCTGGCAGCCCAGGCAGCTGCAGAGTGATGGCACCTTGAGTGGAGGGACGCAGTGCTCAGTTTTTGTCATGGTGGCACCTGACTTAGGCCCTTACGTAGAAATACTGTTAGGTGAGTCCTGCTTCCAGAAATAGGCACGTTTAACAGTTGATTCCACCTGTGAAGGTGACCAGAAGTAGAGACGTCCTTCCTGACCCTGATGCAGTTGGGAAATGGGTGCGGTGCCGTCTCCACGGCTGCTGCGTGGCATAGGTTGTCCCCGTTGGGAGCCTGGGACATCACTCGTGGCAGCTCCCCTCCCTAGTCTCCTCCAGGTTCTGGCCACAGGCCCTGAGACACTTGTAGGTGTGAGCACCCAACTTCACGGTGCCCCTAAAACTCGCTCTTCTTGCCCACCTGCTGGCAGGTTCCTAGCTTTTCAGGGTGCACAGGTTGCCTCGGGAGCATGAAGGTACCATGAAGGAAAGAAGGGCACCTCGAAGGGACAGCAGGGATCACGTGCTGGGACATGGCACTTCGGTGCTGCTCCGGGCTGAGCAGGAGCACCGAGGGTTGAGGGGAGGCGCGGCCCCACAGCCAGGGCCCTGGGGAGGGATTCTGTGCACACCTGGAGCAGCATCTGGAAGGCTGGGAGAGGTTCTGGAGTCCCTGTGTGCTGAGGTCCTGAGCCAGCCCTGGAACACGGTCATCTCGTCAGCTGGTCTTGGTGTTCAGAGGAACCAAACCCTCGACCCATTCAGGCGCAGAGAATCCTCTTGGCTGTCTTTGTCTCTTTCCAGGAGTGGCAGTATCTCCCAGTTCCTGGCAATAGCCCCAGTCCTTCATGCAGAAGAACAAAATTTCTTTAGGCACCAAGGGGTAGAAGTGGGACTGGCCAGTTGGTAAAAATTACAGGAAGGTGGCAGCTGTTAACTCCATGCAGACAGCCTGCCCGTGACCACACTCCCCAGCCTGGGGCAGGGGGAGGACTCGGGGCCCACGAGGGGCAGGGGCTGGCAGGCGGGAAGAGCAAGCGTGGTACCCACAGCGGCAATGTTGTGTGTGTCTGTGGCAGGCCCTGGGGTAGCTCTTGGCGCACATTCCGCTCTCACAAGCACCCCCAGAGGGAGGTGCTGTCGTCGTCTCCATTTCTCAGAAGAGAAAGGGAGGTGCAGGGAGAGTTGTGGAACACATGGCGGCGGGGCCTCCCAACTGTGAGTGCTGCCATCTCAGGAAGTGGCACTAGGACACTCAGCGAGGAAGGTTCTCAACAGGGGTGGTTTTGCCCCCAGGGAATGTGTGGCAATGTCTAGGGACATTTGGGGGTGTCAGGACTTGGGGGGTGCTATAGGCACTAGTGGGTAGAGGCCAAAGATGCCATTGAAGACTTTTCCCCCCAACAAAGAATGAGCCGGCCCCGGTGTGCCGAGGCTGAGAAACCAGGAGTATCACTGCACACAGCTGTGATCTGGAGGTCGAGTAACAGACCATGGGCCTTTTTGGGGTAATTTTTTTACTTTGAAAATATTCAGGTATTTACAAAGGTAGAATGTCTGGAACAGCGAACCCTCATGGGCCTGAACCCCCCCGGCCTTGGCAGCCTTCAGGCCTGGCTGTCTGGCCTGGGGTATGCTCCACCCAGGCCCCCCAAACCTGTGGTATTCTGAAGCAGATTTTAGACCTTATATTGTTTAGACTGTGAGACTTTATATATTACTGTAAAGAGGTAAGGATTCTTTTTTCTTTCTTATTACCTTTCTTCTTGAGACAGGGTCTTGCAGTGTCACCAGGCTGGAATGCAGTGGCTCACTGTGGCCTCAAACTGATGGCCTCAAGCGATCCCACCTCAGCCTCCCAAATTGCTAGGCTCTTGGGCATGAGCATCATGCCCAGCATAGGATTCTTTTAAAAAATGTGACCTCAATACACTTACCACCCCAAAAGGTGATGATGGCACCTACTGTCATCAGAGGTCCAGGCTGTAGCCCTTCTTGGCTTCTGACCCTGCTTCTCCCTGCAGGCCTCCAGTGTTCCAGCAGCCTGTCATCTTCCTGGGAGCAGACGTCACTCACCCACCTGCTGGGGACGGGAAGAAGCCTTCCATCGCTGCCGTGAGTGCCCTCGCCTTCTCCTGGGTCCCCTGTGGGTGCCGTACTGCTCTGTGCTGGACCCACAGCCCTCCCGACGTCCCGCTGCAGGAGTAGGGCTGGGGGTTCCTTCCTGAAAGGCACGAAATGAAGCTTGCTAAAGTGCAGCCGGGGCAGTCAGGGTCTCCTGGCACACAGGTGTGCAGAGGACACTAAATGTGGCGTAAATAAGTCCTAGGAAGCAGTGAGAGTTGGTACATGAGCACCGTCCCAAAGCACGGCACCAGACCCCACTGAATCTGCCAGCATGGACAGCCTGCTGGGAGGGCCTGTCTCACCTGCACACAGGTGACACCTGATAGCTTCTTGGCCTGCGGGGGCAGATTCTGGGCCTCATTCTAATATTTTGTTTTTTTGTTACAATATATTAAATGTAACATAAAAAGTTAAAAGTCCACCCTTCTTTCTCGACTCTGTTTCCCGTCTCCTAAAGGCAACTGTTGTTATTAACCATCTTTTTATTTTTATTTTTTGTTGTTTTGAAGCAAGGTCTTGCTCTGTCACCCAGGCTGGAGTATAGTGGTGTGATCATAGCTCACGGCAGCCTCTAACTCCTAGGCTCAAGTGATCCTCCTCCATCACCCTTCTGGGTAGCTGGGACTATAGGCATGCACCACCATTCCTGGCTAATTTTTTTTTTTTAATTTTTTTAACATAAATTTTTTGTAGAGATGGGGTCTTGCTGTATTGCCCAGGCTGGTCTTGCACTCCTGGCCTTAAGGGATCCTTCCTCCTCACCCTTGCAAAGGGCTGGCCTTACAGGCATGAGACACTGCACCCAACCGAACCATCTTTTTTTTTTTTTCCCCCAGAATATTACAGGAGTACAAATGTTTTTGGCTACGTGGGTCACTCTTGTAATGCTTGAGTCAGAGTTAAAAGCGTGCCCATCACCCAGATAGTGTTCGTTGTACCCGTTAGGTATTAGGTAGGTTTTCGCCTATCGCCTCCTCCCACCTCCCCAGGCCATCTTTTTAAAAGTGTGCGAGCTGGCTTCAAGCGTAGCCCTGTTCCGGGTTTTGCTTGTGTGAGCGTGGTGAGGTGGGAGCGTGGCCACCGCCTGGACTCAGGGTGGTGGTTGCAGCGATGCACGCAGCGCTTTGCACCCGGCCCTCTGTTCACTCAGTGGAAAGGCGCAGGGTGATTGTCCTCTAGAGGGGGCAGTATAATTGTCATCGTGGCCTTTTGTTTAAAAGGACAGAACCAAACCGCGCATGCTTAATAGTCTGGTCTTTAAACTTTGAAATGCAGAGAGCAAAGGATGTTAACTCAAAGTTGTCTCTGACTGGAGACCGTGGTGTTGTGTGGTGAGGGAGCCACGTGGTGGGAGGGAAGCTTTGGGCTTTTATTCCAGTGGTCTGTCTGAACCACCCAGGACCTGTCCCCACGAGTGCCTTCTGGGATGCTTGTAGATCCCCCTGGGATGCCCGGGCCTCCCCGGCAGAAGTGCCTCAGAGAGAAGCCTGGGCAGAAACTGGAACCCGAAGCCCCTGCTCGTGGGGGCCTGTGGGGCTAGTGACAGCCTTGGGTGTGGGGACCCCCCCAGCTCCCTGCACTAAGCATGAAAACACTGGCTGTGGACTCAGCCCTGAAACTCAGACGGGCTTGAGCCACATTTTCCGCCGTTTCACTTGGGCAATCGAGCTTAACATCTGTGAACTTTCCTTCGTGTAAAATGAGGAAGTGAATAATGACCTCCTATTATGAAGTGTTGTAGTTGAGCCCCTGGCGTAGTGCCTGGCACGTAGTAGATGCGCAGAAACTGTTAACGTTGTTCTTTAATTAGTCTGGAGGGAATGTGGGGCGAGATAATCTATCTGGGGCGTGCGGGAGCCGGATGAGCTGCCCTGGGTGGAGGAAAACCAACACATGACAGGTGCTTTGGTGTTATTCAGAGGCCACACTTCCTCCAGTAGGTTAGTGTCACGTAAAGTAATTCCTGCCACTTGGCCCAACAGTTGCAGCCCCACCACTTCCTGTGCACACAGCATCTCCCACGTCACTGAACGTCTTCCAGGCCTTTCCTCATTTGATCAGCGAAGAGCAGCGTGTAGGGCTCCCAGGCCGAGCCATGTGCTGGGGTGCAGGTGAGGGCACAGGCTCCGAGCGGCCCGCCAGGTCCTCCAGTGCGGGTGGCCAGCGGCTCACAGGGCTGGTGCCCTTGTCCTGTTCCTGCCTCACCTCATCAGGTCCCTGGTGGCTTTTGTTTTTCTGCACAAACGTTGTGTGGCATCGAACCATGTCTCTGGTTTTAAAGGCTTAGCCTGGTTTATTCGAGTTTTCAGGAACAGAGAAATCTGTGTTTTTCCCCCATCCCCACATTTCTCGATCACTAGGGGCAGATTTCTGTTTATGTTAATGTTTTTCTGTTTATCCCAATTCGAAACATTTCAGAATCTATTTATTTTTCTCTTGGTTTGAGAGAAAAATGTTACAGCCCAAGGCAAGATCAAGGACATGGAACACGTGGAAGAATTAGGTTGGGGGGAAAGGTGTTCTATAAGGATTTCCAAAGAAGGCAGATGGCCAAGAAATAGTTTCTATTTTTCAGTGACACAAAAGGAGGTTTTTCCCCCTCAGTGTTTTTCAAAATTTGGGGAATTCGCTTTCCCCAACCAGGAGGTGGAAAGGCGCAGGGAGGGTCTGGCCAGGCCTCACGGTCCAGTCCCCTGACAAAGGGACCGCAGTCCGCTCTCTTTGTTCTCCCTAGTTGGCACCTTCAGGCAACTGTATGCAAGGCCAGCTTGCCTCTGGGCTGCTGTGCCATTGCTAGGGACCAAAATTTGGGGTACTGCATGTGGATGTGCAAATGGCTTCTTTGGAAGAAGAATGTGCCTTGAAAACACTAGGGACACTGTCACCAGCTGCTTTCTTTGGACTGATTAATTCAACCACATCTGATCACAAGCAGAGTAAGGTTCTGAATAATCTGTTTTTTATTACACACCTTGGGGCAAACTTATATGCCTTAAAACATATTTATAAATACTCCTGCCAGACACTCAACAGAGAGCGGAAAGGTGAGCTCACAGCCAGCTGTGGCACCTGTGCCGAGTCCAGGGTGGAGGTGCTCGTGTCCGTCCCTGGGCCCTGCTGCAGCACACGCCCGGAACGGGGAGCTTTCGGGAGCTCTTGACCATGCTCTTCTCGTGTCCCGCAGGTGGTGGGCAGCATGGACGCCCACCCCAACCGCTACTGTGCCACCGTGCGTGTGCAGCAGCACCGGCAGGAGATCATCCAGGACCTGGCCGCCATGGTCCGCGAGCTGCTCATCCAGTTCTACAAGTCCACGCGCTTCAAGCCCACCCGCATCATCTTCTACCGCGACGGAGTCTCTGAGGGCCAGTTCCAGCAGGTGGGCGTCTCATTGAGCCCCTCTCCCCTGCTTCTCCAGTCTCTTTAATTCCCACCGTGCACAGAACCTCTTCCCCGGTTGACCAGTGAAACAAATGACGCGATTTACTTTCTGCCCCATAGTTGATCTGGTCACGGTGTAGAAGGTGGGTCGGGAGGAGACGGGAGATGGGTTGTCTGGACACTGGCACGAGTCGGGCCCGCCATGCTGAGGCAGGACAGAGGAAGAGGTGGAGAGATGGGCGTGTGCTTGGGGACCAAGGGGCTAGGGAGAGGGCTCTGCGTCTGGCCAAGGGCCCACATGCAGCGGCTGTCCAGGCACTCTACAAGAGTCCAGGCTTTGCCTCGTAGGTGGTTGAGAGCTGTACAGGGACACCTGTCTGCAGTTTGAGGTGCAGGCTGGAGGGTGCGTGCAGGGTGGCAGGATGAGGGTTGTTGCATGGGGCTAGCAGGGTGTGTCCACTGTTGGATGTAGAGAGAGTGGCGGGCCACTCGTGGGTTACTGCCATGTCTGCGAGGGCAGAGGAGTCATCACAGATATGGAGCGAGTGGGGGGGAGGGGATTTCTTTGTTCTCTTTGGTTAAAAGCACCTGTGCCACTCTCAGGTCACAGTGACCTGTGGGCAGTCATAAATCCATCCTGGCCTGGAACTTGGGCCATGGGTGCCCGGAATGCCCTCCCCAGCGGCCAGGGCTGCCTCCTCCTCTGCCTTGCTCCACTTCCCTACCAGGTGCCCCCGGGAGGCGTTAGCAGGGAGGGTAGAAGTAAGCCACAGGCCATACCTGGCGAGGGTGCAGCCCAGGTGTTTGAGAACCGGCCCGCCCTAACCACCAGGATAGCCCATGCCAAGGCACACACACATCGGCCTTCCTGGGCCAGAGGGAAGCAGCGGCTGGGACGCGTGAGGCCTGTGGTCTCCTGGAGGGACAGCATGGACGCTCCCTGAGCAGCTGGCGTTTCCTGGCCAGAGCCTGTGTTTCTGGGGCAGCTGCTGTGCTGCGCCGTCTCAGTCCAGCTTCCTGGCTGCCTCTTCACAGAACCTTCTGGGCTCCCTCCAGTGGGAAATGTTCTCCCTCCTCTGAGCTCCCAGCCCTCTCACCCGACACCACAGGCCTCCCCCTAAGGGGGAAGGTTTCTGCTTTTCTCTGTTCTCAGCACACGTGAACAGACATACTCGGTGGGAATCACCACAACTGGGTTTTCTGAACCCAGAACCCGAGACATTGTAACCTAGCATTTAATTAGGCCCATTGCTAACATAAAACATAATCCGTAAACATGTTTCTTCTCCCCTCCTTTCCCTTAGGTTCTCCACCACGAGCTACTGGCCATCCGCGAGGCCTGTATCAAGCTAGAGAAGGACTACCAGCCAGGAATCACGTTCATCGTGGTGCAGAAGAGGCACCACACCAGGCTCTTCTGTACCGACAAGAACGAGCGGGTGAGTTTCCCGTGACTCACGCACGGTGCACGTTCCTGCTGGACACGGTTACTTCAGAGTCCAGGGGCCCCCTCTCCCCTCAGCCCTGCACCCTGAGCCACACTCTCGAACCTGGTGGCTACTCGGTGCCGTGTCCCAGGTTCTTGGGAGACCGTCCTCCAAGGGGCTTTGTGGGGACCGAGCCTTAGGCACCAGAGAAGGGCTCTCCTCGGTTTGGTGAGAAATCTTAATTGGTAAGTCCTGTAGGTCTGGGAGAAGTCCAGGTGAGATGTCAGTTAGAATGCATGGCAGGGGACTCTGCAGTCCTAAAGATGGGCAGAGTGGAGTGAGTTGGGACCCCCAGGAGGTCAGCCTGGCTAGCGAGAAGGTGGTGCTGAGCACCACCGTCTGTTTGTTCAGCAGAGTGGAGAAGGAGGCAAGAGGTGGCAGGTTCCTCTCACAGGTGCTCTGGGAGGAGCAGGAGAATGGGAAGGGACAAGGTTTGTAGACAGGACAGCTGAGAATTCTCCACAGCTGAAGAAAGACGGGAGTCCTCGGATTAAAAGTGTCTTCCATGTTCCTGACAGGATAAGTAAAAATAAATCCACATCTAGATACACTGTCCTAAGCTGCACAACATCAAAGCAGCCACCTAAGAAAAGAGACCCTGCCCAGAAAGAAGAGACCTTACATTCACAACTGGCAGCCCCAGAACTGGACACAGAAGGGCCAGAAGTCACCGGGTTGGTGTCCACTCAGCACCAAGGGAGAGTAACCCCGAGTGCCAGAGCACAGGGGGTGCTGCCTGGGTGAGCGGAAGGCAAACGGAAGTCAAGTGTTGTCACAAGAAAAGGGGATACTTTGTCACTATAAAAGGAGTGATTCACCAAGAAGATACAGCAACTAGAAACTTGAGTGTACCTAACACCATTACCTAAAATTATATAAAGAAATAAAAATAAAGCAAAAACTAACAGAATTTTAAGGAGAAATTTGCAAACCCACCATCAAAGAGGGATATTTCAATATACCTCTATCAGAAATGGAAACAGGCAAACATGAGTAAAAACCAAAAATTGGAAGGGTTAAACGAACAAGCCAGATCTAATAGTTAGAATCCTGCCTACAAGCCGGGCGCAGTGGCTTTCACCTATAGTCTCAGCTGCTCGGAGACTAAAATGGAAGAATCGCTTGAGGCCAGGAGCTCGAGACCAGCCTGGGCAACGTAGCAACACCCTGTCTCTAAAAAAAAAATTTTTTTTTAAGTTAGCCAGGCGTGCCTGTAGTCCCAGCTACTTGGGAGGCAGAGGCAGGAGGATTGCTTGAGCGCAGGAGTTTGAGGTTGTAGTGAGCTTCGATGCTGTGATTGTGCCACTGCACTCCAGCCTGGGTGACAGAGCAAGACCCTGTCTCTTTGGAAAAAGGTGAGGCTCAGGCTCAGACTTAGGTGCGCGCGTGCAAGATTCGGCTTCACCCATAATCTACTGCCATGGCCGAGGAAGGCCGTGCTGCTGGGGGTGTAGTGGGTGTCAGTGCTGCTTCACAAGAGGTGCTATCGGCCACCCTCATCACAGTGGCCTTGCACGTGGAATTCGTGAAGCTGCTAATGCCTTGGACACACGCCAAGCCCGTTCTCTGTTTGTTTGCATCTGACTGTGATGAGCATGTGTATGTCACATCAGTGGAGGCCCTTTGTGGTGAACACCAAATCAACGTAATTAAGGTTGATGACAACAAGAAACCAGGGTAAGTAGGTAGTCTTGTGTAAAACTGACCGAGGGAAAAACCTATAGAATAGTTGTTTGCAGCTGTGTAGTAATTAAGGACTGGCAAAAATTCTTAGGCTAACGATGTCATTGTAGAGTACTTCAAATGCGAGAAATGAACAGATAAAACTTTGATTTACATTTAAAACAACAAAAACAAGCATGCTGCCTGCAGACGGCTGTAACAGTTGGCCTCTTACCAGGACAAAGGCAGTCGGAGATTTTCAGGCTTCAGTCTTTTATAAACCATATTTTTTTATCATTATGCAATTAAATTTTAAATCAGCAGTAAAAACAAAGTTTAAGAATGCTTGAAATTTGCAGTCCACTTCTAAGTACCTCATGCATCAAACGTGTAACAAAAATAGAAACTGCAGAGTTCTTAGAACTGAACAAAAGCAAAAAGACGTCATATCAACTTCATGCAGTGCAGTTAAAACAGTGCTGTAAAACAAAAACGACGACAATAAAATAAGACTAAGTAAAGACCCTGGGAGGATGGAAAGAAGAGCCCTCGGGCCCTGGGAGCTTGTGGACTGGGGCAAGGAGGCAAGAGGGCTCCAAAGTCAGGGACGCCTGATACCACCACACACCCCACGTCCCTACCCCAGGATGGAAAATACCGGAGCAGAGAATAAAGCAGCAACAGAGCAGATTAACAAAACCAAACCTACTTTGAAAATACATCAACCTAGCAAGACTCGACAAGGAAAAAAAAGGGAACACTTATATCAATATTGGGAGCAAAAAAGGAACTCTAACTACAGAAAAGGTATCACTATGTAAATCATAATGGGCTATTGTTAACAATTTCATGCCAATAAACCTGGAAACTTATATACAAACAGATGTTTGTGGAATTACATAAATACCAAAATTACCAAAATCATCTCAAAAGGATAATCCAATAATCATTTTTTTTTTTTTTTTTTTTTTTTATTTGAGACAGAGTCTTGCTTTGTTGCCCGGGCTAGAGTGAGTGCCGTGGTGTCAGCCTAGCTCACAGCAACCTCAAACTCCTGGGCTTAAGTGATCCTACTGCCTCAGCCTCCTGAGTAGCTGGGACTACAGGCATGCGCCACCATGCCCGGCTAATTTTTTCTATATATATTTTTAGTTGGCCAGATCATTTCTTTCTATTTTTAGTAGAGACGGGGTCTCGCTCTTGCTCAGGCTGGTCTCGAACTCCTGAGCTCAAACAATCCGTCCGCCTCAGCCTCCCAAGTGCTAGGATTACAGGCGTGAGCCACCGCACCCGGCCCAATAATCATTTTTATAATAAAAAAAGGACTCCCAACCCACAAGGTATTAGACACAGAGAATTTTATAGGCAAGCTTTACCAAACCTTCAAGAATAAACAACCCTAAAGTGTGGCAGAGAACAGGCGAGGGGGCAGAGGGTGGGTTACTGAGCTTATATTATAAGGGTAATCCACAGATCTTCACAGCTAAGTCTCACCGAATCTTGGAGGAATAATGTTGTATGAAGTGTTTCAGAGAGCGGGAAAGAGGGAAAAGTGTTACCCGACGTTGTGAGGAGAGCCTGTAGCACCAAGTGTTGGTGGGGACGGTGGATGCTGTGTTGTGGTTAGGGCCGCAGGGTCTGGAGCAGATCACTGGGGCCTAAACCCAGCCCCTGAATGTTCTGGCACTTGACCTTGAGCTGCCCCTGAGCCTCGCGCTGCCTCCTGTACGGCCTGCGGAAGGATGTTGAGAGGATTAGCCATGTGAGCACATGTGCGGCGCTTAGCCCGGTCCTTGTCACAGAGTAGATGCGTTATTAGGAAGAAAACTCTCATATGCTGTCAAGGGGAGTACAGACTGATGACCGACTTGGAATGCAGTTTGGCATTTCTGGGAATCTATCCTGGAGACACTAAGCATGCCTTGTATTCAAGGAGATGTGTGTATGAGGACATGTATGGGTTGGATGCGGTGGCTCATGTCTGTAATCCCAGCAACGCAGGAGCCTGAGGCAGGAGGATCACTAGAGCCCAAGAGTTTGAGACCAGCCCGTGCAACATATTGAGACCCTGTCTCAAAAAATAAATAAATAAAAGTAAATTTAAAATTTCAAATAAATTAAAATGAAAACTGAGAATCATCTAACTGTCCACAGACAGGAGAAAAGCTTGCGACATAGTCATATATTAGCATTCTGTACAGCAATGAAAATTAATAAACTATCAAATGGATACATCTCAAAATTATATTGAACAAAAAAAGCAAGTAGCAGAATATGTAAATGTGATACATGTATGCAGTTTTAAAATCTACAAAGCAATAAAATACAGTGCTACTGGATACTTGACTATGTAGCAAAAATATAGAAGTATATGTAGGAAGAATAAAGTCTACATTTGCGATTGCACCAGGGAAGGGGAGAAGGGAGGACAGGATCTAGAAGAGAGACAAAGGGAACTGCTATTTTCAAATATTTTCTCTCTTTAAAAAAATCTTCAGGTTTAAAAAGAAAGGTTGACAAGAAGTAAAATAATAAACCTAAAGCTATGAGCGGGGGGTACACTGGAGATTCTTTTTTTAATGGATATTTGAAATATTATGCAACTTGAAATCTGTCAGGGCTTGCTACCTGGCTGGGGGCAGGCGTGTGGGGTGTGGACGCTGTGCTGCTGCTGTGACACTGCTGCTCTTTGCGGACTTTCTGATCCGAGCTTGTGCGTTATGTCCATTACCGCACTCCAGCCTCCTGGGCGGTCTCTCGTGAAGCTGCCTGCTCGGGTGGTGGCCGTGAGCAAAGCCTAGAGACTCCTGGCAGCTCTAAGAGCATCCTGGCTCCTCCGGCCTGGACGCTGGTGTGTTTGTGCTCGGAGGTGCCCAACCCCCAGTGTGGCTTTAGATTTGTATGTCAGCCACAATTCTCATCTTGACCTCAAATAAAAATAGCACCCACAACACTGAAGAACCCTCAGGGTAAAGGGCTGCACTTAATTCTCGCGCCTGCGTGAGATGTGAAAAGTAACCCAGCCCAAATGGGAGGTTAACTAATTTAACTTGGGTTGTTAACACGTGTTACATTTTATTTTAACACTATACAACTGAGCAAGTGTATTAGCCAATTTAAAAGTTTCAAAACATGTTAGCCTCCAGCCATGCTGGCGGGGTGGCTGCCAATTTGCTAGCTTGCTTTGCCTCACTGGTCCCTGGCCGTGTCTAACGAGATACCTATGTTGCCAAAGGTTGGGAAAAGTGGAAACATTCCAGCGGGCACGACTGTGGACACGAAAATCACCCACCCGACTGAGTTTGACTTCTACCTGTGCAGTCACGCAGGCATCCAGGTAAGCACAGGGGGTCCCCTTTGGATAGAGTCCTTTGTGCGGTGCCGTCCGCACACTGGGCTGTGGTCGTCACGTGGGGCGGGTGTGAGCAGCACAGAAAGGGCTCCGGGGAGGACAGACCGGAGGTTAAGTGGGGAACTGGAAAGACTCCGGGCTGTGTCAGGCGCTGGGAAGGAAGGAGCCCCAGGTGTTGGGGTGCAGGGTTGGGGTAGTCGGCCTGGGCCTTCCAAAGGAAGTCCAATTTAGATGAGATCCAAGCAGAAGTAGCAGTTAAGTGCCAAGGCCAGGGCACTTTGGGGAGACATGGAGTGTTGTGGCACTGGAGCTTGGGGGCTAGAAGATGAGATCTGAGTGGGAGTGAGACAACCAGGGCTGCCATGGGGAGGAGTGGCGTGCGGGGGGGCCCCCGGAAGCTGCTGCAGTGGGGGACACACAGGGGCCACTCGGCATCAGTTCATGGGCACTTGGCGCAGTCAGCCTCTCGCTGCCCTGCTGCAGGGTTGCTGCTGGCCAGGCGTTAGCCAGGCACTGGGCAGTGGAGAAGGTCACTGTGTGGTTGGTTATCACCTCGAGACTCTCCTGGGCCCCCCAGTGAGGAGACCACACCTGACGGAGGGCTGTTCCACCTGAGCGCGACCACTGCAGAAGTGCCACGTCCATCGTAGGAGCTGATCTGCCAGGCTTTGCGGCGCCTCCGATAGGCTCCTTGAGACAGGAGGAGCCTCAGTTTTGTGCCTGTCCCTGCCTTTCAGAGAGCTTGATCGTAGGGGGCTTTTGGTTTTTCAAAGTATAAGGAAGGACTTAAATATCCCTCCCCCAGGATTTGAATCTACAGTTTGAGAATTTGCTGTGAACTTTGTACATACTCTTAATATTCCCTTGGAAATGTCAGAAACCCCTCATCGTTCACACAGCCCACAGACAGAGGACGGGCTGGCACGCTTCGGCCGTGGCCGTGTCAGCCCACAGCCTTCTTTGGTGCCGCCAAAAGCTGAGAATGAATTTTTTCTTTCTGCCCAGCCCCCCCCCCTTTTTTTTTTTTTGAGACAGAGTCTTGCTCTGTCACCCTGGGTAGAGCACAGCGGTGTCCTCATAACTCACTGCAGCCTCCAACTCCTGGGCTCAAGGGATCCTCTTGCCTCAGCCTCCCGAGTAGCTGGGACTACAAGTGTGCATTACCACGTCCGGCTGAGTTTTCTATTTTTACTAGAGATGGGGTCTCACTCTTGCTCAGGCTGGTTTTGAATTCCTGAGCTCAAGTGATCCTCCCGCCTTTGCCTCCCAGAGTGCTAGGATTACGGGAGTGAGCCACCGCGCCCTGCCAATTTTTGCATTTTTGAAGGGTTGTTAAAAGAATAGGCAACCGTGAGCAGGAAGGTTTTCACACCACTTTTTGGTGCACAGCATGCATCCCAGCATTGGCTTGCTCTGTGGGGGCTGGCACCCTCACAGCATGTCCCCTCTTGCTCCTGGCATCCCTCCTGGTGAGGGGAGCCCTTGTCCTCCAGGGCCTCTTGGGCTTGTTTTCTGCCCAGAAACTTTCTGACGGGGGTACTTCTGGTGAGACGTTGAGGGTGGGCCCGGGAGGGAGGGCCCAGCTGCTGTCGTTGCTGAGTCCTCAGCAGACCCAGGTGGACTCAGCTGCCCCCAGCCCAGGACCACCACCAATTAAATGCCAGGAAGTGTGGGGGGTCCATCAGGGGACAAGAACACTCCACCGCCCGCTAGTACCCGGGGCCTCAGCACAGGGTTAGACGTGGAACAGGCGGCAGGCCTGGGCTGGACGAGGCGGAAGGACCTTGACGGCTGGCAGGAAGGGTGGGAGGTGAGGCAGGTAGGTGGGAGTGACAAGGACTCCGTGGGAGTGCTGCCTTCCGCAGCGTGAACCACCTTGGACACTCTGGTGGAATAACCAGCTCCTGCTGCTTTTGTTTCAGAAGATTTCAAACATGAAATAGTGCTCATGGTACTATATAGCTTTCATTGGAGGGTTCTTTTCTTGCCATCAATAAAGGAAACATTGTAGAAGACCTAACATACACAAGTACACTGCCCTCAGCATAGCCATTTTTAATATTGCTTTATCTCTGTTATGATTTGTCTATGTGTAAATAAGTGCACGTACAGTTTATATTTTACCGACACGGAGCCATTTAATATATATGGTTCTGATGCATTCTTAATAACGTAAATATCTTTTTGTCATTAAATATTCTTCTACAGCATCCTCTTTAAAGATCTCAGGGCAGGTCCAACTCTCTGACCCTCTGATCTGCTTTTAGGGGACAAGCCGGCCTTCGCACTATCACGTCCTTTGGGATGACAATCGTTTCTCTTCTGATGAGCTACAGATTCTAACCTACCAGCTGTGTCACACCTATGTGCGCTGCACGCGCTCTGTGTCCATCCCTGCGCCAGCATACTACGCTCACCTGGTGGCCTTCCGGGCCAGGTACCACCTGGTGGATAAGGAACATGACAGGTGAGCAGCATGCCTGCCTGTGAGTCGTGGCACAGGCACCAACAGCTGCTTTTCCAGAAGGGCAAGCAGCAGCAGGGCCACAGGGCCAGAGCCGACTATGAGACAGATACCTCTGAATGCCAGCGTCTCTTTGGCCACTTGTTAGCTGTGTGGCCTTCACGCTGCTCTCCCCCACGCGGATGTCCTAACGTAGTTAACGAAGCGCTGCCTGGTGGTGCGTTAACGGCTACATAGTCTCATGCTGTCGGTGTCTCTGTCTTGTCCCTGCAGTGCCGAAGGAAGCCATACCTCCGGGCAGAGTAACGGGCGAGACCACCAAGCACTGGCCAAAGCAGTCCAGGTTCATCAGGACACTCTGCGCACCATGTACTTTGCTTGACATGTTTTAGTGTTTAGCGATTGTGTACCGAGTTGGATTCACATGAGACCAGCTACACTCAGACCAACAGATGGCCAGCCCTTCCGTGACAGCCAGCATCGAACATGAGACGTCATTAACTTTATTAGATTATCCATTTTCCAGAATGCCTTCCGTCCCAGATTTCAAACTTGGATTTTGAACTGCAGACCTGTATGTGAGACCCCAATGTCGTAGGAAATATGGTTTGCCAAAATCTATAAGCTGCTTATTAAAATAGAGTCCCGTGTTTCCTAAAAATCTCCTAAAACCAGTCTATGAACTCAGGGCTTTAAAACATTTTTAATTTATTTGGTCATTCAATTTACTTGTTTTTAAGACATGATTCTCTATGAAATTGATGGGCTCGAACTAGCTGTGAACGTTCTCTGAGTAAAAGCAACACGAAACATGATTGTGGTTTTAAAGCCTTGAACATTCTGATGTTGTCACTAAAGCTGATTTCCAGGTGATGCTCGTGTGCTCCTGTGACATGGCTTATACAAGCTCTTCGGGACCGAGGGCAGGCGGCCGTGCCCAGGCATCCACAGGTGTCTTGTTCTGCCACTGCTGGCTTTGCACGTGGCCTGAACTAAGGGGCAGTGGCAGAAAGTGGGCCCCATGTGTTTACAGCATTTACAGGTCCAGAAAGATTGGCAGACAAGTGCCATTTTAAGAAAAAATTATTTAAGGAAAAAAGACAATATACCGACAGTCTAATCATAAGATTTGTCCTATAGGACTGTGACATTTATTTTCCAAAGTTTCTAAAGAATACGGGTCTGTGGTGGTAAATACAGTACAATCCTTTTTCACTGTTAATGTCTTTAATGTAAGAGAAAAAATATATATATCTGGTTTGCAGTATTAATGTGATAGATAGATAGATGCTGTATTTCATTTTATTGACTACGGGGTGCTTCTTGTGATCTGTTTAGCATATTACGAGTGTTTTGGAGCCTGGAGATCGGACCACCTCTTGTGGTTCTTAGCGCTTAAGTACAGGAATATGCAATTGACTTAATGTGACAGCGATCCGCCTCCCCCAGTGTAGATTGTGTAGCCTGTACCTTCCGGAGGGACGAGTGTGTTCACCACAGTTGCTCGCCGCCCTTCCTGCCTCCTCACCCCCGTGTCGCTCAGCTGGTGAAGCACAAATGGAATTTATTTATTCTTCCATTGCTGGGAGACAGGTTCATGTGTCAGAGTGCGCTTCTCTGTGTACGAGCGTCTGTTAGACGAGTTTCCTAGGATCTATGCACTGAAACACATGGAAAGCTGTCGGTGGTGGCTCTCTGTTGGGCATGAGGCCAGCAGGCAGCATTGGAGCCTGCCCTCGGGAGGCTCGCCACCTGCTAGGCCCCCAGAGGGCACAGCCTGCTGTTGGGGTTTGCACTGGGGGCCCTCGACGTGGGTTTGCCAATCTAGAAACTGTTGCACTAAGAGTGCCACCTCGGACGATTATAAAGGATAACAAGACAACTCTGTTTGTGCTGAATGGGCTTTTTGTCCTTGTACACAAGTTTGGTAAGAATCAAATCCATGTTTCATGTAGAAATTCTGGGAAGGGGCTGGCCCTTCCCTAGTGCTGCTTTGTGCTCTAGGTTTTCTCTCTCCTGCCAATGTCCCCTCCCCAGCCCTGGTGACATTTACCTCTGGCACTGCAGTGGGGTGAGGCCCAGTGTTGGGCCCCATGCAGAGTGAGTGCCCACCTCTGCCTTCATTGTCCACCTGCTTTGGAGGCGGTGGGAGGGGCAGGGAACCCAGCTGCAGCAGCCCTGGGCACTTCGCCTGGATTCGGGGCAGTGACAAAGGTTTGCCTATTATTTGTGAAGATTCACACTTGGAGTAAGGTATGTGTGTGTGTGTGTGCGTGTGTGTGCGCGCATGTGTGTGTGCGCGCGCGTCTTATTAATGGCATTGCTGTATCTTTTTTTTTTTTTTTTTTTATCTTTTGGAACGACAGAAGCCTCCACTGTAAGAAACGTTGGAATTCCTTGTCGTCTTAATGGCAAGTGGCACTTTCTCCTCTTTTCAGAAGGATGTAGATATACTCGTAGCTTAAATTACCAGGTGCATTCAAGCTAAAGAGGGAATCTTTTGACTAATAAACTTCTAAAATCTGAAATTAGGTTAGTTTTTGGCCATCTTTGGAATCATCTGGAACTGTGTATCTCAAAGGTATGTTTCTGCCACCTGCAACAGGATCTCAGTTGTCCCGGGAACGGTGGTTTGTATTAAAATGCAGATTCCTGGGCCTGCTGCAAACCTCCTGAATTAGATTCTCCAGGGCTGGGGCATGGCACCTGCATTTTAAAAGATCACTTATAGCCCCTGGGCTCCCTGAAGTCTGAGGACCCTGAGGGGGGCTTTCTGCTTTCGTACTGTGGGACCAGCAGGGAGGACTCCTCAGCAACATAGCGTTTTCTAAGCTGATACGCAGGAAAGATTTCATGCTGGCAGAAAATGAGACCTATAAAAATATTTTTTTGTCACTTTGAAGGAAAATTTTCTTTTTAGTGGGCCAGAGTACTTTGAGAAGGTACTGTTTTATAGCCCTATGCTTGTTTTATAAAACTTTTAATACTAAAACATTAACAGACCAAATGTCTCCAGTTCAGTCGGCTGCATACCTTTGTACATGTCTGATGATTCAGAGTTTAAATGGCTGTAGTTTCAATTTCTCAGGTAAACAATTGTTTTCCCAAATTTCTACCAATCCCCTCATTATTAGAATGAATTTTGAGACAGCGTAAAACCTCAAAGTACAGTAGGTTAAGTCCCAGCCCTGTTCACACGGAAGCCAGTCGCGCCAGCCAGAGCGAGGGGCTCTGGGCCCTCGGGGGTCCCCAGGAAGCGCCATCCTTTTCCCGGCCTTCACTGCTCCCCAGGGCACCCGGGCCATTCAGGTTGGCGGGCGGGCGCCCACTGGCTGGCTTTGTCCCCACCCCACTGTTAAGTAAGGTGTGCCTTGCTTTAAGCAAACTGAATGTGAAAATGATGATGTAGGAATCTGGGTTTATTTAAAATAAAAACTGGGATTTATCTCGTCTCTTTAAGAGAGGTCTCCCAATCAGATTGCTGTACTGGGACTTTTCCTAATATATTTTAAAATATTCACTTTTTAAAAAACATTGATGTACTCCCATCCCTTTACCACTATCTAGTACATTCTACAAGTTCCAATAACGAAGCGATTAGAGGAACCCAGGGGAGCTGTTTAAAGTTGCCATTTTGTATAAGAGCCCTTTGGTACTGCAAAGACACCATCCTGTTATTTGTGTGTCATAAGCTCAAATCCTCCTAGTTTAGATAAATTTTGTAAAACTGGGCATAACCGTGCTTTTAGAAAGGGATTGTTTTATTTTGGTTTTGATTTTTCTGTTTCAAGAAGTATTTACATACACACTTTTGATACTACATTTTAGGGCCTGCTTTTTCTTTTCAAGAGTATGTTGCTTTTGGTAGTGTTCTCACACTTCATCGAATGAATGTTTGCACTCTCTAGAGCCATTGCAGTGGCTCGCCCGGGAGGGGGCTGTTGGAAGCAGGGGGTGATTTCCATGCTGTTTGAGGCTGGCCTAAACACTTCTATTACATGTTTACCCCATGACTGAGTGCTCATCAGAAAGGACAATGTAAGTTCAGTTCCTATAGTGAGGTTGGGGGGGGAGGGAGTTTTATTATTGTTGTTATATGTTATTTTTATTGTTAAATGCAAATGTTGCTATTTATTTTTTCCTCTCTGCTCTGGTTTGACTTGGCCAATGTGGATATTCCAGTGCATGTGGTACCTGATGGATATGATAGAAGTTATTTTCCCCAACTTTTATAAATTACCTAATGTTTATCTTCAAGTTTGCCGGATGATTTATTTTTGAAAGCCACAAATGTAATTTTTCTGGATGGATTGTTTTTCTTATATATGCAGCAATGTAATTTTACATTGATCTGTGGGGTGATTTAAATTTTATTTTTACAAGGCAGTTTTTCAGTCAAATTATATATTTGATACAATATGTTAAGGATAGACCAGCCAAGCGTCATGCGGTGGGGACACCAGGGTGTCTCTCGGGGCCTTTGGGGGCTGGGGCGCTCCTCTTGGTTGTTTGTCATGGTAGCACTTGGCATGTTTCATGAGCCTGCAGGAACTGGGTGGACGGAGTCCTTCAACCTGACTTTGACCTGTTGGACAGTGAAAAGGATTTTTCATGGGCATTTTCCTACACCTAAGGCAGTTCCATTAGGAGGAGCTTTAGAAGTTGACATAATCCAGACAGTGGACAATCCCAGTGGCCCAGACAAGCCATAAGAAGTTTTCCTGTGACCTCTCTTTGACTCATCTCTCACGCTCATGAGAAAAGGAATGTACAATAAATAGAAACAGAAGCTTCCTCAGTGTTCATACGCTTCAGTTGCAAAATACAAATATTTTATTTATATTTTAAGCCCTTCCCCAAAGTAACTGAGAATATTCTCTCTAGCTGCCATGCCAGCAGTTTCGTCTGCTGTGACGTTTTTCAATGTAGACATGGTGCACGTGTGACTTTGTAATGGGGGTGTCCATATTACACACACACATGCTGACTCATTTTTGTAAGGAAAATTTTCAACTCAAAATAATTGCACTGATTTTTTGACAGCTTCTTTTTATTATGTCCAACTTTGCATCTGCTGTACTTGTTTGAAATGATTGTAAATAGATTTATGGTAGAAGAAATGGTATGAATAATACAACGTGTTACTTTGTTTTAGTGATACTGCCACATTTTTCAGTATTATCGTTAGAGCTATGTGGACTTAATACTGTTCTTCTCTTTAGCCTGGTGTCTGTTGACTATTCATGAAGGACAAATTAGCCTCATTTTCTTGTTTTTCTGAAAGGAAGTTTTCAATCTATTAAAAGGAGGGTATGTTCTCTTGATGTCTGAAGATTTTATCTTAAGAGGATTAATTATAAATCTTTTGAACACTTTTGGTGTGTTTAAGTCCTTGTTATTTGCCATGGCTCCTAAAGCATCTTCTAGTTCCATCCAGCCTTTGACAGTTTAGATAAGAGGCATCTGTATGGCCCGTGTTAATAGAACGCAAGGGCCTCCTTTGCGTCTCTTTGGTCAGAATCATTTTAAAGCCATGAGGTCACTGTTTGTCAAGACTGTCATGTGTGGCTACACCCACAGATGCCGGAGAGACTGGAGACGCAGTGCTGTTCCCGTACACTTGTGATTTTGCTGGATTGGAAGTACCTGCTCCAGCCCCCAGTGTGCGAGTCTGTTTGTGGTCGGGCTACCCAGGGTCAGACACAGAAAGGAATTTTTGAACCCAAACCTGTGTGTGTGTGTCAGCGTCACGTTTGTTCCGTGTCACGGTGCCCTCATGCTTCTTTCGATATGTTTTGCCATTTTATTGTCTAAAGTGAATGTATTGGCTTAGCCAAATCACTACAGAAAGTGGTTTCTAAATACCTTTTAGTTAAACACAGATGCAGATAAAGGCTACCTCTGAATTCTCAATAGATTCATCATGTTTGCTCTTAAGCGTAGCTGTCCACACTGAAAATAGCCAAAATGTTGCCTGAATAAACTGAATTGTGAACATCTCTCTGTTCAGTTCTGGCTTGAAAATTTGTGTGCCATACTGTGACCATGGGCAGCCCCCGCCACCGCCTCTGCTGTGTCGGTGGACCAGGGACTCCAGCGCTGCCCAGCTCCGAGACTCTAGGATTCTGAGAGGCCAGCATGAATGACATGGGAGGGCTTTCCTGCATGGGACAGCGTACTGTCCTCCCAGGCTGGCAGGAGCATCTCTGTGCAGGGCTACGTGTAGCAAAACCTTGAAACAGCCTGCGTCCTGCCTGGCTTTTCCCTTTCCTGTTTAATGTAAGAAAGCACTTTTTTTCTTTCTGCTTACTTAGGAATGGGTTGGAAATGGCTTCCTCTGCTCTCTTCTCCCATTTTATACGCTCTGTAAAATCACGAAGGTGCTTAAACACTCCCGTGCTAGTAGTATGTTTAAAATAGTTGGCATGGTTTCAGAAGACAATGCAGATTTGATTGACCTTTGACTTTGGGACCTTGAATTACTATCACTTCCCACTTAAAAATGAACTGAGGGTTGAAAGCAAAGCATTCTGTGCAAATCCAGGGCCCTTTGTTTGAAAAGGACATAAAGCCTCACACCTGGCGTCTTCAGTACTTCCCACTAGGGGTGCTGTGAGTCGTCTGATGCTGACTTGCAGGAAGGCTGTCCTGGGAGAGCTGATGACTGAACACTCCTCCCTGTGATTAACCACTTTGCTGTCAGAAACGTCATTTACCCACACGCTGTACTGGGGACCCTGGCCTCCTCCTTTTTCTTTAGGTTCCTTATGTTTGCTAATCTTCAGAAGGTTAGCATGCCCTCGAAAGCACCTCCATCGGTTTGCTTCTGAATTCCGGAGGGACAGACGGATGGTTTTACAATTACAGACATCTGGGTGTCTGAAGGTAGCTCTATTCTCATGTTGGATGCTCATCAGATATTGACTTTGGCCCAAAAGGGTTCATTCAATACATCATTACCTGGAAGTAATTGCCTTTAACACTGTTGTTTTAGGTTTTGATGCTTTTTATGCTACATGGTGTGCTTTAATTCTGAAAGAGCTAAGTGTCCTTTGCAGTCTTTCTAAGAATGTCTTGTAATTCTGCCATCACACTGTTCTGTATGTACAGGCCACCCGCGAAGCGTGGGCGTTGAGGGTGGGTGTCGGCCCGTCTGCTGGCCTGCTTCACGGGCTGCTTGGGTCCTCTGCGTCGGCCTCGGGTTTCAGCCAGAATTCGACCCAGGGTGTTGGAGAGGACACTGCGCCGTGGCCAGCTCCTCGATTCAGTAATGTGAACTGTCGCACTCAGATCTGCCCGTAAGCTTTTTGCACGCGCATCTCCAGAATGCTGGGTGGGCCTCTCTCACCATGTTTGCGTTTGTGAAAGATTACTCCAAAATGAGAGAACTGAAGATAACTGGTGCTTTTGGTAGCACTTTTCTATCTTATTGGCTGATGTGGAAAATTTAGATGTGCCAAGTCATTAAAATGTCCTTGGTGGCATGACTGAAGGGTTCAAGTCCTCACCTCACTTTGTCCCCTTTCTGGGGGAGTGAGAGGAGGCCGAATTATCTCCTACTTAAATCCTCTTTGGATGTAAGTAGTTCAGAGTTAAAGCTAAAACACCAAATATTAACTCTTTCCCCAAAGTGTCACCGGAAACTAGACATTGAGGCCATCCTCATTCACTTCTTTCTGCAGTTTCAGAGGTCCTTAAAATCCGTAATTTTATGCCAAGAACACCCCACACCACTGGCCGGGAGGCGCGATGCAGACTGCTTAACAGATCGAGGTGCTCTTGTAGGGCACCCGAGCCTCGTTTGAACTCTGGAAATTGTGTGCACAGTCTCAAGGGCTGGGAGGGGGCAGGCCCCTCCTTCCCAAGAAGCAGGTGGTGGCCAGGCCTTCCTCTGGTCCCATCAGTGCCAGCCTGATTGTGTTCTGGAAGACCCAGTCTCAGACTCTGTGCCTTTAAAGTCCGGTCCTCAGTGTCCTTTCAGAATCATGTTGGGGCTGCGTTTCTATTGGGAAGTAAGCCTGTACCATTCCACGAGTCAGTCATTGACCTCCTGCCTTGGAAGCTCCTCCTTTCTGCTCCTCAGCTCCTGACGTGGTAAACTGTGATGCTGTGCACAGCTTAGGCTGCGGGCGATGCACTTGGTCCCGTTGCAAAAAACACGCGGTTCCAGTTGCGTGGTTCCTCCCACACCCTGACAGGTCCACCTCTGCTGGGACTTCAGGAGGTTGGTGCATGACCCATCTCTTAAGTCAGTCAGTGACCATGACCATCAGTAAAACCTGGTGGTTTTATTCTTCATAGTCACTCAACAACAATATTTATTGTAATGGAAGTAGATTGTTTTGAAAAGGAATTGGAATCATGTCTTTGTAAAATGCGTGTGAAGTCCTCAGATGTAAGGTGCTATTCAGTCCTTCTCTCCTTATTTTAGAGTGCTTTTCATTATTGTGGCTCTGTTTTGTGACTTGGGGAAACTGCTTACTTAGGTGTGTTGTCACCTTGAGCTGTGCACATAGGATTCCAATTTTGACATATCTAACGTGCAATTTTTCTGTCTAACTGAAATTTTTCAAGCCAGCTATTGAGCAATTTTTTGGCCGATGATCTAATTAAAACCCACCCTTCCCTGTTAAGGGATGGTTTTATTGGTTTTAAGTGGGGAAATAACCCAGTGCACTCATTTTTAAATCTACAGAACACCATTCTTAGTTGCTCCTCTCGGCCTGTCCCTCTCCCCAGACCTTCTGCACTGAAAGGCAGCAACGACCTTTCTCTCGTGGAGGTGCTGGCCTAGGAGGGGGTGGTACGTTCACAATTTTGGTTCCTCTTCAAACCTAAACAGACATGTGTGACTCACATCCTAAAGTATACAGTTTGGCATTAAATTGAAATTCAAGTCCTGAGTTTGATAGTGAATTTTAATGTAGTTGTTAAAGGTATGAATTCATGTTTTATAACTGTAGAGGCAAGCAAGTTTTTATTGTTTAAAAAGTTTTAAGGGAATAATTAATTGTAAGTTTCTGTGCAGCAAAGTGGCTAATTACTCATCAAATACAAGAAGAGAATGTAGTATCTAAATCCAGATTTTTCTTACCTCTGGTACACTTCAGATTACTTGCCTAATATGTATTGAGGGGTTTTAACCCTTAGTTTTATCAATTTTTCTAGTTTTATTTTATTTTTATAAAATAATTGAAAAAGAACCAAAAATGAATTCAGAAGTTCCATAGGTGGATTTTGCCCCTTCTTGATTTTTCCCCCCACAGTAAAACATTTTAGAAGACATTTTGAATCAAAATGTATTTATGACCATTTAAAGTTTACTATTTTCTAAGAAGCCAAGCAACTCAAAGGGCCTCGTTTCAGGTGGTACTCTATGTATTGTCTATGGACTCGTTTATACCTGTACAGTGGAGCTGTGTGATGTCTTGTGCTTGCAGTATGGAAACCATGCAGTGCTGTTTTGTAAATTAACAGTTCCTGTATAAACTATTATTTATATACATTGGCCTCTCTGTATAAGTTTTCATTTGCTACATGGATTGTAAAATTAATTATGAAATTATAGTACCTGCTAAATACAATTCTGAGGCTTCATGTCATTGTCTTTGGTTTAATACCATGCCGTGCGTCTTGAGGATGTCCAATGCTTGCATGATACCAGGTGGTGATGCCACTTTAAATTAAGCCTTAATCAGCTGTTAAATTTGTAAGTTTCAGAGTATGCAAAAATATTAGAGTGAGTTTAAACTGTTCAGATTAAGATGCTATATAATAATTCAACAAGTCTTTTCTTTGGCGTTAAAAAGGGAAGCATTCAGTGATACACCTCTTTCCTTCCCTCTCTCCCTCCCCTGTCCCTTCCTCTCTCTCCCCCGCCCCCTCTCCCTCCCTCCCTCCCACTCTTTCTCTACCTCTCCCTCCCTCTAACCCTCTGTCTCTCTCTACCCCTCTCTGGTCTGGCTTGGCTGTTGCCATTGCCTGGTGAAAGTGGACCATTGTGCTTTTCTGTGGCAGTCAGTCAAAAAGACCTGTTCTGAAAGTCTTGACTTTTTCAGGGTTATTTTTAAATGTTTGGGTTTTTTTTTTTCCCTCCAGTCTGAGATTTATTTATGGCTGATGGAGTGTACGATTTTGGTGTGGGTCTTATTTGCAAACCTGCTCATGATCTAAGCTTTCTTCAGGTAGTGCCACATGTCATTGCTTTTGCGTATGATTAAAATGGATTTTTGTTTCTGTAAAAGCATCTTAAATTTAGAGATAAAATGGAGGGGACCCAGCTTTCTCTACAATGTGGATCTACCTCAGTTAAACAGTTGGGTGCTATTTACTAAGTCTGTCAAATTAAATTGGAAAAAGTAACCAAACAGTGAGATACAACTCCACATGAAACTTGAAACCCTAATTTCCGTTTATTTAATAATATTTTTATTTATTTTGTGCCTTTTATGTTGAACCCTAATGCATTAAATCAGTATGAAATTAAATATTTTATATTGCAGGTGGGGAGAAAAGCCCAATTGGTCATGGAATTTTATAGATTTTCCTCAGCCAACTACTATAATATATTGGAATCCCAATTGCCCTCTTGTGAAGAGAAAAAAAACTTATGTCCAAGAGCAAATTAACATTTTACAAACAATAAATTCCAAACTCTTCTATGCACATATTTATAGCTATCACTTCATTTTCTGTGCCAGTGAAGGGGCGGCCAAAAAAAAAATCAGAAGTCCTCTTACCATTTTTTTTCTAGCCATTCATGCCCCTCTTCCTCTGGCACATTTTGTAAGAGTTTATTTCGTAAGCAGCAAATGGATTGTTGTTGATTCCATCTCTCCTGACCTACCTGCTGGGTGCTAATGACCATTGACAGAGAAAGGGGAGAGTCTGAGGCTGTGTGGAGGCAGAGTGCTGCATTCATCCGCAGGGTCTCCGTAGGTTAGGAAAACTTTGACAGGTAAGAAAGACAGGAGCTCGATGATTTTCCGTGCTTTTATATTTGGCAGTTTACAATTCTAGACTTTTCCTACTGTGGCAATCTTTTTTTTACTTAAGTCTTTGGAGGTAACACAATATTTTGGAATCTTAAGAATTTGATTTTATACCAATAAGAAATAAAAAAAAATTAGAGATCTTTCCTGTAGTATATAGTTTTACTATTTCAAAGAGATCTCTGAATTTTACAAGAGAACCAACATTCCTTACTGGCAAAACTTTGAAAGTTGATTTGGGAGGCTTTTTGCTGAAGGATCTCAAAAAAAAAAAAAAAAGATAAATGTTTTTACTTTTTTTTAACTTCCATCAGGTTAATACTTAAGCTATATTTTATAAAGAATAAATCATCCTTTAGTATGCTGCATATAAAGATCGGCATTGTTGCACTTTCTCAATAATAATAAATGCCCTACAATTGGCTCATCAGTAAGCATTTTGTTTTTAACCTAACAAGAGTACTTTGGGGCAGGTGATTAAATTTATATAGGTACCTCAAAAAAACAAACCTGAATATGCTGCATTTTATTTCTTTAACTTTTACATGTAGCATTTTGTTTTTGTTATTTTGTTTAGATATATGCTTTTTGGACCCCAATAGACTGTTGAAAGAAATTTTAAAGTTACTCTTGTAGAGATATAGTATCCTTTCTTTCTTTTTTTTAAACTTACTGCAATATCTTGTTCAAAGTTTGCCCTACATTAGAATGATACTTTACACAAATACACCCGAGGAAAAGGATAGCACGTTTACAAGTAGACAATGATGTTCCGAATCCTTTCTGTTCATGCTGCTTTCTTAATTTTTTTCTCCATATCATTGAGGTTGGATAACTCATTTCTAAGATAAAAGGTAAAATTGTTTTCAACACAGATCTCAAAAAATTGCAGTTGAGTAAGTAGCATGATCCCAACCCCTTCAACTGGTCTCCCTGGAGCCCAGTCTTCACGCCTCTTTATTATTCCTCAGCACTTGCCCCAAACTGAACAGAGGGGAGTGGCTTGATTGACAAGATAAAACTGGTGAAGAAAGCTAAATGCTGAGAGAATGAGCATCTATTGTCATGTTTAAGCTTAGCTGGGTCCTTTCAAGTTTGTTTTTACAGCTTACTAGGTTAAGTAGTTTGCACTATTTTTGCAATAAATTCATGGAAAACCTAACAGTTACTTGTTTTGTTTCTTACTGTGTGTATATAAACTAATACTAAAAGTTTGGCATAGTGTTTTTTCACCTCCTTACATAACCCCTAACATGCACAGAATGCTGTAAATCTGATAAAATATGATGTGAATGATATTTTATAAAGTTATTTTGTATGGTGTCAACTTTGTTTTGCCTCATAGTATGTCAGCAAAAAATAAAATTAAATTCCTCGTATTTACAGCCGCCTCTTCCAAATGTATTTATTTGAGCACTTCTTTAGGCACAGGTCAGAGTCCAGGTGTGTCCAAGGTGGGAGCATGTCCCCAGCGATGGAGGTCCAGAGCCCCACTCTGCACACAGCAGGGCTGTGCCTTGAAGGATGCACTCAGCAGACCTAGGCACTGCCTGAGAATTTGGCATGAGTCGGACAGGAATGGGACCACCAAGGTATCTCGGATAGTTGGGTGATTCTACTCTAGCAGCCAGGAGGGAAGATGAAGTAAAAAGCCATTCACTGAGCCCCAGTCATGTGCAAGGCCCCAAGCTGGCCACTTAGCCCCTCCACCGTGGCTAGGTTTACAAATGTCGGCCTGTTCTGAAATTGCTGGTGGCCTTCACTCAGACTGGGCTGTTTTTGACTTCTGCTGTCTGTCCTGAAAAGAATACATGCTGCAGGGAAACGAAGAGAGGGTTGGATTAAGAAAGCCAAAGAAATGGCAGAAAACCCTTAGGATGTACATTGTTGCTAAAGCAGGCCAGCCAAGGTTTTGTTCTCATTTAAAGCTATTTTCTGATTTTTAAGAATAACATGTATTTGTTACAGAAAATAAGGAAAATTCAGATGAAGATGAAAATTTCAAATTGTCTGTAATCACACTAATAGGTAATTAATTGTCTATTAATGGTGTCTTTTGTTCCAGAATCTTTATTTTGTTTTAAACAAAATCAAGCTGTGTTTATTTCTTAATGTATCTAGAATCCTGTACTTCTTAGTATCTAAAACCACAAAGCACCTTTGTGTGCCCACTGGCCCTGGAACATATACTAGTCACAACTGGAAGAATATATAGAAACTGATGAGATCTACAACAATATACTCAGTACGGCCTATCTTTGTTATATTCTCCCTATTTCACCACCATTTATTGAATGGCCAGAAGCAGTCATGATCTGATTGGAAGGACTTAAACATAGAAGCAGTGTTTGACGGTAAGTGTTGTATGAATTAAGAAAGGATTCCAGATAATAGCTACTCGATTGGAGGATGTGAGATGAATGTTTATGCTCCATATAGGATAAGGAGCCCCTATCAGCAGGAAAGGAACGGTGATGCAGGAGAGTAGGATACAGAGTGAGGTCAATGTCAAGGGCCTTGAATGCCAGGTTCACAATTTACCCCATAGACAGTGTAAAGACACTGTGCTTTTCAAAGCTGCATGGTCCAGTGAAGAGAGTCCAGCCTGGGATTTGAATCCCAGTTCCACCACTTCCTAGGTATGTCTTGGACTAGTTCTTTAACCTGAGGTTCCATTCCCTTCTCTGTAAAATGTGGTTATTTACTTTGCAAGTTGTGAGGATTCCAATGAAAATACACAGTTGCACATAGACAGGGCTCAGCCTCCACTGGCTACTCAAGATATTAACTATTTTTAACATTTGTAACCAGGAAAAGGAGATTAATCTTCACCAAATCATTTTGATAATCTGATAGCAGTATGCAAGATGGTAAGGAAATGAGTTAGGAAGCTACTGTAAACTCTAGCACGTGGTTCAAGGAGGAACCAAACAAGATAAGTGCTCCCTAAATGATTGGATCTGAAGTGCTTATGGTGGGTTAAGGATGTCTCAGCTCGTTAAACACAGAAACCAGTTATTATTTTTCCTGGGGATTGCTTAAACAACATCACGAAAGTTAAGGCACAGATACTGAGGCCAACCACAGCACTTCAAAGAGACTGACACAGGAGACCTTTGTGATTGGGTCTGGTGATGAGTTTTTAGATATAACACAAAAAGCATGATCCCTGAAAGAAGAAATTGATAAACTGGGCTTCCTCCACATTAAGACTTGCTCTTCAAAAGATGCTATTAAGAGAATGAAAAGACAAGCTCACAGGCTGGGAGAAAATGTTTACAAATCACGTATCAAAGGACTTGCATTCAGAACATATAAACTCAAAACAACAAAACCTGATACCAAGTTTTGCAGAGCAACTGGAACTCATTCACTGCTGGTGGAATGCAAAAGAGCAGAGTCACTGTGGAAAACAGGTCAGCACTTTCTTATAAACTTAAATATACAATTCCACTCATAAATATATACCCAAGTATAATGAAATCCTATATTCACATAAAACCTGTGCACAAATGTTGATAGGGCTTTATTTGTAATCATCAAAACTGGCAACAGGCCAGGCATAGTGGGAGGTCATGGCAGGATCACTTGAGGCCAGGAGTTCAAGACCAGCCTGAGCAACATAGCAAGACCCCATCTCCACCAAAAATAGAAAAAACTATCTGGGTATGGTAGTGCACACTCGGGAGGCTGAGGCAGGAGGATTGCTCGAGCCCAGGCGTTGGAGGTTGCAGTGAGCTATGATGACACCACTACACTCTAGCCAGGGTGACAGAGCGAGACTGTCTCCAAAAAAAACCGGGAAACAATCTAAATAATTATCCAGGTACGTAGGAAATGGATAAACTGGTATACCCATACAATGGTTATCTTACTCAGCAATGAAAAGGAAGGGACTACTGACACCTGCAACATGGGTTAATCTAAAATGCATTATGCCAAATAGAAAAATAATAAATGCTACATACTGTATGATTCCATTTATATGACATTTTGGAAAAGACAGGGGTCAGCAAACTATGGTTTGTGAGCCAAATCCAGTCCTGTTTTTGCACAGTATGTCAGCTAAGAATAATTTACATTCTTAAATGGCTGGAGAAAAGAATATTCATGATACATGAAAATTACACAAAATTCAAATTTGTTTCCAGAAATAAAGCTTTATTGAAATACAGCCACACTCATTCCTTTACACATGTTATCCATGGCTGCTCTTGTACAACAATGGCAATTTAGTAGTTTCAACAGATTAGCCCACAAAGCTTAAAACTCCTGTTACAGGGACAGAGAATAACTCAGTGGTTGCCAGGGTGGAAGGTGGAGATGGATTTGACCACAAGGGAATTTTCTGGAAGAACGGTGGTATCTTAATTATGGCGGTTACATGACTGTATTTGCCCAAACTCAGGACTACATGCTAAAAAGTGGATTTTAATATATTTTATTTTAAAATAAATTTTAATAGACAAGAGAGACAGAAAACAGCATTGGTTGCTGGGGCTAGGGGAAGTGATTAAGGGTGCATAGGGGAATATTTTGGGTGATAGAACTGTTCTGCATATTGACTGGTTACATAGCATCTGTCAAAATTGAATTTGAACACTAAAAAGGGTAATTTACTGGATGTAAATTGTAACTCATTTTTAAAAAAGAGATATTAAAAAGACAGGAGCCAAACATTTACCCCATGTGGGGGGAAAAATAGGCCTTATGGTTTTCTCTTGTAGACAATAGAAGGATTTAAAGCAAAGAACAGTAAGATGAGAGGTATCTTCAATATACAAAATGTTTAAAAAATGTTTTTTAAGAACATGCTTATGCAGAGGAAATACTTATTTTTCTATTTGATTTGGTAGTTTTGACTTGGAATTTTCCTTTGGAAATAAAAGTGTTAGAAATGCTTATTTTTAAATTTCACAAAATTCTCAGATAGTAAGCAAAACGTTAGGACAGAGGACTCTAAAACTAGTTCCATGAAGCATTTTTGTAAAAATATGTACAGATCTTTACTAGAAAAAGGAAAAGTATATTTTTTTACAGTAAAAAAATATATTAATAATCAAATTCTTGTAAAATACAAGAATTCAAATGTAACATACTACCTATAAACTATAAATTCAGCTAAAACTGAATCTAGTTGTTTATAAGAATTCCAAAATATACACATAATGAATTTACACAACTGATATTTAGAAGCTCTTCAAAATCTATTTGTAAATCAAAAAATGAAGCAAAATCATCTTTGCCTCTACATTTTGGAGTGGCAGCAGGTCAACCAGCAGTGCCTGACTGTGCTGGCACCTTTTCTGGTGACCTCTCACTGCAGTGTGGGCCTGTAACGAGACTGCTGCCTGGATTACTTTCCCTTTGGCTTTTTATGGCTTAGGTGCGTGAGATACTCATCTTAGCCAAGAAAGAAGACAACAAACTGGAAGTCTCTAAGGCACAACAGTGCCACGCTTCGGTGCTAATCCAGGAGGCTCTTCACCAGGCTGACTTCTAAAGCACTTGTTTGGTTTAGGATTCAGCTTCTTCATCATCATCATTTTGATCACCGTTGTCATTCTCCTCCTCCTCATCTTCTTCCCTCTTTTCCTCTTTTAGCATTTTCAGGTATTTACTAGCTAAAATCTTCTTTGGTAATATATCTTAAAAACATAAAGCTCACATCAACAATTGGTTATGGTAGACTATGACTACAACAACGTAAATTTCAGAATGTACTAGTTCCCGCTTTGACTTCTTGTAACAGGTTTCAAAACAAGACATAATTCAGCCTACGTTTCTGGGTGAAATATCAGAGAAACCAGCATTGTCTCCTGACTAATGCTATAGACCTGTTCCCATTCCACTGACCACAAACCATGGTGCCCTATGCCTGCAGTCCAAAACCTCTGGGCCTTGGACCAGTCTATGGATGGCCTGTTAGGACCAGGCTGCAGAGCTCTTCCACCCCTCCACCCCTCAACCATGGAAAAATTGTCTTCCATGAAACCGAGGAAGGGGGGCATGGGGGGTACACAGCAGGAGGTGAGCAGTGACCAAGGGAGGGAAGCTTCATCTATATTTACAGCCACTCCCCATCGCTGGCATCACTGCCTGAGCTCTGCTATCCCTGGCCTCCCTCAGTCTGTGGAAAAACAGTCCCTGGTGCCAAAAAGGTTGTGGACCGCTGCTCTATGCAATATTTTTGTGAACAACACTCTCCAACCTGAGATAGGCTGGGCTGGCCCCATGGGTAGACTTAAGCCCTTTTTAGCTGCGGGCCTGTTCCACAGCAGCAAATATTAGTTTCTCTGTTTCTGGGGCCTAGTAGACCAGCCCTGAGTGTTCCCTTCAGTGGCAGGAAGAGTCCTGAAAGGGGTGGGGGCTGCTCCCTTCAGCACTCACCCACCTCACCCGGCCAACCACACCACTTCGTGCATGTTGTTGACGTCATTATTGTTTCGAGGCGGACCATGTTACAAACATTCAAACAGAGAAGATTAAAAATATCTTCCTGTGCCAGGCCATGGTAAACTCTGGCACCTGGAGAAAGCAGCAAAATGTCTCATTCAGTGAAAGGAGAACAGGGGGAAAAAGAAAAGGCTGTAATAACTATGTTTTTAACCAGAATGTTTCAAACACTAAGTACCTGCAAGAAACTGAAAAGTTTCGGATTCCTCTGCAGTATTTGCTAAATCACTGTAAGTCAGTGCTTTCTTTTCCCTTCCACTGCCATGTCTGTAGGAATAGGAGGCTAGATATTGAACAAAGAGTTCCTAAAACAAAATGAAAAAATAAAATGAAAGGTGTGCTTTAAAAACTTACCATAAAGCTTAATTTTTAAAATTACATTAAGTGTATGAGCTTATATTAAGTTTAAAATTAAATCAAGACTTCAGATTATCTTGGTTTCTCAAATTAAATTACAAGAAATCACTGGGAAAAGGAAAAACATGAGGTCAGAAAGAAAGCAAGGCCATACCAAAACCCTCAAGGAAGCAGGCATTTTCCAGAGGCTTATTTTAGGTATCTAACTTATGAGAAATATTTAGAAGTGATTAAAAAATGAATCATAACTGTTTAATGACCAACCTCTACAGTAAAAGAAGGGAGCAAAAGACCATTCAAAAATTCTATTTGGCTCAGGAATACATTTTTGGTCTTCTATTTGAATACACTGTTTCTAAGGTGGTTCACCTACAACTACACTATACAGTCAACAACGTGAAGCTGAAAACTGACATTTGCCATTTTGCCCAAACACTTTTCTATGCTGGGAACTGACATACAATCCTTAGACTGACCTAAAGCAACAACCTAAACTGAGCCTCTGTCTTTCTCAAGGTTTTGACATTGTTTAATCCATTTGGTTCAGTTAATAAGGGATTAGAGAAGTGCCTGCATAAATCTTAGTTCCTTAATCCTAACAGAATGAAATTGTACAGGAAAACACAAATGTCCCCAGATCACATGCTGAGGGAGCAATTATTTCCCTGGGCTTTAAGAAAGCATGGCTCTGGCATAAAGCAGGCAAGAAGTCTGCCATTTCCCCCTTTCCTCGGCTCTAGTCCAACATGCTGTGAGAACACTATGGAAAACAGAATCTAAGGAAGGAAAGTTAAAGCATTTAACTGTGTAGCTTAAACATGACCCTATCTCAAAACAATAAAGTTTCTGGCTCACCACTATCAAAACTAAATAAAAAATGACAAATTTATCTATTTCGCACCCAGGAAGGGGCTGATACAGTTGTAAAACTAAGTTCCCTGGAATTACTTCAATTCTGGCTAGGGGATGTGCTGCCAGGTTCGGAGGGCGGGCGGGTTTGAAAGTCCTGGAACCCCAGAGCCCGCGGGAGGACAGCCGCGAGCTGTGGGGGAAGCACCCGGCCGCCTCCAGAGACCCCGAGCCAGCCGACCGAAGGGGCGCGCTGGCCCTGCCATGAGGCACTGGAGGGGTTAAAGCCCCCAAACCTTGAGGCAGGCCGGTGGGCGGGGCAAGGCCGCGCAAGGGAAGACGGGAGCGGGCCGGGGAAGGCGGGGAGAAGGCGCGCAGGCGCGTGGCGCGTGCTGGCGTGGGCGCGGGAAGCGAGGCGCGCGCAAGAGCCCGCCCAGGGTAGCCGGCGGCGCGCAGGCCGAAAGGGACTGGGCAGCGCCCGGAGCCCACGGGGCGGGGCGGGGCGCGACGGTTAAGGGCGGCCCCACCCCCGCCCCTCTCCCCTGCCCGCGCGGGGCCCGCTCACCGTGGCCTTGGCCGTGAGCACCAGCGCCTCCTGGTTGATGCTGGACACCTCGGGGGAGCTCTTCATAATGACCCGGATGCGGGACAGGGGCAGCGAGACGAGCCGCTGCTCGCCGCACTTGTCCTTGCCCACGACCACGTCCGCCATCTTCCCGCCCCGCCCCGCGGCGGCAGCCAGGGCCCGAGCGCGAGCTGGCGGCCCGACCCGTCGGCCGGCGCAGGGAGCCGGCGTCCCGCTGCCCCGTGGGAGTTGTAGTGTGGGGAGGTGCGGCCGCGAGCTGGGCGCGGCCCTTCCGAGGGACCACAAGCCCCGTGATGCCCCGCGCGCCGCCCTCCGGGCCTGCGCCGCCCCCCCCCCCGAGTGTGGGGGCGTCTGCGTGGGGGCTGCGGGGAGCCGTGTAGGGATGGGGCGCGGCTGCAGCGGGGGGAGCCTCGCCTTGGTGTGCGAGGGTAGGCGGCACAAGTTTTTGTGTTTTTTTGGTTTTTTTTTTTTTGTTTTTGAGGCGGGGTCTGGTTCTGCCTCCCAGGCTAGAGCTAAGTGGGGACATCATAGCTCACAGCAACCTCCAACTCCTGGGCTCAGGTGATCCTCTTGCCTCAGCCTCCCAGGAGCTGTCACTACAAGCGGGCACCACCACGCCCAGCTAATTTAAAAATTTGTTTTGTAGAGATGGGATCTTACTGTGTTGTTCAGGCTGGTATCAAACTCCTGGCCTCAAGGGATCTTCCTGCCTCTGCCTCCCAAAGTGCTAGGATTAGAAATGGGCTTTTTGGACAGTGGGTGAGCGTTCTACCAATAGGCCAGGAAAGGTTTCAAACTCCGAGCCTTGTCCCTCAGTAACTGCGGATCAAGTGCCTGCTCCTCAAGGACTGGGAATGCAGTGAACAAAAAGTAACGCTTTCTTGAAGCTCACGTTCGAGAGGGGAAGACAAAATAAACAAATATACACTACACTGTCTGGTGGTCAGACATACGGGGAAGGAAAATAAAGCAATGTGGAAAGATACAGAGCAACGGGGGCTTACTGCTTTAGCCAGGGTGATAGGAAAGAGAAAATAAGCCCTACTCACATCTGAGGACACGTTTTCTTGGGAGAGGGAACTACAGATGCAAAGGTCCTGAGGCCTAGTAGGAACAGCCTTTTCAGAGAAGACCAGTGTGAGGAGCCAGGTGCTCTAGATGAGGTCTGAGAGGCAGCCACAGCTGGGACTTGTGGGATTTTTTCCTAACAAAAATGGACAGTGGTTGAAGGGTTTCAACAAAAGAGTCATGAGCTGTGTCTTCAGTTTGAAAAAGATGCCTCTGGCTGCTGCTTGTGAAGCGGGGTAGAAGTAGAGAGCCAGGTAGAAGGTGATTGATTATAAAAACTGAGGCAGGTGGTGATCAGAATGCCAGTGGGGCTAAAGTGAAACTAGCTAAAAAAAGATGACAGGAGGTAGCCAGATTAATTGGGGCCTTGGAGATCATAGAATTCTTTCCAAAGGAGTGGGGAGGACTTTGGAAGAGTAAGGTGGTCCAAGTTAACTTTTCCAAGGATCTTGGGAAGTGGTACGATTTGGGACCTCATTTGACGACAGAGCCAACAAGACTTGCTGACGTGCCATGGAATACCAGCAAAATTTACTGAGATAACAGAACTAGCCCAGTAAAGAGCCTTCTGTTCAGGTAGGCCACACCATGGGAGGAGCAAATGTGGCAGGGGTTGGGGTTGGAGTGTGTTAGGTTTCAATGTCTTCACCATCGTGATCTCAGGTCCTGGCCTGAATAACTGAGTACAGAAATACCCGTCGGGCACTACTAGGGACAAGGGTACAGCTGGTGAGCAGACCTTCTTCCGTGGTGCTCTCATGGCATGCACTTCCTGGTCTGAGGGAGAACAAAATATAAATAAGAACATCTCCAACAGTAAGAGCTATGAAGAAAACAAAACCATGTGCGTGTGGTAGGAGAGCCTCTCTGAGAAGTGATATTTGCACTCAGATCTGAAGAAAGAAAAGGAGCCAGCAATGCAAACAGCCTGGGGCAAGATTAACTTTCTGAACAAGACAGCCTGTGGGAATAACACAGGAGGAGGAAGATGTCTGGGCACCTGGAGGAACCAAAAGACCAGTGTCGTTGGAGCTTAGTGAGGCAGCGAGCACAGGAGGTGTGGTTACCAAGGTAGGTGGCACCAGCGCAGGCAGGTGGGTAAGAAGTTTGGCTTTCATTCTGAGGGCAGTGGAAAACCATTGAGTTTTAAAGTAACAGTTTTAAGATCCACTAAAAGCCCACACTGGTTGTCTAGTAATGACTAAATGGTACCATGCCCTGTACGAATTAGACTTCTCTGGGTTTGCAGAGGCAGGGGATGCTGCTTCAGCCTCAGCATTCTGCTCTTTCCCTCCAAACCTTTCCTCTGTAAGTGGGAAAGCCCTTGACATTCACAAAAGACAAGGGCAAGGAACTGCCCAACAAAAAACCAGCTACATAATAAAATCCTTTGGTTCACACAAGAAACAAGCTCTAATGTTGACATACTTTGAAGCTTTGAGATGTCTTGGTTCCTTAGCTAGCTATTGTTTTTTGTATGGTTTATCTTTCTCTTCTGAGTATGTTTGAGAGCAGGATGGGTTAATATTAGGAAAGATAACAGAAGAGGAAGGCATCTGAAAAGTTGAAGAAAGCCAAAAGAAGTCAAGTTATAGGATTGGCAGGTGATGTGTGCAGTCATTAATCATTTGAGAAGTAGGGAGAGGAGCAAAGCAGGAACTCTTCAGGCTGGAAAAGAGGGAAAGTGCTCATCGCTTAAAAAAAGAAACCAATTTCAAACCTAAGACAGTAGGAGAACTAAAGACTCTATTATCCTTGAGAACTCCCCTGCACTGGAAAAAGCACAATGAAGTTAGTATCATTCTGTTAGCTCTTTTATCTGTTAGCTCACTTTATCTTCCCAGCGATGCCTCTCTCTGCACCATTCTTGTCCGTATCCCAGGGTGCTACAAGGCACCTGACTACACTTCCAAGAATCCCCTGCCAATGGGAGGCACCTGTGAGAGGTTGCAGTGGGGTGGGAGGAGGAAGCCTTATCTGCCATGGTGGCACTGGCTGCAGCGTGATGACAACAGGGAGTTACAGAGAGTGGCACCAGCACAGGTGATGGTTTGAGCAGCTTCACCCTGGGTTACTGCGCAGCAGCAGCACCTGGAGCAGTTATGTGGCGAGTGTGGGCTTCTGGGCTCCAGGCCAGGGGCGGTCCCAGGTTCCTGATCTCCAGGTAGCATCTCCTCCCTTTTGCTCCAGAGCACCTCCCCCTTCTCCCTCACACCCCTCTGGTTCTTTCTTCTAACACACTTGGAACCAGCTCTTGGCATAAAGTCCCTCTCCGTTTGAAATATCTAGAGAAGTTTCTGCCTTTTCATTTGAGCATTGAAACATGTACTTGGTCCCTGGTGCAAGGAAGCAGACACACAAAAATAAGAATCTGGGCTGGTTACCTGAATTGATGCACTGGTATATAGAGAGGGCCTCACTGACAGCATGCTCTGACAAAATAGTTGCTTAAATTATTGCCTGCCACTGCCTAGAGGGAGTGTCCACTGAAGGCAAGGCCGCCACAAGTGACCATCACGGTGGGAATAGTGACCACAAAGCTTGTGGGTTGAGCTAGCTGCTTCTGATTGCATTGGAGAGATTTCAGAATGAAAATTAAAACCTCATCTTTTAACTCTCAGATGAAGCATGATTTCAAGCAGAGAACCAGTTTCCATGATGCTGGGAAGAGACTCCCTTACTTTTTGTAGCCTTAGGGCTGATAGGGCTGAAGGTCAGACCCACCTTTGATACTACGTGATGCATAATTACAACATAAATTGAATTCACAGCTTCACCAGGTCTTCTGTGTGAAGTCAGGCTATTGATTGGGAAGAGTGGGGTCCTGAGAATTAAAATGGGGACAATTGGGATGATACAACAAATCTGAGAACCTCCAATCACTCAGAGCCTCTTTGTCAATGGAAATAGCTGATGGCCTCCTGCCTGTCTGAGGAGATTAGTCTTTGCTTGCTTGAAGCCCTATTAATGCAGTGCCCTCTCTTGAGGTGGGTACCTGGTGAGGGAATGCTGACCTGAAGAGCCGCCCCTCACTGCCTCCAGTCCATAATTTGAGTCAGATGCCAGCATGCCCCAGGGAAACAACAGCAAAGCCTGATTGGGGAGGAGATGTTCACGGGCTGAAGGAAGTATAGAATATTAATCCATTTTTATCAGCAGAAACCTAGGGAATATATGGACAATGGATTCTAATGGTGTTTATCCAGAGCATAACATTGGATCAGGCTGAATTTATCAATAAGCTGACTTACCAGAGATTCTGGATTCAGTGTGTTAGCTCCAACAGCTGGGAATGGCTCCAGCAGTTGCTTAGCTAAGCTGGTGGAGTGAGCTCTGCACTGGAGTGTCCTGCACTGGTGGCTTTCTTTGACTTTTAGAGACAATATAGACCACATTTGAGCAAGGTGTTCTTACCCATTTATCAGATAGCCCCAAAGATCTAGTGGTACTCAAGGTGTCCATGACAGATCACACTCTTGTGAATTCTGGCAGGGCCCAGTATGAGAGTTACAGCACAGACTCCGAGGGGTTTGGAGCAACGATATACCCTCTTCTGTAAATAACTATTCATTTCAGTAATGGCTTCAGATTGGCTACTGGGCACTGGTTGAGACCAAATGTCAGACTCTGAGACCCCAAATGAGTGTGTGACCTGAACTGGTGTGATGTGACCCGTTGAGCCACACACCACACTCCATTGTCAAGGGGAAGACCAGCCTTGAGCAGCTCCCAAGAGCACAAGTCACACAAGCTGGTGGCTCAGACTTCCATGGCACCTCCTTCCCCAATCCCTGCCACTGTGGCTTCATGGGGATTCTCTGTGGGCAGAAGAATGGAGAAGAAAAACGCCGACCCAGTTAACAGATTGTTTTGTAAATACGCCAGCACCAGCCTGAAGCGGAGTGTTGTAGCACAACAGCTTCTTTCCAGAGTGTGCTGAAAGGTAGAGGTGAAGGGAATTCCCCCAGTGGCCCCTTTCCTGGACAGAGAGAAAGCCAGAGGTGCCCGATCTACACCTGTTCCAGGACAGTAGCTAACAATTTGACTGGAGGGCCAGGACCTTGGAAAGAACGAGTTTGAAGACTTAAAGACAAGAAGGTCCGGGGAGGTGTGTGTGGACGGGACTCTCAGAATGGGGAGGGATGTGAGGGCATCTGTGTCCCATCTGGACGCTTCTCCCTCACCTGTCTGCTTCTCCTGTTTCCGTTACTGCTAGCATTCGCGTTTGTGACCCCAACTTAGGACACTGCTCAAGAGTAATCTTTTTGTCCATAGGTTTCTCCCACTGGACTAGCACAATGGCATGTAAAGACAAAGGAAGTAACCCATTCTAACAAGCTGACACCTCTGCTACTTACTCGCTCCCTCAGTCTGACTCTCAATTTCCTCCTCTGTGAAACAAGGTCAGTAGCATCTGCTCCTAGCATTGTTGAGAAACTCCTGTGACCTCTTGCATGTAAAGCCCCAGGCAAAAAACACAAAAGTTCCCTTCTTCTCCAAGAAGGAAGAATAACCAAGGGTGAAATGAATTTGGGATGGAATTAGAAAGGAAGAATTTAAGAGCTGAGGCCACATCTTGCTATGCTTTGCACGCCTAGAAGTGCTTAATAAATATTTAATAATGATAATAATGATCATTTAGGTTGATGGAATATAATTATACAAATTGGGAAAATAAATTATGCCAGGCTGTCATTACAGATAATGGCCTGAATACAGGGGTAACTGACGAGGGGCAGGCCAGACCCCAGTGCCGTGAGGCTGCCAGCAGGCGGGCAGCTTGCAGAGCTGCTCTGAGTCTTCACAAGGAGGGGCGGGGGGCTGGCAGCTGGGACAGAGGGCCAGGAGGGAGCATCTGGGCCAAGGGGAAAGGTTGGTGGGCACCAGACTGTGCAGAGCTTTGTGGCCCAGGATGGTGGACCCATCCCACAGGATGACGGAGTGGGAACTACCTGGAGAGCTCTCAACATGAGAGTGACAAGAACTGATACAAGAACTGATCCTTTTAAAATATTTTATTATGGTAAAATATGTATAACATAAAATTTACCACTTTTAAGTGTACAGTTCAGTGGCATTAAATACATTCCCATTGTTGTACAACCATCACCACCAGTCCCTGGTAACCACCGTTGTACTTTCTGTCTCCGTGAACTTGACCACTCTAAGCACCTCATATAAGTAGAGTCATACAGTATATGTCCATTTGTGATTGGCTTGTTTCACTTACTAGAAAGTCTTCAAGGTTCATTCATGTTGTGGCATGTGTCGGAATCTTCTTCCTTTTTAAGGCTGAGTAATAGTCCATCATATGGATATACCACATTTTGCCTATAAATCTGTCATTTAACACTTGGGTTGTTTCCACCTTTTGGCTACTGTGAATAATGCTGCTATGAACATGGGTGTGAAAATGCCTGTTCTAGGTGCCTGCTTTCAGTTCTTTTGAGTATAAATCCAGAAGTGGAATTGCTGGGTCATATGGTAATTCTATATTTAATTTTTTGAGGAACCTCCATATTGTTTTCTATGGCAGATGCACTATTTTACATTGCTACCAACAGTGCCCAAGGGTTCCAGATTCTCCACATCCTTGCCAACGTTTGTTATTTTCCATTTTTTTTTTTTTTTTTAGTAGTTGCCATCCTAATGGGTGGGAGGTGGTATCTCATTGTAATTTTGATTTTCATTTCCCTAATGATTAGTGATGTTGATCATCTTTTCATATACTTACTGGCCATTTGTATGTCTTCTTTGGAGAAATGTCTATTCAAGTCCTTTGCCCATTTTTAAATCGGTTATTTGTTTTTGTTGAGTTTTAGGAATTCTCTATATATTCTGGATATTAATCCCTTATTATATATATGATTTTACATATATTTTCTCACATTCTGTGGGTTGCTCTTATCCATTGTTGATAGTGTCTTTTGATGTCCAAATTTAAAAAATTTTCATGATTTTCAAAATTTTCTAATTTGTCTATTTTTTCTTTCATTGCCTGTGCCTTTGGTGTCATATCCAAAAAATTGTCATCAAATCCAGCGTTGTGAGGAGCTGGGCATAGTGGCTGCAATCCTAGCAACTCGGGAGGCTGAGGCGAGTTTCCTAAGTGCCTCCCCCAGCAGGCCTCAGGGCTCCCTCCTCTTGGGCACCCCTCTCCTCCAGCCACCCTCATGCCTATCCCGCCTCATAGGCCTTGTCTGTGCAGCTGGAGCCTCGGCAACCTGTAGAGCCCTTGACGACAGGGAGTATGTTTTATCCATCTTTGTTTCCTGGTGCCCAGGATGAAGCCTGGAATATGGATCTCTAGACTGAAAGATTAAGGGGTATTAAAATTATTATTATTTTTCCTTAATATTCTAATTTTTTAGGCCCTGGCCATGTATTATTTGTGTAATTATTAAAAATAATAAAGGCTAAAAAGCAAAATAAAACAGAGAAGTGGAGGTAGCATAACCAATCATTTGGAAATGATAAAAAAAAATAACAAAGTAAGGGCATTCACTCATGCATTCAATAACGATGTCATGGGCACCCTCAGTGGGCAGCACTGGGCCAGCAGCTGGGATGTGCACTCTGCAAGAAGAGGCATGATCCAATGGTACCCAGTGTTAGAGTGTGTAGCAACTGCAGCTCTCACTGCTGGTGGCAGTGTTATAGTATACATACACTTTGGAAAACAAATTGCAGCTCTTAAAAAGTTAAACATCCTCTTCCCATGTGAACCAGCGATTTTCTGTTCCTGCTATTTACCCAAAGAAACAAATACTTATGTCCACACAGAAGATTGTCCGCGAATGTTCATATCAGCTTTATTCATAATGGCTAAGAATGGAAACAACCCAAATGCCCACGAGCAGATGGATTGATAAAGAAATCGTGGCGCACCCATACTGTGGAATACTCAGCAATAGGAAACACAGCAGCCGGGCTGAACCTCACAAGCATCATGCTAAGTAAAAGCCAGACACAGAGGACATATAGTGCATGGCTCTATTATATGAAATTCTAGATCAGGCTAAACCAATTCATAGTGACAGAAAACAGATCCTTGGTTGGCTGCCAGAGATACGGGGAGGGGGGCTGACTGCTAAGGGAGCTGGTGGGAATGTTCTTGATCTTGACTGTGGTGTTGGTTATAAGGGTATAGACATTTGTCAAAACTCATTAAATTGTACACTTAAAAGGGATGCCTTTTGCCACATGAAATTATGTCATGATGAAGTTGGTTTAAAAGAAAAGGCACTGTCATTGCTCTCATGGAGCTGGGGGGCTCAGGGGATGAGAGATGTGATTCAAGTAATGACAGAAATGCATGTAGAGTCACAAACTGTGATAAGTATCTTGAAGAAAAGGTTCAGGGGCTTTGAAGACCTCATAGAAGGAGCCCCAAGGTTGGGGTGGGCTCCCCAGCTGAGAGCAGAGGGTGAGCTGGCATGAGTTTGTCAAAGGGGGTGGGGGTGGGGAAAGCATCCCAGGCTGAGGGAATGGCTTGTGTAGTTGCTTTGCATAAAAGACAAGGACCCAGGATGGGCACAGTGGCTCACATCTATAATGCCAGCACTTTGGGAGGCTGAGGTAGGAGGATCACTTGAGGCTGGGAGTTCAAGACCAGCCTGGGCAACATAGCAAGACCACATCTCTAAAAAAAAAAAAAATTAGCCAGGCCTAGTGCAGGCCCCTGTAGTCCCAGCTACCAGGGAGGCTGAGAGGGGAGGCTTGCTTGAGCCCAGGAATTTGAAGTTGTAGTGAACTATGATGATGCCACTGCACTCAAGCCTGGGTGACAGAGCGAGACCCTATCTCTACAATAAACAAAAATAAAGGACCTGATGCTGGGAGCCCCAAGAGCAAGCCTGCTTGGGGGAGGCGAGGTGGGTTTCACAATAGAGATGAAATCTGACCTGGGACTGATTATTTCCATTATCATCATCATCATCATTATTACAAATAAATTTTTTCTTATTACAAAAGCAACACCTCTTAAGTATGGAAAATATTGAGAAAAGGCAGATAGGCAAAAAGAAGAAAAAGAAACGCCTCATGCAGATTTCTGGTGTGTCCCCCCAGACCCCCTTATTGAGTTGGGCCTTGAAGGACCAGCAGGAGTTCCCAGCAGGGGAGAGAGGGAGGGGCACTTTGGGCCCCAGGAGCAGCCTGGACGAAGGCGGGGGCATCAGGAAACTCCAGGCAGGCAATGCCATTAGGAATCGTGCTGCTGGATATGGTCTAAGCTAGAGGGACAGAGATGGCCAGGCCACATCCCAGCTGCAGTTAGGCTGGACCCCAGTTCCTGATGTGGGGGTCAGGGGGGTGGGAAGGGGTTGGGAATCCAGCTTTGATGTAAGAATTGTGCCATTGTCCCCATGGACCCATGCCCTCAGGCTTATAGAATTTACCTCTAGACTCACCACAAAACTGTTCATTCCCCCCATTAGTGTGGGCATTTGTGTGTTGTCCACATGGCCAGATTCCTCTCCAGGCAGTGCCTGCTAAATGTCTCCTTGTGTCTCTAACACCCCATTGTCTTTCCCTGTGCCTGGCACCCTCCTGGGCCTGGGTTATGGGAGCACTGTGTGTGGGCAGGCCCTGGGGGCCCTCACTATGCTGGAGACCCTCAAAGAGGCCTGGGGCACCTTTCAGTGCCCCAGTTCCTACTCCACAGTCAAGGAGCACTAAAGGTTGCCTACCTTTCCCTTGGCAAAGACGGTTCACACCCAGCTCAGCCTCACCCTCCTGCTGCAGCGCTGGAGGAGTGAACTCAGCCCAGGTGGGAGGCATTTGCAAAACCCTCGCCCTCAGACCCAGGGACCTGCTTGGGGTCTGGATGCCTCTCAACAAAGGCCCTCAGGGACCTTGTCCAGCCAGCCCTGCCTTTCCTTGCCCCACTGGTTACCTCCTGGAGTCGTTTTGTTGCTCATGCTCGCTCGGATGCTCAGATTCATTACTTCCCATCTGGAGTTTGTTAAGGAAGAAAATTCTTCGATGATACTTATGAGAGCACAGTAAGAAGACCTTTCCCAGGACCATGGAGATAGGCATGGGGACCCCTGCAGCAGGGTCTTGCAGTGGGAGGGAGATTGGGTTCAACTCCAAACAAAGCCAGGGCCCGTGGGGGTTTATGGCCAAGGAGCAGGGAAGGGTCAGGGATGGAAAGTTACAAGAGGAACATGGGGTGGTGGTGAGGAGGATTCTTGCTGAAGGCAGGCCAGGGTGGTCAGACATTGCCCCAGGGAAGTGGAAGATGAGGAGCCAGATCAGATAGGAGGGTGGGAGTTCTTGCTAAGCTGACTTAGCAGAGCTCTTTGGTCAAACTGGATTTTACAAGGAAGTGCACAGATGGGCCTTGGGGAAGAGTCAGGAGTCTGACTAAAGATTGGCCACCCAGCCTGAGCAAGAGCGAGACCCCATCTCTACTAAAAAAAAAATAGAAAGAAATTATCTGGCCAACTAAAAATATATATAGAAAAAATTAGCCGGGGATGGTGGCACATGCCTGTAGTCCCAGCTACTTGGGAGGCTGAGGCAGGAGGATCGCTTAAGCCCAGGAGTTTGAGGTTGCTGTGAGCTAGCTTGATGCCACGGCACTCGCTCTAGCCCAGGCAACAGAGCAAGAACTCTGTCTCAAAAAAAAAAAAAAAAAGATTGGCCAAGCAAAGCATCTTTGTCAGGTTTGCTTGTCTGTGTGGCATCAGACAAGTTGCTTTAGGTCTCTGGCCCACCCTTTCTTTGGCCATAAAAGAAGAACACCTACTTGTAGGGTGATGTGGCGTTGAAGCCAGCCAGTGTGAAGAGGCACCCTCCAGGGCCTGGCACAGAGCACACGGTAGATAAATGTCTGTCTATCCATCCATCCACGAATTTGCCCTGTGAATGAACAGCCAAGTGTCTGAGCATATGGCCTCGTTTGCCAGGAAGTTCCCTTTGAACTAGTATAATCATTAACAAATCCCCCTTTCACTCTCCAAAGTGTCCTGTCTTGGATGGCAAATGATACTGTTACCCCATCACTAACCAACTGCCTCAGTCCTTTCTCACCTTAGAAAGAACCATCTGAGTGCTTGTTTTAGGTCATTTTCCAGACTGGGAGGCTGGGGCTGGGACAGAGTCAGCATCCCTGTAACAGATTGTCGGGGTGAGCCAGGGTCGGAACTGCAGAAGCAGGGATGCTTGGGCCCAGATCGGTTTGCCCAGAAGTCACCCCAAGCAAGTTTACATTTCTTTTTTTTTTTTTTTCAGAGACAGGATCTTGCTCTGTCACCCAGGCTGGAGTGCAGTGGTCATAGTTCACTAACCTCAAGCTCCTGGGCTCAAGCAATCCTCCTGCCTCAGCCTCCCAGATGGCTAGGACTACAGGTGCACACACTATGCCTGGCTAATTTTTTTTTTTAATCTTTGCAGAGATGGGGTCTCGCTATGTTGCTCAGGCTGGTCTCGAATTCTTGGCCTCAAGTGATCTTCCCACCTTGGCCTTTCAAAGTGCTGGGATTACAGGTGTGAGACACCATTTGTTATATGACAGGATGTTTAGCCCTTTAGGGGAATCTTTGCTTTGTTGTTGTTTGAGACAGCGTCTTGCCCTGTCACCCCAGCTAGAGTGCAATGGCGTCATCATAGCTCACTGCAACCTCAAACTCCTGGACTCAAGTGATCCTCCTGCCTCATTCTCCCAAGTAACTGGGACTACAGGTGCATGCTACAATGCCCGGCTAATTTTTCTATTTTTGTAGAGACGGGGTCTCACTCTTGCTCAGGCTGGTCTTGGACTCCTGGCCTCAAGCGATCCTCCCGCCTCAGCCTCCCAGAGTGCTAGGATTACAGGTGTGAGCCACCACACCCAGCCTGCCTTTTTTTTTTTTTAAAGAGGTCTTTTGAGCAAGAATGTATTACTGTTGGGGGATGGCAAACTGTATCAGTCAGGGTTCTCCATAGAGTCAGAACCAATAGGATATATGAGGGGGATTTATTAGGAAACTTGGTTCACATGATCACAGAGGCCATCTTTGAGCTGGAGAACCAGAGAAGCCGGTAGCGTGGCTCAGTCCAGGCCTGGGAGCCTCAGAACCAGGGGAGCCAACAGTGCAGCCCCTGGTCTGAGGCTGAAGGCCCAACAGCCCCCAGAGTCCAAAAGCCAAAGAACCTGGAGTATGATGTACAAGGGCAGAAGGAAAAAAGGCGTCCAGTTCCGGAAGGGAGAGAGAGCAGAGAGGTTGAATCCCCCTCTTCATCCTGTTTGTCCCAGCCAGGTCCCCAGTGAGTTGGATGGTGCCATCCACACTGGGGGCAGGTCTTCCTCAGTCTGGTCTCAGTGGACTCACATGTTAGTCTCCCTGGAGACACCATCACAGACACCCAGACACAGGCTTCACCAGCCAGTCAGGCAGACACCTAAAATGAACCATCCCACAAGGCTCTTGGGACTCCTTTGCCTTCATTTCAAGCAACAAATGAAAGTTCAAATAACTACAACTAACAAAGTGAGCACATTCAGGAAAAGCCAGTCAAAGCAGAGAAAGCACTGTCCCCCTCTTATAAACAGGAAGGGCCATCTTAGTGTGTCTGGGCCTGTTTCTCCCTCTTCCTGCATGGCCAGCAAGAAGCTTTGGTCCCAGTGTGGGGAACTTAGAATGCTGTAAAGATGCCTTCACTTTGGCCTGGAATAACAGCAGCTCTGTGTGGCCACTCTGATGGCACCCCCACTGCTTGGAAACTCTTGTGGTAATTTGCCGGTGAGCTTGATTAATAATGCAGATAAGAGACAAAGCAAGGCTCCCTTAATGAGTGTGTCTTATTGGGCCTCTGCTGGGGCTGTGCAGGTTGTACTGACTTCCTGGAAAGCTGTTTGGCAGTCTGTACATGAAGGGCTGTTAAGGCCTTAAAAATGGGATTAGCCAGAGGTAGGGAACCTGCGGCTCTAAGGCCGAATGTGGCCTTTTAGGTCCTTACATGCACCCTTTTGACTGAATCTAAATTTTACAGAACAAATCCTTTTATTTTTATTAATACATTTTGTTCGTCTTTTATATTTTTATTTTTTAAAATGAACGTATTTAAAATACCAAAGAAGAAGATAAGTTTCAACGAAATAATCCTCCCAGATTGACCGGCACAATTAGAACATTAGTAAGCTGTAAGGGCTAGACTGACGGCTGCTACGCTCATGATGTAGTTCTAACTTCCCCCACCTGACTGGCACCACTACCGCAGGAGGCTGGTTGGTGAGAGTTTATGGGGGTCGTTATTAGCTTTTGACAAAGGTGCACTGGGTTTCTGTTTGAAATGGAATTTGCGAATAGTTGCACAGCTCAACTGTGTTTTTTAATTCTGTCTGCTTAACAGCCCATCATGTCAAAGAAAACCAAGAGAAAGCTGAAGGAAGAAAACAGATTTTTAATGAGGATTGGGAGCTGCAATATTATCTTGTTTCTGCCAAAGATAAGATGATTTGTTTGTTTTGTGATACTGCAATATCAACATTAAAGAAATTCAATGCTCCTCAGCATTATAACACTCATAAGGATCACAAATATTTTAAATTAAAGGGAGAGGTGAAAAAAGTTGTATTGCAGAAATTAAAAGATGAAAAGCGAAAGCAAAGACAATTCTTTCAAGCAGCAATAAGACCTGGAAATAATCCCACTGAAGCAACTTATAA
>CM052438.1:23033924-23197509 GCA_028533085.1 Varecia variegata
GTGATACTGCAATATCAACATTAAAGAAATTCAATGCTCCTCAGCATTATAACACTCATAAGGATCACAAATATTTTAAATTAAAGGGAGAGGTGAAAAAAGTTGTATTGCAGAAATTAAAAGATGAAAAGCGAAAGCAAAGACAATTCTTTCAAGCAGCAATAAGACCTGGAAATAATCCCACTGAAGCAACTTATAAAGTAGCTTATATACTTGGGAAAAAAGGGAAGCTATTCAGTGATGTAGAAATTGTGAAAGAATGCATTGTGGAAATTGTAGGATGCTTAGACCCTGATAATATTGCAGAGTACAAACAACTGCCTCTTTCAAGGAGAACCATAACCGATAGGCAGCGTGAATTAGCCTTTGACTTAACAGAACAACTACATGCAATACTTCAAAAAGAAAATATATATTATTCAATCTCTTTGGATGACTCAACTGATACTACTGACTCAGGGCAGGTTTTGTACTTCACTTGGATCATAACAGAAGATTTTCTTTGTTACAAAGAGTTAATTGCTTTGGGCATTCTTGCAAATAGAACATGGGGGAATAGATATCTTCAACAATTTTCAGGATAAATGTGAAGTTGGACTGAATTTGGTAAATTTAGTGATCCTTATTGACAGACGATGCACCTCCCATGATAGGAAAACATGAAGGGTTTATTGCACAGATGAAAAACAAAAGTATTAACGGATCCACATACTCATTTCTTTTCATTGTATTTTGCATTAGCAAAACCTCTGTGCTAACACTATTTTAAGTGACACTTTGCAACAAGTTATAAGTATTGTTAACTATATTCATGCAAATGCAACACAGCATCTCAGTTCCATAACATGCTAAAGTTGAATGAGAAGGTATTCAGTGTGGATTTGCTGTATCACTCTAAAGTGCGTTGGCTATCGCAGGGACGGGTGTTAGCCAAAATTTTATCTCTGCAAGAACAGATAGTTAAATTTTATGAAGAACAGAATCAGTAAAGTGAATTACTGAAAAAACATTACTATAGGAGTGTAGCATTTCTGTGTGATACCATGTCAAATCAAAACAACTTGAGTATTTCTTTGCAAGGTAAAACTAAGTCTATATATCATATGTGGCAAAAAATCCAAGAATTTTGAAAAAACTTACCTTTTTTCAAAACACTTCTTCAAAAGGAAATTTTGGATGAGCATTTTCCCCAGTTAGCAAAGGTCATTGATGAACGGAATGACGTATGCAAATTGTTTGGAGAATACACAGCTGTTATAAACCTATTATTATTATAATTTTGAGACAGAGTCTCACTCTGTTGCCCAGGCTAGAGTGCCGTGATGTCAGCTTTGCTCACAGCAACCTCAAACTCTTGGGCTCAAGCAATCCTATTGCCTCAGCCTCCCAAGTAGCTGGGACTACAGGCATGTGCCACCATGCCCGGCTAATTTTTTCTATATGTTTTTAGTTGTCCAGCTAATTTCTATTTTTTTTAGTAGAGACAGGGTCTCACTCTTGCTCAGGCTGGTCTTGAACTCCTGAGCTCATAATGATCCACTCGCCTCAGCCTCCCAGAGTGCTAGGATTACAGGCGTGAGCCACCATGCCCAGCCTACATAAAAAGCTTTAAAATGATGTTTATATATAACATTTAACAGCATAGAAAATGCTTTTGTTAAATGGGAAAGCAGGCATAAAGTTACCACACTGATTATAACCATTTTAACTGAAAACTTGGGCTAGAAAAAGTCTGAAAAGGCTTTTGGGAGACAATTCTGTGTCTTAAGTTCCTACACACTTTGCAAGCAAGGCACTGACAGTTTCTGTTCCTGACTATCTTTTCAAGGATTTTTGCTTAAAAAAACTGTCTTGAAATTAGAGAGAGTGTCTCCATCTGAGCAGAGGGCAGGTTTTGTGTACTACCCATTGTAATAAAGATACCTGGGGCAAAGGCAGGTTTGCTTGCAGCCCATGATAAAAGCCTGGGGTTTCCTGAGTTTGGGACTCCTCAGCTATGATGCAAACCTTCCGAGTGTGCAGCGCGTGGCCCCTGGCCCACTTCCACATCCCCCCCCACTGTGACCTGGGGGGAAGGGAATTCACACAACCGTGAGGCTCATGTGGGCTACTAATAACATCCTTTGTTTCTGACCCAGGCATTTTGTGTCTTCTGTTAGCATCCATGAAACTGTGGCAGATAGGGTAAAATCTCAGACCCTCGTGAGAAATAGAACAACATTTTAGCAGTGGTTGAGCCTAAATCACTGGGGCCTTTAGTCTATTTTTTTCTACTTTTTAGAATTTATCATTCTTTCCTTAATGAGAATATACTGTTTTTACAGTGGCAACAGTCTACAGTCAGTCCTTACTATTAAGATCTTGTGTTTGCAAATTTCAGTACCTACTTGCTAAAGTTTATTTGTACCCCCCAAATAAATACCCAAATCAATACTGCATTTGAGGTCATTCCTGGACCTGTGCTGGCCTAGAGCAGTAAAAGAAATATGAGTCATTCAATGTGCACATTCCCAGCTGAGGTTGAAGACGGTGATGATGCTCTGCCTTCTTGTTTCAGCTCCCATACTGTAAACAGGTACCCTTTTTGTGTCTACTTAGTGTCACACTTTTTGCACTTTTGTGCTTTCATTGGTGATTTTGCTGTTTGCAATGGCCCCCAAGGATAGTGCTGAGGCACTGTCTAGTGTTCCTAGGTGCAGGAAGGCTGTGATGTACCTCATGGAGAAAGTGTGTATGTCAGATGAACTTCTTTCTGGCATCAGTTACAGTGCTGTTGGCCATGAGTTCAATGTTAATAAGTCAAGGATATATATTAAATAAGATGTCTTTAAACATAAACACACATAAAACAAAGTTACATATTGATCAGTTGACAAAAATGTTGCAGAGGCTAGCAGCAACCTAAGCCTATATTTCCCCTAATACCAATGGTTCAGTATTTGCTAATTGAGTGTTTGCAGTGAATTTAGTAACTACCACAAATGATGAAAATCAACTGTGTTATAAAGCAAAAAGAAGCAAAAGTGCTTTTGTGGTGAGAAGGTTGCCAACTACTTACCACAGCTCTCCATTCACCAGGACTCCTGCCCTTTTGTGAAATGCCACCTCTGGGCTTCCTGACTGACTTCTGAATCAGAACCACTCGCCTGTCCTGCAGTCGTTCATGTTCTGCCATGTCCTCGGGCGCATTTCTTAATTCTTTTGAGTCCCAGTTGCCTCACCTGTAAAATGAGAATCCTGTACGCTGGCTAGCAAGACAGTCCCATTAAAACCCTGCCCCTGCCTGCCCCAGGGCTGTGCGCTTCCTCGGCTCGGTGGATCTTCTGATGTTCCACTTGCTGTGCTGCTAAACTCCCTCTAGAACTGCAGTCCTCTCCTCAGCCCCTCACTCCCATTCTACAGATGGGTACTATCAAGGCTCAGAGCAGTTACACAGCTTGCCCAGAGTCAGGAATGGAGAAAAGGGAGAGACACGAACCAAACAGGTCTCACCAACTCCAAAGACTGAGTTCTTTCTACCACAGTTCCCACGTGGGTGAGTCTGACTCTTTGTGCATCTTCCCTGACTCATTTACAAGCTTCATTGTGTTTAACTTGGCCTGGCTTAGTCCCTTCTCTGAGCTGGACTGCAGCCATAAGGCTTGCAGTGTCATTACAGAAAGTTTTGGAAACAAATAAAAATGTTTCCATACTACTCTACCACCCAACTCAATGATTCTCACATTTATAAATTCCCTCTCAAGTGCTTACTGTGTGCGGATACACTGTGTGTGTTGCATTCTTGCTCTGTGTCCAACTTGGCTTCATGCTTTGTCACATTATTATTATTAAAGTAATTCTCTTGTTATTTTTAGTGATTAATCAAAATTCCTTAGAATACTAGAAGGAATACATTTGATTGCTAACAGTGGTTGTATTACACTAGTGCAATTAAGAAATATTTTTCTTCTCTCATTTTTAGATTTCTTGCAATAAATTTTAAAATAAAAATATGGCTAAAGTTTATATCAACCCTCTCTAGTTGATGTATTTTGAATTCTTTCTAGTTTTTCTTTTCTTTTTTTTTTTTTTTTTTTTTTAGAGACAGACTTTTTCCATGTAGCCCAAGCTGGACTTGAACTCCTGGGCTCAAGTGATCCTTCCACCTCAGCTTCCCAAGGAGCCAAAGCAGCTGGGACTACGAGGTGCATGCCACCATGCATGGCTCGGTGTACTGAATTCTTAACTATCCTGTCTCAGCTCGACCAAGTGCTGTGTGCTGGAGAGCAGGTTCCTCTCCATCCCAGGCTGTGTCATGTTCACAAGAAAACCCTTGTTACCCCACCTAGTAGGACACTGGATGTTTCAGTCTGAAGAGAGTTAAGCCCAGTATAAATTATACCTGTGTCTAAGGGAGGGGAAAGTGCCCTGAAAACCTGGTAGCTTAGTGATGGAATTTTATGCTCATTTCTTTCCCAATGCATTTAACAAATACAAAGCCACCCTTAATTTCCAGAGGGCAGGGGCCATTTCTTGTTCATTTGTTTCCCCAGTGCCTGGCACTGGGCTTGCCACAGAGTAAGTTCTCAGTCAATGTTCTGTGAATGAGAGTGATTCACAGTACCGGGAGCGGGGAGAAGGGGATGAGTAAATTCGCACCTAACGGGTACAAAGCACACTATCTGGGTTATGGACACAGTTATAACTTTGACTCAAATGGTACTAAAGCAATTTATGTAACCAAAACGTTTGTACCCCCATAATATTCTGAAATAAAAAAATAAAAGATTCACAGTACCCCTGGGAGAAGTAGCTCAAGGCTTATCCAGAGTTTGTTTATTTCAAGGATCCAAGTAGAGATTTAAAAAAATACATAAGCCTTTAAAGTTGATTAAAATTTTCTTAAAAATTAACAATCAAGTAGAAAATGCCATTGCCACAATACCAGAGAACATTCTTCTTTAAGTGCACCAAATTGATCCAACAAAAGCTGCTTTTATTTTATTTTTTTCTTTTTCTTTTTAATTTTTTTCTGGGGAGATGCCGCCTTTGGTGTAAAATGAAGGTGCATTTCCTAGGGCTGCTTTTAGAAATCATCTCCCATCATAAGAAATACACTATGTGTCTTTTTTCTTTCTTTCTTTTTTTTTTTTTTGAGACAGAGTCTTACTCTGTCACCCCGGGTAGAGTGCAGTGGCATTGTCATAGCTGTGTCCTAGGTCACTGCGACCTCCAACTCCTGTGGTCAAGGGATTCTCTTGCCTCAGCCTGCTGAGTAGCTGGGACTACAGGCATGCGCCACCACATCCAGCTAATTTTTCTATTTTTGGTAGAGACAGGGTCGTGCTTTTGCCCAGGATGGTCTCAAACTCCTAAACTCAAGCGATCCTCCTGTCTTGGCCTCCCAGAGTGCTAGGATTACAGGTGTGAGCCACCGCGCCCGGCCCATAAGCAGATTTATTGACTAGTTTATTTCAGGAGTGAAAAAATAAGAGTGTAAATTCACTGAACCTGGACTCAGGAGTGCTGTGGCCCCTGCTGCTCCAGAAGTGTGTGCAATTGCCCAGATCCCTGCAGTGGTGCTTCTCCCCACGCCCTGGTCAGCTGAATCGTGGCACCCAGAGACGTCCCCATCCTAATCCCAGGAACCTGTGCATATGTTAGGATATGTGCCAAAGAGGAATTAAGGCTGCAGATTAAATTAGGGTTGCTAATCAGCAGTTGTTAAAATAGGGAGATTATTCTAGATAATCTGGTTGTGCCCAGTGTAATCACGAGGGTCCTTAAAAGTGGACCAGGGAGGCACAAGAGGAGAGTCAGAGGGAGATGTGACTATAGAAGAGGTTGTAGTGATGTGATGTAAGGATTCAACCTGCTGTTGCTGGTTTTGAGGATGGAAGAAGGGCAGGAGCTGTGGGTGCAGGCAGCCTCTGGAAGCTGCATGAGAGGAACAGATTCTGCCCCAGAGCCCCCAGAAAGGAGCACAGACCTGCTGACATCTTGACTTTAATCCACTGAGATCCATTTCGGAGAGCTGACCTCCAGAATTGTGAGATAATAAACTTGTCTGTTGTGTTATTTTAGGCCACTCGACTGTGGTAATTTGTTACAGCAGCAGAAAGAAGACTAATACATGCTGCGTGTTTAAATCTTCTCGTGATACCTCCTCTGCGTCCTTCTGTCTGTTCCTCTTTACCTTGGTCACCCCTGCCCTAGGCAAACCCTACTCATGTCGTGAAGGAACCATTATCTCCCTGTCTGTGTCTGCCTGTCATCTCCTCCACCCAACCCTGTTGTGAGCACCATGTCCATGGGAGCAAGCGTGAGGTTCTTGGCATGGCACTTGGGGCTTCCGCAGACGCACACTGGGCCCTTTCAGGAATGAACCCTCCTTCTTTTTCAGTCTGTGTGTTTCAGGTGGGGCTGACCTCACCCCAGCCCTGGTAACTGACCAGTCAGGACACGCCACCCTATCAGCCATAATTGATTGATTTAAGATAAGCATGTGTCACAATTCAGGTTCAGCACTTCTGAATCTCTTTTTGCAGGGTTGTCCTATTGCTAGAATGTAGGTCTGAGCTGGACTGTCAATGACCATCCTTGCTACAGTGAGGGGAAAGCCTGGCTGAGAATGAAGCCAAAACAGATGGCAGCAGAATCGAGGGGTGGTATCAAGATGACAGCATGGAGCTGCTGGATTCAGCCATTCCCGAAAGATCTGCTCCTGGACTTTTCTTTCAGTGAGGCAGTACATTCATTTTTGACTTAAGGCATTTCTTAGGTTTCTGACATTTGCAACTAAAAGTACCTTGACTAATATAAAGGCCTTTGGAAAATGACTACAGTCCACCTCTTCTGAATTCCCAGCCTGGCTCAGTGCTGGGATGTAATTGGTGCTCCATAACTCTTCACCCGTTCTGTTTAACAACCAGGAGTCCAGGTGAGTCCGGTGGGTTGGAAGATAAAGGACAATTTGGGGCTACATGAGAGCAAGCTCAGAGTGGAGAGGAAGCAGACAAGAAGCTTGACAAGCGATTTGGAAGAGCAAGGGCTACTTCCAGGCTGGCTTCTAGCCTTTCTGACGTTCCCAGCATCTTCACCCTGACCCCGCCCCCCCACCACACACACTGGGCATCTATCTAGCAGCCATTTTCTTTACTAACAAAATCCCAAGCTTTTTTCCCCTCCTAAAAGTGGCAATGTCCTTAGGGGAGCTACACCCCTGCCCACCTCTTGTATCTTGTTTGGTCCAAGCCAAGCATGGGGGCATGTGCCCCTTGCCACGAGAGTGGTTCCAGCACAGGCACGTGATACAATTCTGGGTTAATGAGACATGTAGAGAAATGGCTACAGGCATTCTGGGTAGGTTGTTCTGTTCTCAAAAAGAGGCATGAAATTAAACATAGAGTTACCATATGACCCAGCAATTCCACTCCTACGTATAGACCCAAGTGAACTGAGAATATGTTCACACAAAAACATGTACACAAATGTTCATAGCAGCATTATTCACAATAGCCAAATGGTAGAAACTACCCAAGTGTTCATCAAAAGCTGGATGGATAAACAAAAAGAAAAACCATAGATTCTTATCCAGCCTTAAAAGGGAGGGGAAGTTCTGAGACATGCTACAACATGGACGAAACTTGAGGACATTCTGTTAAGTGAAATAACCCAGTCATTAAAAGACAAATAACGTATGTGGTCCCACTTATCTGAGCTAGCTAGAGTAGTTAGATTCCTAGAAACAAAAAGTGGAACAGTGGGTACTGCGGTGGGGGCGGAGATAATGGGGAGCTGTTAAGCAGCTGGAGTATCAGCTTTGCAAGAAGAAAAGACTTCTGGAGATTGTACAACAATGTGAATGTTCTTAACACTACTGAACTGTACACTTAAAAATGGCTAAGGTGGGTAAATTTTATGTTACATGTATTTTACCACAATTAAAAAATGTTTAAAAAGGAATGAAGTACTGATACGTGCTACAACATAAACCTTGAAAACATTATGCTTAGTAAAAGAAGCCAGGCACATAAGACCACATATTGTTGATTCCTTTTATATGAAATATCCAAATAGGCAAATCCATAGAGACCAAGAGTAGCTGAGTGGTTGCCATGGGCTGCGGGGAGATGGAGCTGGGGAGATACTGCTTAACGTGCACTGGATTTCTTTTTAAGATGATGGAAATGTTCTTTTCCAGAATTAGATAGAGGTAATGGTTGCACAACATGGTGAATATAATAAAAACTACTGAACTGTACACTTTAAAATGGTTAGTTTTATGTTCTGTGAATTACATCTCAATTTTAAAAAAGAGATGGGGAGTGGTGGCTCACGCCTATAGTCCCAGCATTTTGGAAGGCGAGGCAGGAGCATCGCTTGAGGCCAGGAGTTTGAGACCAGCCTGGGCAACATTGCAAGACCCCATTTTACAAAAAGTAAAAATAAAAAAAATTAGCCAGATGTAGTGGCGCACACCTGTAGTCCCAGCTACTCAGGAGGCTGGGCAGGAGGACTGCTTAAGCCTAGGAGCTCAAAGCTGCAGTGAGCTGTGCCACTTCACTCCAGCCTGGGTGACAGAGTGAAACCCTGTCGCTAAAAAATAAAAAAAGAAAAGAAAAGAAAGAAGCACAAGACAGGGATAAACCCTTTTTCCTGTCTCTAGGTTTGATATATAAAGGTGTGATGCCTGGAGCTACTGCAACTATCTTGAAGCCATGAGGGATCCTGGACATACAGACAGCAGCCAGGCACAGAGATGGGAGGCACTGGGGCCCTTGATGACATTGATGAGTCCCTTAGATAATCCACTCCCTCCTGACTTCTTGTAATATGACATAATCAATGTCTTTATTGTTGAAGCCAGTTATTGCTGGTCCTTGCAGCCAAGAGCATCCCTCCACAAAGTCCTGAGCACACTGAACATCTTCTACAGGTCTCTCCACCAGCAAGTCTAGAAGAAGTGCCTGCCCCCCACACTTGGCTGTTGCTGTGCCCTCCCCTTTACTGCTCTTCCCCTGGCCACACCCCTCTTTGGCCATCTTGATATCTTGGGGCCAATGCTGCCTCCCTGGTTGTCCTTTCTGGCCTCTCCATGAATGTCTGTTAAGACCCCTCTGCAACAGTCCCCAGGGCATCATGGTCGACCACCTGCCCCCTATTCTCTGGGGGAATCAAACCCTGGGCCTGATCCATGAGGTTTCTCTTACATGAGCCTAATACCAGCCTCTGTACTTAGTAGGTCCCCAGGAATTGCTTATTGAGTCGATCAAGGAGGTAAGAGAGACTTAGAGTGCATGTGATTAGATAAAAGCCTGTTACAGGAAGTGGGAGGAAGTTCGAGTAGTAGTGAGAGCACCTACTATGTGCCAGGCCCAAAGGCAACAACCACCCCTGAGGTAAGCATTACTGTCTCCATTTTGCAGATGAAAAAGGGAGGCTCAGACAGGTGAAGTAACTTGCCCTGGGTCAGCTAAGTGGACTAGCTGAGATTCAAACTCAGTTCTCTGACTCTGAACTGTAACAACAACAAAATAATAACCATTGCAGCTTACTAACCCTTATATAATAGTCACTGTGCACCAAGCACTGATCTAATTCATTTCACCCTACTATTAATAATTGTTAGCTCCATTCTTATGGTTCAGGAAACTGAGGTCCCACGTTGAGTGGCAGAGCCCAGCGTTGGAAGCCAGTGACCTGGCTCTAGAATCCCTGCTCTCGCCCCACCGTAGCATTGCTCTATCCCAGCCCTAGCTTACGACTCAACACTGACCAAGGCTCGCCTAGTCACCTGGACGCCACCATGGCCAGGTGTGTGTGACCAGAAAGCGGGGAAGAAAAGCAGTCAGTTCTTAAAGTAGCTGTAGGTCAGGGGATGGTCACATTTTGGGTCTTATGCTATGATTACAGAGAAGGCAAAGGCGCTCACCTGTCCCAGGGAACACCCAGGCTGATGGAAGTGACAGGGCGGAACCCAACCGGGGCTGTTCTCAGTGCAGCGGAGTGAGGCAGGGCGGGATGAAGGGTGATGCAGAGGAAGTGACCAGAGCTGTATGGGGAGGGTGTGCGTCAGAGAGGGATGGGATGGAGCACAGAAGTGGCAAGCCTGGAGACACACCGCAGTGACAGTGACGGGACATTGACTAATCCTGCACACTGGCTTTGGGGTGAGTCACTGTTTTGAATCCCAGCCCTGTCATGCCAGTGTTTACTAACTGTAGGCAGACGTGTTCCCCTCTGGCCTTTGAAATCCGACTCAAGCGCCGGCCTTCTCAGAGCCTGAGCGTCGTTGCGTGTGATGTTCTGTGCCCCCAGGACGGCGGAGGGCTGGGAGGTAATGTGTGCAGCCACGCTGGGCTCCCTAGATGGCAGCTCTCTCTGGGCCGTCGATTCCGGTCCTCTCTCAGGCAGGGGTCGGCCCGTGTGACCTTGGTAAAGGGTCCCTAACTGCTCTGCTTCCTCGCTGTGCTAGGCCAAATAAGGTGCCCTCAGCCCAGGGCCTGTGACTGTGCTGCCTTGTGTGGCAAAAGGGACTCCACAGGTGTGACTCAGGTTACACATCCTGAGTGGGGAGGGGATTATCCAGGTGAGTCCAATGGAATCCCACGAGCCTGAGGAAGAGGAAGAGGAAGGCAGAAGGCCTGCCAGAGAGGCGCTGAGGGAGGAGGAGGTGGGAGACGGACTTGACCAGGCCTCGCTGGCTTTGAGAGGGGGACGAGGCGGCCTCTGGCCCTGAGAATGGCCTTCGTGGACCCCGGCAAGGAAGCAGGACTCTCCGTCCTGCTGCCCAAGGAACTGGGTTCTGCCAGCACCACAGATGAGCTGGGAGGGGTCTCCCCGAGCCTCCTGGACTCCCACATGACACAACTGCGAGATAATAGAGTGTGTTGTTTTAAGCCTCTCAATTTGTAGTAATTTGTGATAGAAAACAAATACTCTCCCCTAACTCCCTTCCCGCTGGGGCTGAGGCATTTGTCCTTGCCCCGTCCTTGAGTTGCTCGGCAAGTGCCGGGCTCCCAGCCTGGGCCTCGGATCGTGTGCAGGTCCCTTCCTCCACGGTCCCTGTCCTGGACATGGTGGGCAGGTGGGGCCTTAAGAAGGCCAAGGTTACTTGGCTTTGTGCCCAAACAAAGCTCTGGATATGAGTGCGCTTGTTTTTTAAAAAAAAAAAGCCAAGTGCTGACCCACTTTTTCCTGACTCCTCTGGCTCTGACACGTTCCTTTAAAAGGAAATTCATTTCAAGTACATGCTGTTCCCAGGGCTGACATCATCCACCTCGACTGGAAGCAGAAGCACTAACAGGAGATCTCAGGGCTGGCATCCATTAGACGATAATGGAGCAAAAGATCCACAAAAACTGGGCCCGGTGACCGCATTGGGCTGGCGCTGGAGGGGCTGGGAGTTTGTCTTGAGTGACAACCTCCAGCCAGGAGAAACGCTGCACGACTTTTGGCCCCTGCTGCACCAGCCTTTCTTGCAAACCCTGGCAGGCCAGTGCGGAGCAGCATACAGCCTGGCTTATGGCAGTGGTGGCCCCACAGCAGCCTGGCATGGGGGCTGCTACCTGCACAGAAAACCTCCCAGGGAAAACCGTGCCTTTCGAGGGGCCGCACGCCTCTGAGCAGGTCTGGGTTTGGCCTGGGCAGCTCCGCTGGAACACTTTCAGAGGCCTGCCTGAGCCCCGGCACACAGAGAGAGTGTGGACTTTGGACTCCGCCAGTCTCTGGCGACATCCGCTGTCTATTCACCAACTGGGAGACCCAATGACTCCATCTGTGAAATGGGAGTAACGAACCGCCACAAACTCAGTTGCTTAAAACAACACAAATTTATAATCTTAGAGTTCTGGAGGCCAAAGTGCTGAAACCTGAGTGTTGTCAGGGCCGTCTCCTTGTGGAAGCTGTAGGGGAGAATCCATCTTCTGGCTCTTCCCAGCTTGCAGAGGTGCCTGCACCCCCGCCTCCGGCCCTTCCCCATCCTCGGGCCAGGGGTGGAGCATCTTCACATCTCTCTGCTGCTGCTTCGTCATCACATCCTCTGCTCTGACTCTGACCCTCCTGCCTTCCTTTCACAAGGACCCTGTGACTACACTGGGCCCGCACGATAACCCAGGGTCATCTCCCGTCGCAAAATCCCGAATTTAATCACATCAGCAAAGTCCCTTTTGTCCACAAAGTACCATTCACAGGTTCCAGGGATTAGGGTTTCGACATCTCTGGGGCGGTTTTATGCCTCCCCTGGGGTGACCATGTGTACTTCCAAGGTTGTTGGGAGTCTTCAGGATACACATGACGTATCAGTCACCTGCGGCTGCCCTGACAAAATACCACAGGCTGGGCAGCTTCAACGACAGAAATATATTGTCTCACAGTTCTGAAGGCTGGAAGTCCAAGATCAAGGCATCAAGGAGGTTGGTTTCTCCCAGGGTCTCTCTCCTTGCTGGGTAGCTGGGTGTCTTCTCACTGTGTCCTCACAAGGTTGTCCCTCTGTGCGTGTCTGTGTCCTAATCTCTTTTTCTTATCATGACATCAGGCATATTGGCCTAGGGCCCACCCTGGCAACCCCATCTTTACTTAATCACCTCTTTAAAGATCCTGCCTCCAAACAGTCACATTCTGATTGGGGAGGTTAGGCTTCAACATATGAATTGGGGGGCGGGGCATGGAACAGCTGATAACATGTGTATCTCAGACTTGAAGAACAGTCCTGGCATCCTTTGTTTTATTGTTTGTTTTCCCCAAAAGACTGTGGGGTTCCAGACAGGGGACATGGTGTCCACCTGCCTCACTGCTGTAACCCCAGCCTGGCATGGGCCTGGTCCGATGCAGGGACTTGGTAAAGGGGTGCTAAGTTGACAAACAGACACTGGCATCCACCCCTTGTAGGAGATGGGAACTCTTCTTACCAGAGTGGGTCCGCCCTGAGGTGCTGGTCTGTTGGGGGAGCAAGTGGGACGGCTGTGTTTCAGGGGCACAGAGAGGGAGATCCATGGGTTTGTGTATCTGATTTTTTTTCACCTTGGATTACTTTTGTCTGTACTTTATGTGAATGGAACCATAGAGCATGAGCTCTGGGGCATGTAGCTTCTTTTGCTCAGTGTTATGTTGGGGAGTTCATCCACGTTGTTGCATATATCAGTAGTTTATTTTTATTGCTCAGTAGTATTGCATTGTATGAATATATTATACAACAGTTTATCAGTTTTCCCATTGATGGACAACTTGAGTTATGTCCAGTTTTTGGCAATTTTAAATAAAGTTGCTCTTACCATTCTTGGTCAAGTCCTTTTGTAAACATATGTTTTAATTTATCTTGGATAAATACCTAGACGTGGAATTGCTGTGTCAAAGAGTAAGCATATGTTTAACTTTATAAGAAATTGCCAGACTATATTCCAAAGTATTTGTACATCTTACAGTCCCACTAGCAATGTATGAAAATTCCAGTTTCTCCCTAATATTTGGTGTTGTGAGCCTTTTAATTTTAGCCATTCTGATCCATGCATGAACATCTCAGCAGTGAGTCCAGAAGCTCACAGACAACTTTAGGAATTAATTCTCCCTAGCTTTCTCCTTTCTCTGTCTCCCCAGCTTACTAAAACTGGTGGTCTTTGTTTGAATTACCTCTCTATGTACCAAGGGTCAGATATGAGCTACAGGAAGAAAGCCCAAGTGATCACAGAGCTCACCTGGTCCATTTCTCCCTTGTCAGGGAACAGTCCTGAGCTGCCTGTTGTACAGTGTCTGAAAACAGCTTCCTTTTCTCTCTCCCCAACTCCACCCCTGGTTTTCTAGTTGTTTACACTGGAAGGGAAGACTGGATGCTGTTATCCCCTCTATATTTGTTTTACACTTTTAAAAAAATTACACTTTTACATAATTTTAAGATGGATACATGAATAAGGCATGGGGCTTTGCCATGAATTTGTTGTGTGGGTGAAATGAGTTGTCTCTACTTTTGATGTTCCCTTTTGCAATTTCCCCTTTGCTCTTACAGACTCTTACAAGGGAAAGCAGATCTGATGCTCCACTGCAGGTGTAGTCTAAGGCAGATCCACTCTGGGAAAGAGTACTTGTGAAAAGTGGGATTTTCAGTGGGGAAAGTGAATCCGCAACAATGAGACAATGCATATAGTTTTAGAATGTGTCTATCATATTGCAAGTGTTCAATAAATGATAGCTATTATTAGTATAATATAATAAAATAGGGAGGTTTGTTGGCTGCTTTCTTTGGAGCATGCTACTTTATCTCTTGAGGCCCCTGGAGTGCAGTGGCATCATTGTAGCTCACTGCAGCCTCAAACTCCTGCACTCAAGTGATCCTCCTGCCTCAGCCTCCCAAGTAGCTAGGACTACAGGCACAGGCCACCATGCCTGGCCTCACCTGGGGTCTTTATGTTATACTTGACAGCCCAGGATTTCTGATCCAAACCTGCTTTCCCTGGGCTATAGCCCCCATCCCATTAACATTTCTCTTTCTACTCACTTGACAATGCTCTCTTTATGTCCTTACTGTATGCTGGTCCCTGTGCTGGAGACAAAGCTCACAGAACAGTGTGGGGGTCACATATAAGGACAGTCAATCACCATTCTGGGGACAAGTCTTATGAGAAGAGATGCAGAAGGAATTGAGCCCTGAGACAGAGTCACTCCCTCTGTTTGGGAGGATCAGGGAAGGCTTCACAGAGGAAGAAAGACTTGAATTAAAATTTGAGAGCAAGTACAAAAATTTGTCAGATGGGCATGGTAGGGAAGAGAAAAAGAACATCATCCACAAGAGCTCAGCAACATAGGTGAGTGACATCTAGGAAACTGGTAGTTCAGCAAGGCTGAACCATGGTGTGAGGGGCAACCAACCGGGGGTGGGGCTGGACTGGCAGCAGGAGCAATTTGTTCTGTACAACTTTATTGAGATATGAGTTACATGCCACACAATTCACCCATTTAAAGAGCACAATTCATTGGCTTTTTTTCGGCTGGAGTGCAGTGGCTATTCACAGGTGCCAACCTAGAGCACTGGCAGCCTGGAACTCCTGTGCTCGAGCTATCCTCTCGCCGCCCAAGTAGCTGGGACTACAGGCGCCACCACTGCGCCTGGCTTCACTGGTTTTTAGTATGTTCCCAGGGAAGCCCTTGTGGTGTTCTGTTGAAATTGGCTTCCCTGGGCCCCCTGGCTGGCTGTTAGGGGGTGTGTGGGTACATAAAGACTAACTAGGAAGGATGGAGCAGCATTTGGGTTCAGACAGAAAAGAAAAAAGGCAGCAATTGTTGCCCTGAGCTAAGCAGAGCTGTAGCAGGTTTCCTGTGGCCTGTGAGGGAGGGAAGGAGGCCCCAAGTCCACTCCCCATCAGAGGCTACAGCCCCGCTACCCTGGGGCTGTGTCTTCATAGCCAAAGCAAAGGGACCATAAAGCACCAAGAATGTGGGGCTGGAGCGGGCTGAGGCCCCCAGAAGCCCTGAACAGAAGTGCCCCAGAGCTTGCTCGGTGATATGCTGGGAAGAGCACATTCAAAGAGGGTCTTAGTTTTCTTTTTTAAAGCGGTACCTTTTTTTTTTTTTTTTTTTTAACGTGGGAGAAGGAAGGCATACAGTTTATTGGCAGGAATGGAAAACAAAACCTCAGAGATCAGTGGAGGGCGAATTTAACTAGGCAGCTTGTATGGAACAAATTATTTTAGCTGCCCTGGATGATGTGGATGGAAGGAGGATGAGAGGAAATTGGTCTGCAGGCACAGGCTGTTCTTCCTTCTCCCAAGCCGTGGGGAGTAGTTGCTTTCCAAACCTGGTTATGCTTTTAAAAACACACATCTCAAGGCCACATCTCCAGTGTTCTCATTCAGTATGTCTGAGTCAGGTCAGGAAATCACGGTGTATTTTTAACAGCTTGGACTTTCTCTAGAATCCTCCTTTTAATAATTTTTGAAACAACTTCAAACTTAAGTTGCAAGTACAGTATAGATAGCTTATTTTCCTGAACCATCTTAGAGTGGCTGACCTGATGCCCCACCACCCCTGAACAGTTTAGTGTGTACTTTTCACAAACAAGGATACTCTCCTACATAACACAGCCATCAAAGTCAGGACATTAACACTGATATGTTTCTGTCCTCAGATTCTTAGGCTCTATTCAAGTTCCTTCAATTGTTTCAATAATATATTTCTTTTAACAAAATGATCCAGTTCAGAATCACACATGATATTTTTAGAGACAGGGTCTTGCTATGTTGCCCAGGCTGGTCTGGAGCTCCTGGGCTCAAGTGATCTTCCCACCTAAGCTTCCTAAGTCTTAGGGATTGCAGTCATCAACCACCACACCTGGCATGTTCTTTATACCTTTTGTGTGTATTAAATATTACAGCATTAAGGCAAAATTTTAAAAGATTGAGACTACATCTCTGCTATCTGCCAACTAGATACAAGGTTTATCTAAATTATTCAAATAACATAGATCAAGTAGAGGATTTGGGGAGGTTTTTAAAGCATGTCTCTTTAGTTTTCTTTAATTTGGAATGGTTCCTCAGTCTTTCCATGATTTTCATGACTTTGATGCTTTTGAAGATGGCAAATCAGTGGTTTTGTAGAATGGCCCTCATTTTGGTTTGTCTTTGTTGTTGCCTCATGATCAGAGTCAGGTCATGCATCTTTGGCAGGAACATCACAGACATGTTGCTATGCTCTCCTTACTGACTCCCATCAGGTGGAGGGGGGACCATTTATATTTATCCCATTATGATTGATGTTCATTTTGATCTCTTTACCTGCTTCAGGTAAAGAGGAAAGGAATAGCAAAGCTATGGGTAATTGTGTTTTAAAAAATTCCCCAAATCCTCTACTTGATCTATGTCATTTGAATAATTTAGATAAACCCTGTATCTAGTTGGCAGATAGCAGAGATGTAGTCTCAATCTTTTAAAATTTTGCCTTAATGCTGTAATATTTAATACACACAAAAGGTATAAAGAATAACATGCCAGGTGTAGTGGCTGATGCCTGTAATCCTCAAGACTTGGGAAGCTTAGGTGGGATGATCCTTTGAGCCCAGAAGTTCCAGACCATCCTGGGCAACATAGCAAGACCCTGTCTCTAAAAAAAAAAAAACAAAAACTTAGCTGGGCATGGTGGTGTGCACCTGTAGTCCCAGCTACTTGGGAGACCAAGGCAGGATGATTGTTTGAGCCCAGGAGTTTGAGGATGCAGTGAGCTATGATTGTGCCACTGCACTCCAGCCTAGGTGACAGAGTGAGACCTCCCTCTTTTAAAAAAGATAATATAATTTGAATTATAATATAAAACTTGATGTGTAATATGCAACATATACTTCCAGTTGGATTATTATGTATTACTATATATAATACAACACAATATAATGTAATGTAGTGTAATAACTTGAATTTTTAAATAATCCAGTTTAAGAATTAAGCACTGCCAATTCAGTTAAATCTCTCTTGTGAATTCCTCTCCAGCTTCAGTCTACTCCCAATTTGCCCAGAACTCACTGACCTACGCTACCCTGACAAAGTGACAAAATCCGGGGTTTGGGAGCCAATTTGAGGCAATTAGATCCTAAATCAGCCCAGATGTGGATGTTTGTTTTTCTAGCATGGCTATATAGCTTGTCCCGGCATCTGGTGGTCTCATATGGAATTGCAGCTTCTTATATGCAGTCCTTGTCAGGAATTTTTTTCTCTTCTTTCTTTCTTAGTTTTATTTTGAGATGTAAAATCTGATTTTCTTAAGTTAGATAATACTATAACTTATTTTTACAAGTTTTCTAGTTCTACAAGTGACCACCATGCATTGGTGAGAACACTTGTTTAAACATAAGCTGCTCAATTATCATAATTTTTCGATTTTTTGACATAGTTTCTTAGGGGTGTGTGTGTGCTTATGTATGTAGATGATATTTCTTTATTAGTTCAAAAAAACTTATTGCTAATTATATGACAGGCACTGAGGTAGATGCCGCCATGAAATAAGACTAGTCTGGAGAGCTAATTAACCTAGTGCAGCTGACTATATCCCATGAAACAGGAAACTTCTTTATTCATCTACAAAGAAGGAAACCTAACAGTAAATAATATTTATTGGTCACCTATTATGTTCAAGGTGAACACATGCTATTTCTCAGAAAATGTCATAACTAGGCAGTTTTTGATAATCATTCTCAAGACATCTGTGGATGTTAAAGTCATTGATGAAAGTTTGATGAAGAATAGGCTAGTTGTGTAATCTCAAAGTATCATACTACAAATTGTTTATTAATTATAAAGGAAAAAATAGTAACTTTATAGTAGAGAAACTTGGCAGACTTCACCTTAACCAAATGATCAAAGTTAACATTACAAACAACAGGACAAACCAACATCATGTGGCTCCTGATTGATATAAAACACTAAGGACTCACAATACTTTTGTGGGTTTTTTTTTTTTTTTGCAAAAAATACATAACCTGAATCTACCAATGAGAACGCATTGGACAAACTCAAATTGAGGAACATTTTACACAATAGCTGGCCTGTATCCTTCTAACATACTAAAGTTGTTAACCTAAAAAAAGGTATCAGAGATCAAAGAGAAATGTCTCCTAATATAATGAATTTATTTGGGTGTAAGCAGAAAGGATTATAATTTGGGATGCACCTCTATGGCAAGCCAAGGTACACCTGAACAGGGGAGTGTAAGGGAATGCTTTTATTGGCCAAAAGTAGAAGTTCACATAAGCTGTTTGGAAACAGAGTTCATTGGTTTGGAGGCTCAAAGCTAGAGTCAATTTATTGGTGGAGATGCTGTTACTATGCAAGTGTTCTTTTGAGAGCATCGTATCTGAATTGCTATAGTCCTGCAGCAGCGCGAGTAACTCCAGGTCCCGGGTAGCCGCTTGGGGCCGTGGTAGGGGAGGGACCGGCCGGAGTCGTGACGCACGCTGAGAGCTAGGTTTCCAGGGCAACAAGCGCTGGGCCCCTTTTCTTCCGCTCGCGCTCGTGCGTCACTTCCGGTCTTTCCCCTCTTTTTTTCAGCCTGGTTTAGACTAGGTTACAACCGAGATCAGGGCGTCAGGGTTGGGTTGGCATTGGGAAGGGGCTGTCCAAAACAAGTCTTCCGTTCTGGGAGAATAGCCGGGTGGGATGGGGGACGCTGGTAGGTGGTGATAGTGATAAACCTGGTCATAGAAATACGTGTGTAAGCCAGTCACAAGGGCACGTGCCTGTAGTCCCAGCTACTTGAGAGGTTGAGGTGTGAGGATTGCTTAAGCCTGGGAAAATTCTAGGTTAGCCTGGACAACATAGTGAGACCCCATCTCTAAGGAAAAAAAAAAAGAAACGTGCACACGTGCAAAATGTAGGTGGTGAAGAGCATGAAACACATCAAAGACATGAGGGAATTTCTTGGGTTATTTTAAGAAGTTCTTGAGAAGGTTCTTAACTCAGATATGTAAACCTAAGCTTTCCTCCTTTGTGCTTTTCCAGCTCCAGGTCTGACAAGAGTGATTTCATCCTGGTATCTCCAACTTTCACAAAACCATGAAAGACACAGAAAGACTGAGACACTGCTCTAGATAAAAAGATACTAAAAAAAGATCTGATAATTGCAACAGTATGATTCTGGACAGAAGGAAAAATATCTATCAAGGATATAGTTGGGACAGAGAGAGAGAGAGAAAATGATAAAACACATGAGGCAAAAATGTAAAACACTAGTGATTACCGTTAAAGGGTGTATGGGAGTTCTTGTCACAATGCATGCCAATTTTCTGTGGATTTGAAAGTATATATACAAAAAGTTAACCCCCCAAATTGTTCCCCAAATTAACAAGCTCTTTTAAAACAAAGAACTGATCTTTTAAAAAATGATTTATATTTTCATTATAAAATCAATGTGTGCCTAAAGAAAAAATGAGGAAAATAGAAAAGTAAAAAGAAGAAAATCCATCAATCACTGACACATCACAGACCACCTCTGCCTGGGAAAACTGAAAAGAGTGACATTTCAGCAGAATGTCAACGGAGGAACGGAAAGGTTCTAGGTGGAGAATATTCTGGACTGAAGGAACAATATAGAAAAAGACAAGGAGGTGTGGAAGGGCATGGATTAGGGAAAATGAGGAGTCAAGTTTTGCTCCAAGGTCTGGAAGCTAGGACTTGAAGAATGAACCGATGAGATGGGGAAGGACTTCCAAGGAGGGGTGACCAGGGGACTGGGGGATGAGATCAGGGCAAATCACAATTCTCCCCGCGTGTCACTTTTCACAACGCCTGGCACACGGCCGGGGTTTAATACATATTTCTGGGCTGAATAGCCAAATGCACAAAGGTAGGCCCGCGCCGCTCTGTCGCGTGCCCTGCAGCAGCGCGGGTAACTCCAGGTCCAGAGTAGCCGCTTGGGGCCGTGGTAGGGGAGGGGGCCGGTCGGAGTCGTGACGCACGGGGAGAGCTAGGTTTCCAGGGCAACAAGCGCTGGGGCCCCTTTTCTTCCGCTCGCGCTCGTGCGTCACTTCCGGCCTTTCCCCTCTTTTTTCAGCCTGGTTTAGACTAGATTCCGACCGGGATTAGGGCGTCAGGGTTGGGGTGGCGTTGGGAAGGGGCTGTCCAAAACAAGTCTTCCGTTCTGGGAGAATAGCCGGGCGGGATGGGGGACGCTGGCAGGTGGAGCTTGGGTTCTGTCCTCTCAACCAATCGCTTTCAAATCTGTCCAATAGGCGCCGCGGGAAAATGACGCCTCGGGGGCTGCCGGCCCCGGAGCATGCGCACTCCGCCCAAGAACGCCTTGGGAAATCCACTGTTCCGGGATTTCCACGCCGCCGGAGGGAATGTGGGGGAGCGGGTAGTGGGTGGGGGGCATGAGGGCGGGGCGGGCAAGCGAAGGTGTTGATTGGCCGGTTAGAAGCCCCAGCCCCCTGTGGCGGCCTCTGCCGTTCAGGCTCTGGTTCATTCATTGAGTGAATTGACTCACTCAGTGTTTACTAGTGTACACTGTCTTTCAGATGAGACGGACACAATCCCTGTCCCTGAGGAGCTCACGCTTTGGCAAACACTGCGGTGTCCCCTCCTTTCTTCCTTTTCAAACTTCTGGTCTGATCTGATTCTTGCAAAAGGAGGTGACACTCAGCCAGTCTTACCCCGGCCGGTCTCAGGTGGTTCCCCTGAAGGCAGGCAGCTGTTGAGCGCTGGAAGGCAGGGTGGAATCCTGGCTAGCACTCAATTACTGAACCCTTTCTTTCGCTCTGCATTCGCCTGTGAAAGAAGAGTTTAGACGTCCCCAGTTATGACTGTCAACTTTTATGATGGGTTCATTGGGAAGTAACGGGGTATAAGTCGAGGAGCATCTCCATAGTTATCTTGCAGAGGGGTTTAAAATGAGCTTTGGCAGTTAACTTGGGGTTGAATTAGAGCTCCCTCCCTCATTAGCTGTGTGACTTTGGGCCATTGAGGGGAGGGCTGTGTTTGTTGTCCAGCGCTGGCTGAAATTGGAGTGTATACCTTTCAAAAAAATTTCTTTAAACTTATTGTTATTTAAAATGTTTTTTTTTTTTTTTGAGACAGGGTCTTGCTCTGTCGCCCAGGCTGGAGTGCAGTGGTGGGATTCATAGCTTACTGCAGCCTTGAACTCCTTGGCTCAAGTGATCCTCCTGCCTTAGTCTCCCAAGTAGCTGGAAATACAGGCATGAACCACGTGCCAGGCCTGGAGTCTGAATAATTCTAAGGTGAAGGATTTAGTATACTAAACCCAAAATTTTGGCTCCAGATCTAAAGCTCTCTCTCCAAGTGACATATTGATAATATAATTGACATTGTAATTTCCATTGTTTGATTCCTGTGTCTTAACTTATAGGGTCCTTGTGAGGATTATATGAGATATTTATGCCAAGCACATTGTACTTTACCTTCCCGGTAGGAGTTCCATAAATGATAGATACCATCATTGTCTTGCTAACAGGCTAACAAGAAAAATAAATTTCTAACTGGCAGCCACTTAGAATAGCATGAACCCTACCTCTAAGGTTAGTAACATAAGTATCTCTCAGGCAGAGATGTTTACCTAGCAATTAAAAGAAGCTGAGCAAACTAAAAGCAGACCTACCATTTGATCCAGCAATCCCACTACTGGGAATTTAGCCAACGGAATAAAAAAGACATTTTATAAAAAAAGACACTTATACTCGAATGTTTATAGCAGCACAATTCATGATCACAAAGATGTGGAAACAACCTGAGTGCCCATCAATACATGCATGTATTAATAAAATGTGGTATGTGTATACCATGGAGTATTACTCAACCATAAAAAAAAATGGTGAACTAATACCTTGTGTAACAACCTAGATGGAATTGGAGACCATCCTCTTAAGTGAAATATTGCAAGAATGGAAAAACAAACACCATATGTATTCACCATCTAATTGGAACTAAATGATCAACACTCATATGTACATGTGATTGTAAAATTCAACGGAAATCAAGCAGGTAGGAGTGGGGAGGAGGGGCACTTATAACTTTGACTCAAACTGTGCAAAAGTAATTCATGTAACCAAAGCATTTGTACCCCTGTAATATTATGAAAAAAAAAAAAAGAAGCTGAACAAACAAAAGAAGGTGTAAATCCTCATTAACATTCACCAGAGATGGTCAATTTACATTCCAAAGGAAAAACGTCTCCAGGAGAGGGAGGAGGAAAGGGTAGACTGTCTGATAAATTGACATTAAAATTCACTGCCTGTAAAAGGTTGGGTTTTTTTTTTTTTTGAGTATTGTTTAAACAGCCTTGAGAAAGTTCATGTGCAGTCAGTAGGAGTGCGAACTTTCCCTGCTTGCTCAAGAAGACCTGGCACCAGATGCTGCCACCCCCCCTTATCAAGATGAAAGAAGAAACTAATTTCTGTTATCAATCTGCTACATGAGAAACAGAAAAAGACAACACAGCAGTTTCTCTGCTGTCTTCTGCTCATTGGGATACAGTCGTAAATCTCCCCCACTCCTCCTCAGCCTGCCCTAGTAGAGTCAGAGTCCTTTGGCCTCAGGGCCAGCGCCTCTCCTTATTTCTAGTGCTGTGCCCTCCCTCTGTTTGGAGAGAGAATAAGTAAACTTTGTGCTTCTATCTAACCTAAACTTTGAGAATTATTTCTCACCTTCATATGGACTTCACACCCTAACACTTGGCCTGTGAACTGGAAAGGCCAGGTGAGACCTTGTACTGTGGACAAGTATCCTCTTGGACGTCACAGGAAAAGAGAGAGCTCTACAACATAGGAAGGAGGAAGAAATCCTTTAAAATAATGGAGGGGGATCAAAACCTCTGAAAGATGATGGCTTTTCTTCAGCCATCTGAAGTGGGGTGATGATATCCCCCAAGCAGAACAATTTTAGGTAGGACAACAGTCATAACCTGGGATTGTCCCAGGCAAATAAAGATATATGGTCACCTTATCCCAAAGTTGTACAAGTAGTATGTGACAGAATTTGTCCCATTCTCAGATTGCTTTTTCATACTTTAATTCTAGTAACAGACCTATGAAGTGATATGCCCATTTAACAGATGACATTGAAGGCACGTAGTTAGGGAGTGATGGAGCAGGGGCTCTGACCTGCAGTTTTAACTCATGGCTGTGACAATTATCAACCCCACCAAGCTTCTTTGGTCATTGGCCCTATTCTTTGAGACTCTATTATGTTTTAGGGAAGGAGATTCAAGCTCAGTTTACTGGAGAGTTTTCTAAGAAAGCTTGTTATGAACTGAGTATGTTCTCCCAGAATTCACATGTTGAAATTTAGCCCCCAAAGTGACAGTATTTGGACATGGGGCCTTTGGGAGGTAACTAGGTCATGAGCACAAAACCCTCATGATGGGATTTAGTGCCCTTCTAAAGAAGAGAGCAGAGAGCTAGCTGGCTTTCTGTGTGCTATGTGAGGATACAAAAAGTCAGCAGTCTGCTACCCAGAGAGAGAACTTACCAGAACCTAATCATGCTGGCACCCTGATCTCAGACTTCCAGCTTCCAGAATTGTGAGAAATAAATGTTTGTTGTTTAAATATGTCAGGTTTCAGTCTGAAATGTTGGTTCTTGGTACGCTCATGGGCGAAGAATGACCAGGCGCACCAGAGTAAGGCAAGCACAAAAATGAGGCATATTGAGGAGAGAAAGATAGGATTATAGAGCAGGAGCAAGAAATAGGTTTATATAGCATGATACATACACCATGGTTGACAACTGGATCCAGTGTTGCAGCAAAGGGAGAGCAAAAGGGAGGGCAAAAAAGGATTGGTTATGGCTTCAGTCTTGTTTTATAGTGCCCAGACTGGGACCTCCCTGTGGCTCAGACATCACCATGGAACCACTTAGATTGGACAGTTGCGAGTCACATGACCTGAGTCTTAACTATGCATGTGGGTTATTCCAGGTCAATTTCCGGACTTTATGGTACCTATGCCGCTTGGCCAGTGTGCTAGAGGGTCCTCTACATTCTTCTGCAGCTGGCCACTAAGTTATGATTAGCAGATTCATAGGATATTCCCTCCTCCCCCAGGCATGGCAGTAGCTCAGGGCAGGATTAAGGTGGGCAGGACCAAGATGGGGGCCTGGGGCCCATCCTTGTTTGTCCTTCTTCCCAGGTGGGGCAATTGCACCAAGGCAAGGCACAAACTTTTGTCCCTAGGAGACCGGGAATCCCTTGCTTACTACTTAACAAGTCTATGGTGGTTTGTTACAGCAGCCCAAACTGACTAAGACAAATAGCCATATTGTCACAGCCTGTTAGGACTTTCATAGAGGGGCTCTGGTGTGGGTATCAGGTTGGATCTGATTATTTTAGAGGTTCCTTCCAACTTTAAGTGTCTATAAATTCCTGGGAGGCAGGCATTGTATATTCTTTAAATTCTTAATTTTCAGAGGAGATACTTAGGAAATGTTAAGGCTACTAAAGGAGCACAACCCCAGGAGTAAGACAGCCCTGGAACTGATTTGGACTCTCCCATTGGATGGCTGTGGGGCTGTGGCAAGCTCTTATGCTCTTTGAGCCTCAGTTTTCTCATTGGTAAAAATGCAGAATGACGAACCTTTTCCTTCCTCCCCCACAGATTTGCTGGGACAATACAATAAATTAAGTGAGTACATTGTAAACAGAGAAATGCTGTACAAAAATAAGCAGCGTTTCCTTTTGCCAGCTTTCAATCTTGCTTTCCAAGTTGCTTGCCTTATCCATTTATAGAGTGAATAAGAACAGAAAAGCACTACAGAAATATTAATAGTACAGGCTGCAGAGTCTGACAGCCCTGGATTTGAATCCCTAAATAGCACCAGCCACTTGTATGACCCCAGCCAAGTGGGGTATCCTTTCAGGACCTCAGCGCTAAGAATAGCTACTTTGCGTAGATTTTAGGAAGACTGTGTGAGCTAAGCTTGGAGCCCAGTTCCTGCACACAGACCTCCATTAATGGTGGCATTTTAAATGTCTCTTTTCTGTTTTATACCCTAAACCATACACTCTTTTTATTTTTTTAATTTTTTTTTTTCATTTAGCCTAAAATGTCAGCCCCATGCACTGTTAACACCAGGGAGCAGCCACCTTGGGCAGCTTTTAGTGTCTGGAAGACACTCTTCCTCAGCCCCTGGTTACCTCTGTTGAAAACCCTTCCTGGCTGTCTTGGCTTGCTGGAAATCAGCTCTATTTGTTTTGCCCTGAAGATGTGTTTTGTTTATAACTCATTCTTACTCCTTAGAAAACAATTCAATAAAAATGGAATTGGTTTTCCACTGGCCCTGAGCAGGGATGAGGGATAGCATATTATTTTATAAAAAATGTGAATAATAAAATAAGTCATAAAACAGCCCTGGCCACATAGCAGAGACTCAATAAATGCGTGTTGGCTTAAAGCAGAAGTGCTGGCTCAGACCATTTTTCCATTGCTGTATCTGCTGACCACTCTAGTCCTTGGTTACCTTTTTTTTTTTTTTTTAACATTCTTTAATGGGAAAAGAAATACATGCATATGGTAAGAAATCCAAACAGAATATTAAAAATACATAAGGGGTGAGACTCTGTCTCCCCTGTTGTCTGTCTTCCCGCAGATGCCACTGTTAATTCCTTGTGCACTATGCACATTCTAACGGATGTATGTAAGTCCCCTGTCCCTCAGCTTTTTTTTTTTTTTTAAAGCCATAGGGGTTTAATCCTTAGGTGGCTTCCACCCACCCCATTTAGCAAGCGGGTCTTCGCCTTGGAACTAACCGCAGCTGTCCTACCCCCCACGGCCTGTTCGGAGCCCTTTGTGTGCACTGATTTTGAGAGCCTTCAAAGTCAGGAGTGCCATTTTACCCGCGAGGGCACGGGGCTGCGCTGAGCCTCGCGCGCGCTGGGAGGCACGCGGGACCACACAGGCCTCAGCTCCGCAACCTGCAAAAGGGGGGGACGCCAGCGGGGCGCTCAGTCCCCCGAGGCCGCAGAGCCTGGCTCCGCGCGGGGTGGCCGGGATGATTGCAGTGGGGTTTTGCAGCGGCCTGCAGCGCTGGACTCCACAAAGGAAGTGAAAGTCGAGCTGCGCGCCTGCAGGGACTAGTGATTGGCGCAGGGGCAGGACCAGCCCTTCTCTGCGACTGCGCCACCCAGGAGCAAGTGTTTTCCGCGCCACTTCTGCCCCTCCCTGCCCGGGGCCCTCCCCTGCCTCCTCCCTCCGTTCTCTTCCCTTTCCCTTCTCCTCCGCTCTCTCCTCCCCGCCTTCGCTCCTCCCTCTTCCCCCGCCTCGCGGCCCTCGCCTCTCTCCCAAAAGCCGGAGCGGATCGCCGGCCCGGGACTGGCCTCCGCGCACGCGCAGGAGCGGTGCCGGCTCGCCCGCCAGTCGGAAGCGCCAGCCCTGAGCCGGGGAAGTGGCCGCGGAGGCTGCTCTGCCCCGGTGCCCGCCAGGCTGTTGGCTCCTGCTCCGGGCCCGGGCCACCGGCTGTGTAAGTGCTACGTGGGGGGCTCCCGGTGAGGGAGCCCGGGCCGGCTGAGGGGAGGGCTGTCTGTGTGTCACCGGCGTGTGCCCCGCCGAGGGGCTCGCCCCAGCCCACACCTGTTCCGGGCCGAGTCAGCCCACACCTGTCCAGGTCCACTTGCCCAGCCCGGGGCTCAGTTTACACCTGCCTGAGGCCTGTTTACCCCTGCCTGGCGCCCTGCTTACACCTGTCCAGGGCCGTGTCCACACCCGCTCAATACCCAGTCTACACCTGTTCCAGACCCGGCCCACACCTGCCGCCTCTCGGGCCCCGGCCTTCGCTCTCCTCAGTCCGCGGCTGTAGTCCTCTTCCCCTCCCCAGCTCAGGGTGCTCTCTCCCTTAGGGCTTCCTCTCCTGGACCGCCTGCAGCGCTGACCCAGCACCCCCAACCCCTGGGCCTGGCTACGCCCCCTGGACCCGGCCCGCGCAGGCCAGCGGCTGGGGCTAGTCTCCGAGCTGGCTGTGGCCCACGCCCCCCAGCCTCCGCTTTCCCTGCCCAGGATCCCGAGGCTCGCCTCCTCTCCCTTTTCCTCCTGTATCTCTTCTGGATTAAAAGTGTCTCAAATCTAGCTGGGCGGCACCGGGCACTGTTTCCCTGGGATGAGATCTTCGTGTTGTAAACTTCTGTGTATCCCAGTGAAGTCTTGAGGAAAGTGTCAACAGGGTGCTGGCTTTTGGTTTTCTCCTGTCAGCTTGGCCACCACCCCCAGTTTACTTCCCCACATAAATGCCTTTTCACTAAATTGCCTGGTGTTAGGGTGCAGTGTTTGTTGTCTTCACATGTTTTTAAAGAGACTTGGATTAAACTGCTGAAAGCAGGGCTCGGTTGAGCGGAAGATACGGGCTGTGACACTCCCTTCCCAGTTTAAACTAGTGACTGTCCAGTTTTTAAAAAGCGGTTATAGCTATTTCCAGCCCAGTTTTATTTTTTAACATGAAACAATAGCATGATGGTGGAGACCCAGGAATATTGCAATCCTCAAGATCTCCCGGCAAGGTTTCATTGTGTTTTGTTTTGTGTGTTTGTTTTTTTAAATTGTGTGGAAGACTAGTAGTGTAAAGGGAAAAATAAGTGTCAAGAAACATTTTTTAAAATAACAGCTTTACTGAGACATCATTTACCTACCATAAAATCCACTTTTGTTTAAAGTCGTAATTCAGTGATTTTTTAGTATGTCCACAGTTGTGCAACCATTACCATTCCAGAACATTTTCATCACTCCAGAAAGAAACTCCATACCCATTAGCATTCTCCTCATTCCCCCCTCCCACAGCCCCTGGCAGCAGTAATTTACTTTCTGTGTGTATGGATTTGCACATTCAGGACATTTCATGTTAATGGAATTATACAATGTGTGGCCTTTTGTATCTGGCTTCTTTCACTCAGCATAATGTTTTCAAGATTCATTGATTTTGTAGCACACATCAGTACTCTTTTCTTGTCATGACTGAATAATATCCCATTGTATGGATATACCACATTTTGTGTATCTGTTTGGCAGTTGATGGATATTTGTGTTGTTTTAACTTTTTGGCTCTTACAAATTATGCTGCTGTGAACATTTCCTGTACAAGTTTTTGGCGTGACACATGTTTTCAGATCTCTTGGGTATATTACTAGCAACAGAATTGCTGGTTTAACTCTAACTTTTTGAGAAACTACCATGTTGAAGAAATACATTTTTGATTTTTTTTTTTTTTTTTTTTGAGACAAGACCTCACTCTCTTGGCCAGGCTACACTGTAGTGGTGTCATCATAGCTCATTGCAATCTCAAACTCCTGGGCTCAAGTGATCCTCCTGCCTCAGCCTCCCGAGTAGGTGGGACTTCAGGTGCTTGTCACCATAGCCACTTAATTTTTAAGTTTTTTGTAGAGGTGGAGTCTTGCTATATTGCTCAGGCTAGTCTTGAACTCCCAAAGTGCTGGGATTACAGGCATGAGCAACCACGCCTGGCCTATTTTTGATGTTTTAATATGTGTGTTAGCTTTGTCTCAGACACCAGAACTGGCTCCATGCCAGGTTTTTTTTTTTTTAAGTTTTCACTTATCTTTTTATATCCTTTTTTTTTTTAATGAGATAGGGTCTCCTTCTGTCACATGGGCTAAAGTGCAGTGGTGTCATCATAGCTTACTACAGCCTCAAACTCCTGGGCTCAAGAGGTCCTCCTGCCTCAGCCTCCCAAGTAGCTGGGACTACAGGTGTGCACCACCACACCTGGCTAAGTTTTTATATTTTTTTCTTTTCTTTTTCTTTCTTTCTTTCTTTTTTTTTTTTTAGTGCATATGTGCACAGAGGAAAAGTTTTTCTATTTTTTGTAGAAAGGGGGTTTTGCTCTTGCTCAGGCTGGTCTCAAACTCCTGCCTGAAGTAATCCTCTCACCTCGGCCTCCCAAAGTGCTAGGATTATAGGAGTGAGCCACTATGCCTGGCCCTTTTTATGTAATTTAAAATCAGAACCACTGCATAAACATTCTCTCACATCCATGATTTCAAGGTAATATATGTCATTGATAGAAATCAACAGCATGCACACTACTTAAGTAATATAAAAAAATAGGTTTATTTTGGAATAATTTCAGATATATAGAAAAGTTGCAAGAATAGTACAGAGAGTTTCCTTGTCTAGTTTCCCCTATGTTAACAGTTTTCATTATGTGGTACATTTGTCAAAACTTAGAAAACACTATTGCTGTACTGGTATTAACTAAACTTCACTTTTTATTTGGATTTTGCCAGTTTTTCCACAAATGTCCTTTTGCTGTTCCAGGATCCATCTAGGGTACCACATGGCACTTACTCATCATGTCTTCTTTGTCTCCTCTGATCTGTGTTAGTTTCTCCATCTTCCCTTGTTTTCTCATGACCTTGACAATTTTGAGAAGTTCTGGTTAGGTGTTTTGTAGAATGTCCCTCAATTTGGAAAAGGCAAGCCTTTATACTACTATGCTGGTTCCACAGCTTCCCCCATTTAATAGAAAATTCCATGAAGCAGAAACAAGTGGCAGGTTTTATTTCATAAGATTCTCCCTTGAAGAAACCCATGGCAAAGTGTGGAGTGGGGCCTGAGCTCCAGTTTGTCACAGATTTGGAGACCTTGAGCAGGTTGCTAGGCCTGGGGTTCTTCCTCTGTAAGATTGAAGAGGCTAAGACTCGTTTCTTGGGATGGTTGTGAAGTCTAGACATGGTAAGTGGTAAAGAGCCTAGTGTAGTTCCGTTTTCCACCTTATATGAGACCTGTTTCTTCCTGTGCTAGATGCATAGTTTGACTATGGGGCAGAAGTTAAGACATTTGCTCTTATTCTGAGCTGCTTTGGGGAGAACCTTTGCCTGAGGTTGTGTGGTTTCTTGCGCCATGACATGGGCATGACCGCTTCTGTGCTTCAGTGCCCAGTTAGAACTAGAAGGGACCCAGAGGGCCTTTTGGCCCAGGGTGACCTAGTTATTTGGATTTCATAGATTGGTAAAATACCAAAAACTAGAGGGTCAATAATAGGATTGTCTATTTTTATTTTTGCTCAGGTAGGATAATTGAAAAACAACCACCATCTACTCTCACCATCATTTTATAAAAGTAAGAATGTTTGAACTCCAAAAAACAAGGACGTTCCTAACCTAAAAAGAAATGATAATGGTAGTTAATATTTATGAAGCACTTAGTTTAGTTTATGAAAAGCTTATACATTATTATTTTTCTCATTTTACTTCAGACAAGAGAAATTGAACACCTCCGGTCCTCAGACTTGTGTCCAACACCCACTATCCACCTATCTTCAGGCAGAACTGTATCTATAACTCACTTGACTTTTTTGTGTATCTTTTTTTTTCTCATTGAAGAAGGGAATTGCAGGAGTTGCAGCATAATCTATTGATAGATGAGAAGAACATGAGGCTAGGCTTTAAAACTGACTAGCTTGCTGAAAACTTGACTATAAGCTCCTTCAAGTCATACCTTTCATTTTTAACTCTTGAAAATATCTGAAATATATATCAAATATATTTGAATATATAATATATCCAACATGCAATATTTGGAATATATATCTAATATGTATTTGACATACATATATCCTTTTAATTCTTTAAAAATTTTGAAGTATATATCAAAAATAAATACAACGTTTATGTTTAGTTTTAAGAATGGCAAAACAAATACCCCTGTGCCTACCATCCAGCTTAAGAAATAGAACATAAGTCATACTTCTGAAGCCTGCTGTTTCCCTCTCAAACTTTGGCTCATTGCTTTTGCCACCAAAGTACCATTATCCAAATTTATTTTTTCTTTATGGTTTTACCATATGTGTAAATATCACTAAATAATATATTGTTTAGTGTTGCCTCTTTTTGAACTTGATATAAATGGAGCTATGTTAGGAGGCCAGGGATTCCTTCGTTTCAGTTTAATTTTGTTCATACCCCTCTATCCATGTGTGTTCTCGAAGTCTGTGAAGGATGAGGGTTGAGATCTAAAGTCCACCGTGGGATAGATGGCCCCAGGATCTGCACGTCTAGAATTGGATCCCCCACCTCCCAGTTGTCTTCCTGTCAGTCCAGGATGAAATTCCTGCCCTTAGAATCATGCAGAGTCTTGTAGAAATGTCCTTCGAATTTTACTGTTTCAACTGAGAGGGCTACTGTAGTCAGTCTTTGGTGACCTGAAGGTTATACGATTTGGAGTTCCTATTTAAGAAAAATAAAACAAAATTACAAATACAGAATTAGATAAAGGGCCATGGAAGGAGCTCCTACAAGTGGCGGCCAGAAGCCTAAGGGCCATTAGCTTCATGGTGCACCTGTCTCTGCCATGTGTACCCCTGTAAGTTTGAGCATACTTATGGGGACAGCAGATTAATTTACTTGCTTGAGATGGGGGTCTTGCTCTGTCACCCAGGCTGGAGTGCAGTGGTACAATCATAGTGTACTGTAACCTCGAACTCCTGGGTTCAAGTGATCTTTCTGCCTCCATCTCCCAAGTAGCTGGGACTATAGGTGTGTACCACCGTGCCTGGCTAATTAAAAAAAATTTTGTGGAGACAGGGTCTCACTATGTTGCCCAGGCTGGTCTTGAAATCCTGGCCTCAAGAGATCCTCCTGCCTTGGCTTCCCAAATTGCTGGGATTATAGGCGTGAACCACCATGCCTGGCCAACAGCAGAAATATTTATTAAGTACATCTTGTAGAATAGATTTTTCACATTCCTTGTTTGATACAGTGAGCTCGTTTAATCTCAATAATCTTTTAAAAATTGGACTTTTTATTTTGAGATCTAGTTACAGATTCATATGCAGTTGTAAGAAATAATACAGAGAAAGCCTGTGTACCCTTTGCCCAATTTCCCCCAGTGGTACCATCTTATAAAACTATGGTACATTATCAAAACCAAAATACTGGCTCAGTAACTCTTTGAGGTATGTGCTATTACCCCCATTTTTATTCATGATAAAACTGGGGTTCAGGGAAATGCACAGGCTTGTCCCAGGTCACTTAGGTGTTGAAGATGGTCTCTGACTTCCAGGCAGTGGTGTTTCCATCTGTCTGTCTGTGGGCTGCGGGCAGCGTTTGTTTGATTGTTCATTTGTTCATTCCTTCCTTCCTTCAACAAACATCTATCAAGTACCTCCTATGAGCCAGATTCTTTCATATGGGTTATTTAATTTAATTCTTCAACAGTACTGGGAATCAGGAAATAATGTTTTCTTTTTATATCTGGCAAAATTGGCTCAGAGACATTATAAAAACTCTCTCATGTATAAAGGAGTGGCAGTATATTTGTATAATCCCTCCTTTTATGTCCGGTATTGTGCTAGGCACTTTACATTTGCAACCTCCTTTAATCTAGATACAGTTTTAGAAGGCAAGTTTTATTATCTCCATTATTTTATAGCTGATGAGGAGCTCAGGGGGACTGGAATTCAAATCCAGATCTGATTCATTGTGGTTTTTTTTCATCATATCCTGCCGACGGGGTGGGGGGCAATTATTCATGTGTTCTTTCATTCATCCAATGAACATTTTTGAGCATTGACTCTATATCACTACCCAGTTAGGTGGTGGGAATAGAAAGATAAGAAACAGCCCCATTTCTGCAGAAGCTCAAAGCTGAGTCCAAGAGGCCGAAAACCAGCAGTTACAGTATTGTGCTAAGAATTATGAGAGCCATACCTAGAACTCTAAGGACAATCGATTTCACAGCCTTACTTGGGGCTTATCCCGCCTTCCAGGTAGTAAGCGTCAGAATTATTGCATCCCAAAGTGGGCCGACAGCATTCAGAACTGTGCACCTCAAAGCCTTGTTTTTTCTCTTTGGACAGGGACTTCAAAATGAGTGTCCCTGACTATATGCAGTGTGCCGAGGACCACCAGACTCTGCTTGTGGTGGTCCAGCCTGTTGGCATTGTGTCTGAAGAGAACTTCTTCAGGATCTACAAGAGGATTTGCTCCGTGAGTCAGATCAGTGTGCGGGACAACCAGCGAGCGCTCTACATCCGCTATAGGCACCACTACCCACCCGAGAACAATGAGTGGGGTGACTTCCAGACCCACCGCAAGGTCGTGGGCCTCATCACCATCACAGACTGCTTCTCGGCCAAGGACTGGCCACAGACCTTCGAGAAGTTCCATGTGCAGAAGGAGATCTATGGCTCCACGCTATACGACTCCCGGCTCTTTGTCTTTGGGCTGCAGGGGGAGATTGCGGAGCAGCCCCGTACGGACGTGGCCTTCTACCCCAACTACGAGGACTGCGAGACTGTGGAGAAGAGAATTGAGGACTTCATCGAATCTCTCTTCATTGTGCTTGAGTCCAAGCGTCTGGACAGAGCCACAGACAAGTCTGGGGATAAGATCCCCCTTCTCTGTGTCCCGTTTGAGAAAAAAGACTTTGTAGGATTGGACACAGACAGTAGGTAAGTTTACCTAGACACCCGGGTTCCTTGGCTTCCTTGCTTATATCAGAAGGGATAAGTTATTGCAGCAAGGTGTAGAAAGGTGTTGTCCATTGGTTTTTAAAACCCGTGACTTTTAAAAACAGGGACAGCCTTTGGTTAGGGGGAGTCTTTCAGGGTTAGTGGTACACTGACTCCCCTTTTCCAGGGGGGAATCCCAAGTGGGGCTCCAGGGAGCTGAATCCAGTACAGGAGCCTCAGCCATTCGCGACTTTCAAGCACTAGAACTGAGGCTAGTTGAGATGTTCTGAGAGTAAAATGCTTACCAGATTTTGAGACTTGCTACTGAAAAAAGAATATAAAATATCTTGCTAATATTTTTTATATGGATAATGTGTCGAAATGATACTATCTTACATATATTAGGTTAAATAAAATATATTATTAAAATCAGTTTCAACTGTTTTTTACTTTTCAAAATGTGGCAGCTAGAAACTTAATTTACTTATGTGGCTTGCATTTTATTTTTGATGGGCACTGCTGCCCTAGAGCACAGTTTACAAACTTTTTTTCAGTCTCATACCTTTGATTTATAGATGAGGTGCTGAATCTGGAGAGGCAGGAACTAAGTCCAGGTTGAGCTAGAGGTGGAGCCCACATCTCCTGGTTCCCTGACTTGGCACCCTGCATGTGTCAGGCTACTTTCTTCTCACCTGATGGCCATGGTGTCAGATTCCTCACTTATAGAGCACCCAAGACAGAGTATCAGGATGGCAGAAATGGCCCCAGGGAGTCCCTAAAGAGCTGCCTTACACAAATGGAAAGTATGTCTGTGTTTTTTGTATACCAGGGAGTGTTGGGTAGAGCAGGAAAATGTCAGTCTTCACATCTTGCCTGCTATTGATTCAAAAACTTTACTAAGAACCAGAATTGCAGATTCGTTCATCTTTGCCATTTCTTCCATTCTCCCCACCACTCTGTTTCACCATGTTGCCATTGCGACTGTCCAGCAGAGGAGGATGAGATGCAAGCTTAGGCAGCAACTGTTTGCCCAGAGACACACAGGGAGAGTGCAGTGTAGCTGTGTTACTCACCAGCATTGTGGCCTTGGGCAGGGAGCCTGGTCACTCCGAATCTCTTTTTCTTCTGTAGGATTCAGATATTGATCCACAGGTGAGGATTAAATGACATAATGTGCATGCTGGCATAGTGCCTACTGCAAAGTAGGTGCTCAGTATGTTTCTTGAATTTAAGGTCAAACAGTGACTTTCTGATTGTTGGTAAGTCTGAGGAGAAAATATCACAGAATTGAGAAAAATAGTCCAAGTGCAGCCCTAGGAGTTGGAAGCACATAGTAGCCCCAGTCACACCTGTGTGTGGCACGTTGCAGGGCCTGGAAGAAATTTTCATTTTCTCCCCAAACGTATTTGGCTTAAGGGACGGGAACATGGCGTGTCATAGACCTGATCTGTGTTTAATCCTCACAGCAGCCCTGTGATCTACTACAATTACTCTGGTGGGCTGCTGTGGGGCTGAGGTAGGTAGCAAGGTGTAGAAATCTGGGCAGGCACTGAATGGCTGAGCTGATGTGCACACTGGGTCTGACTCCAGAGCCTGAGGCCTTCCCATCTTACCTTGCAGCCCACTGCTATGCCTCGCATGCCTATTGATGAACTTACATTGCTGTCAGGGCGGGCAGGTACTTGGAATAATCATTTTTATAAAGTGGTGCTGTGTAGTGTATGCAGTTTGGGTATTCCCTTGACTGGTGCCTTCCTCCTTTGCCACACAGAGCACCAGTGACATTTTTCAGTCACCAACTTCTTGGCTGTGAGGTTACAAATTCACCAATGAATGCCAGCTCCATTGCCTTTTTTTTTTTTTTTTTTGAAGCGATAGGGTCTTGCTCTGTTGCTCAGGCTAGAGTGTGCAGTGGTGTGATCCTAGCTTACTGTAACCTGAAACTCCTGGGCTCAAGTGATCCTCCCACCTTAGCCTCTCAGGTAGCTGGGACTACAGGTGCACACCACCATGCCTGGCTAATTTTTAAATTTTTTGTAGAGATGGGAGTGATCTTGCTGTGTTGCCCAGGATGGTCCTGAACTCCTGGCCTCCAGTGATCCTACCAGCTCAGCTTCTCAAAGTGCTGGGATTACAGGAGTGAGCCACTGTGCCTAGCCTCTTTTGCCTTTTGAAATCTGTGCTCAGAATTCAGCAGGAATAAAGAGTGTGTATTGGGATGTGATGCCTCACACATAGTGGATAATAATAGACAAGTGTTTATTGAGAGCCTTCATGTGCCAGGCACAGCTCTAGGCCCTGAAAGTACAGCGGCAAATAAAACTGCCCTCATGGTGCCCATTCTGCTCTAGTGGGACAACTGCAGTCATAAACAGCAGTCATCATTTGGGCTTCAGTGAGGTAATGACGCCAGTGAACTCAAATTAAATACATTCTCCTTTGATAGCTGTTAATTGGTTGTGGCTTTCACTACTCCGTCATTGGAAGCAATGATTCGGTGCAGGAACAGAGCCTTGCTCTCACCTGCAACTCTTCGTAGGACTGAGAAAGTGTCCAACCTGAAATGAGATAGTATTTTGTAGCTCAGTAGGAAATGTCTAGATGTAAGTGCAGTTTTGGTTTGACACATTGACCATACTGATAGGGTCTATGACAGATAAGTCTAACTTCAGGTCCTAGACTTCCCAGTAACACCAGGTGCAGATGTCTTTTACCTAGAAGTTTACATGTTCCCCTACTCATAAAACCCATGGTCAGTTCTTGTATCTGTGCTGTTGTAGCTGTCAAAATTATTTTTGTTCTTATGTGTTTCTAATTTTTGCTTGTTCCTCTTTCTTTTCTTTTTCTTTTTTTTTTCCATCATACTGCCCTGTGAGTGTGTTGTTGGGTCTGAAAAGGTAGGCTGTGAACATATTACATTAAAAATAGCTAGATTTCCCTATGTGCTGCCTTCTCATAGCCTTCATCGCTTTAAAAAACAAAAACTTACTGCTGCGTAGATCCATATGTTGAGTAGTCTTTTTTTTCAATATGTTTTTTAATTTTAGCTTTTTTAGCACGTAACCCATTGGAGTTTAATATTTGTTAAAATACTTGCTGTGGGAGAACTTGTTTGGTCTTTAGTGTTTGGTAACAATGAGTCTTTATTAATTTTTTTGTTTGTTTCGAGGAAATGAAATGCTAATTAATTTGGTTGGCTGCAGAAGGATTTTTCACAACATATTTTAACTGGGAAGGTCTAAGACTGCAGCGCCTTGCTTGGCCCTGGGCTTCTAAGTGAACACATCCGGCATGTGATTCTCAGCTGTGGCTGCCTGACGGTGACATGCATGAGGGTGAAGGTGCAGCAGAGTGCTGAGCTGTGGGAGGGGGTGTCTGCCCGTCCTTTCTTTTGTTTTGCCTTGAGCATGCCATTTCCCCTTTGCCTTCACCTCAGCAACTTTCCCCCATAAAGGGGGCAAAGGCCATCCTAAAATAGACACAGTCTTTTGCCCCCCTTTATGAGGGCTCAAGTACAATTTTTTTAAGTATCATGAAAATATGGCCTTCTCCTAAATAGCTAGTTCACCTGGATCTCGCAGGCACGAAGACCTCTATAATTGACCACTGTTTCCTCTCTGCTCCTGCCAATGAGCATTCAGAGCCAGAGTGTTGATTCACCTGTGGCTACTGCACAGGCCTTTACCTTCTTTTTAACCCTGTGAAGGCAAGAAAGCTGTTTCTGTACTCGTTGAAGATAATGTCCATCACTGATGGCACGCCATTCATTTGTGTTACTGATCTAGACCCTCCAGCATCCAAGGTCAGCCATGCAGGACAATCTTTGGCTGACCTAGTCCCTGCCACCCCATTTCATCTCACTGCAGGGAAAGGTTCTCACTTGTGTTTTGCTCCCACCAACATGCTGCCCAGAAGTCTTGTTCTTTAGTGCTCTAATTCACATGTGAGCACGTTCATTCTTCATTTACTTTGTCTCAGTTGAGATAGGTCAGACTTTCTGAAATATTTCACCACATTCCAGGGTGGGAGAACAAAAAATAAATGAAGGTAGCAAGTAAAAGAAGTTGGAACCGTTCAGCTTGGAAAGTGCCAGGCAGGGATCTTGGGATGGCTGTTTTATCCTGGGCTGTGGGGCCTTTCCTGCCGCTTGCTGGATCCCAGGGTAGAGGTGAGGACAGCCGGCCTGGGCTCCTCTCCCCTGCTCTCCTCTGGCAGGTGTGCCGCTAAGACCATTACCCAGGAGTTCTTCTGGACATTAGGCCCCTCAGAGCCCAGACCACGGGAGAACTGTGAATCCTTGCCATGGGTTGTCCTCTCGGCCTCCTGTGTGACAGACAAGTGCCTTTCCTAAGTGCCCTGTGCCAGGAGAGACCTCCCTCATTAGCAAGTGTCCTCCAGGGTGACTCAGCACACATTTACTGGGTGCCTGCTGTGCGCTGTGCTAGGTGCTGGGGAACCAAGTTGAGATATACCTGAGAGATAGAGATGAAGAAAAAATGATGACAGAAAGAGGAAACCAAGTATGACACTCAGGTTTCTGAAGGGAACAAATAGGTATATGGTGGGGCTGTTTACCACAATGGGGAAGACTGGGAGGTGTTTTTGAGACCCCTGCCGGGCATTCAAGTGGAGATACTGAAGATGCAGTTGGGTTTGAGTAAGGGGAAGGAGTTGGACTAGAAACACACACACACACACACACACACACACACACGGGGCATATTTAGTCTGTATTTAAGACCATGAGTATGGATGAGCTGATCTAGGGAGAACGCAGACTGAGGCAGGAGGACGGTACATGGCTAACCCCTGGGTACTCACCATGACCAAGAGGTTGGCGGAAAGCCAAGCTCATGGAGGTTTTATATATTATTCTAAGGAGTTTGGGTTTTAGGGTTAGCTGCCATTTATCTGAAAGGTGCTGGGTGTGGAGATGCTACTAAAGAAATCTGAAGGGAATGATGTGGCCAGATTTTTATTTTAGAAAAATTGCTCTGGCAGCAGGATGGAGGAGGTGAGCCCACGTAGGAGCCACATTTGGGTGGGAGTGGGGAGAAGGTAGAGTTGATTCATCCTTGAGGCAGGGGAGAAAGGCATGAGGGGTGGTGGGGTTCCCAGCTGAACAGGCTGTCTTTTCCATGGACCAAAAAGGACAGATTGGGTTGGGAATCTGAGGAGAGAGGTGAGGGAGAATTGGGAGAAAGACTGTTGGATAGTTCTGGAATAGTTCTTTGTTTTAACAATAGACTTAAAAAAACCCAAACCTCTTATGAACATTGGTAGTTAACTATTGAGGCAGCAGTTCTTTTTTGATCCTTCTAAGTGTGAGGCACCATATTGGGTGGAGATAAGAACAGATAAGATGGTCTGTCATCAGAGGCTTAATACTTACTAGGGGGTAATACAATTAAAAGAGGAGAGGGAGGGAAACTAGCATGGCTATATGTCAGGCACCAGTTAGCCCCCACACCTTCCTATTTCATTTATGTCACATTTATGCCATCCTAGGTGGGTGGTAGCAGGCCCATTTTGCAAAGTAGGAGGCATTCTTATAGTGACAAAGTAATTAGTCCAGCTTTACACAGCTAGTAAATGACATAGCAGGAATGAAACTTAGGACTGGCAGACTTTAAAGGCATGTTCTCTCTACTAATTCTGTTACCTCCTTGTTATACTTGGAATGGTAAAGTAGATCAGTTTTGGACCCTTTCAGAAAAGCTTCTTTTGCTGAAGTGCTGTAGATCAATTTCATGAAGATCAGACTTCTCTGAAGGTTAGGTAGCATCAAAGTGGTTTATATCCCAGAGAGAGAAGTTTTTCATTTCACTTTTACAATGATATGGTTGCAAATAATGCACATATGCAAAATAAAACTTAGGCACTTCTAAACTTTTAATAAAAGCTTTTCAGTTCTCCCCTGATAAGCTTTCTTTCTTTCTAACATGAATTGTAGGGTAAACTTAAAACTCTTTCTTTATAGAATGATGTTTTAATATCCAACTTTAGTGTAAAAAAACTTCAGATGGAGATAATCAGCACCGACAATTTGCTTTCATTTCTTTATTGGGCAAGATGTAGTATTAGTTAATGGCCCATAAAGCATCTGAAATTGAGTATAAAACATTGCATTTTTAACTTTCTATTTAGAGCTGTCTTGCAGCTAACGGTTGTTTGCTTTGGAGCTTCAGCTATATAGCACCTGGGCAGCTTCTAGTATGTTTAATTGATTGCATTTACATGATGGACGTAATCGAAAGACTTCCTCACCCCAAGATACCAAGATATTCTAGTGAAAAATTATAGGGTATAGCCATTATTTAATTATGCAAAGACTTCTAAAACTATATAATACCACTTCCACCCCCAAAGAGATTCTCTTTATCGAAGTTACTTTGGATTTTAATTGCAAACTTTGGTTGAGCAGCTCTGTATAAATTTCTTTGCAAGTAAATTGTTTTTTGGACTGGAATACCAAGCTTTTCTTTTCATCAGCCACAAAAATAGTATCAAAATCACAAAAATATTAAACATTTTCTTCTTTTATCTAATCAAGAGTCTTTAATTGAATATCTTTCATTGAAATTTAATTAGTGTCAAGTACACAAAGGAAGTACAATTTGAGTGTCTTCTGTGCAATGTTTCAGGCTATGTATTAGATACTTTCATACAATTTCTAGAAAGGATGCATTTCTCTTTATTTGTGGAGACTGTAAGGTCTTTGCCTATGATTTAGCTATAGTTCATTTTATGAATTAAGGGACTATCACTTTTTAATTTTTCTAGCAATCCTTAATTCCAGTTTTTTAACATAGTGTTTATAACTTGTATAGTGGTAATAAGGAAATAACATAAAGGTCATTCTTTGAAGTAGTGAGAGCATATTCAAGTTTTTGTGGCTACATTCTGTTGCCCATGTCTTTGAAGTTCACCATTAGTTTTTTTTTCTAAGATTTCAGAACTTCTAGAGAGATCTAAAAAAACTGACACCATTTTCAAAGAAGAAAGGATCCATGCCTTTTTGAAAAAAGAGTTTTCATGAGACAGTTTATGTTCTTAATTCTGCCAAAACTGGCTTAAAATTTTTTAGTTGTTTATTCATTTCATAGCTAACTAGAAACTGAATAATCTATTAACTGTTTATTACTATGCTTTTCAAAGGATTATAACAGAGTTGCTTATAATCTTGAGATGATCTGTTCTTGGGGTATGTAGTACTCTGAGAGTTATGTACTATATGTAAATCTAGGTAGAATTTTGTTTGTATGGTGTTTGAAGATTTCCCCCAAAGTATTAGGATTCATTCTATTTTATATAATTTAAAATGTTTTATATAGTTCTATTGAATCATTTGACATTAATATGAAAAATTATTAGCATATTTATAGGACTTATTTTTGTAAAAGTCTTATTTTCAAAACATTTCTTATAATGGTTATGCTTTTTATTTTTGAAATTTTCTGGGCTATATTTTGCTATAGCAGATTTGCACATTCATGTGAAGATGTTATAATTTACTTCTTTGGAAGAGTCAAGGCAGGATGCTTTAAAGCAAATCTTTGTCTAATTGGTTAGGAGTAAAGTCTTTAAAAAGTCTACTTCAAAATATATTGAGCCAATATAATGGTAGTATTCATAAACTTACCCATGTATTGCGAGTTGGAAGCTATGTTACCAGAGGAGCAAAAGGTCCACTTAGATGCTGAATTCTTTTCATGGTTAGAACAGGATAACACACCAACAAAGTGAGCAAAACACTGTCTGCCTTTGAGAGTGAGTGGCACTGGCCTGCATGTCTGTAGCTAGATGTAGTAATATTTTCAGGAGGGCAGGGAGCACATTTCCTGAAATTCCGTGCAGTTTATATTCTCTCCTCTTACTTTATATCAGGTGAAGATAAGAATGCCTACATAGTACATTATGTTGATATTAGAGCAAGAGACTTTCACAGTAGTTAAACCGAACTTTTTTCTCCCCTAACAAATCCAGTGGCATATGACAAATCCTTGAATTTGGAGCTTGGGCTGTGATTTTTTTTTTTTTTTTTTGAGACAGAGTCTCACTCTGTTGCCTGGGCTAGAGTGCCATGGCATCAGCCTAGCTCACAGCAACCTCAAACTCCTGGGCTCAAGCGATCCTTCTGCCTCAGCCTCCCGAGTAGCTGGGACTACAGGCATGTGCCACCATGCCCGGCTAATTTTTCTCTATATATTTTTAGCTGTCCATATAATTTCTTTCTATTTTTAGTAGAGACGGGGTCTCGCTCTTGCTCAGGCTGGTCTCGAACTCCTCCTGAGCTCAAACAATCCACCTGCCTCGGCCTCCCAGAGTGCTAGGATTACAGGCGTGAACCACCGCGCCCGGCCTTGGGCTGTGATTTTAACTTTGGCCCCCTCTTTCCCTCTTACCATGTCTTTATCCTCTTCCCAAATGCCCTCAGAGAGGTCATGGTCTTAATGGGGGGGATAGACAAATACCCATGTAGTAACTATGTAGTCCTGTTGTGGAGGGGAACCTAGCCAAGGACATTATCAGGGAAGACTTCCTGGAGGAAGAGGGCTGTGTATTAAGTTCTGAAGACAGAGTAAGAGTTAGCCAGGCAAACGAGCAAGGAAGGTGGCTCAAGTGAAAGGAGCAGGCTGGGGCTTGGGGAGAGTGCTGTGTGCTGAAAAGCCCTGAGCAGCCCATGTCCGGGAGTTCAGGGTGAGAGGGCTGCCTCAACGAGGGAGGATGCTGGAGAGAGCCTGGTCATGGAGGGGTTTAGAGGAGCTCATTTTTTATTAAAACTGACAACGGAGGAAGGCAGTGAGGGGTTTCAGCAGGGAGTAACCTTTGGGGAAAGTATTCTTGGTTCTGCTTCTGCTGGCAACTCTGCTGAAAGAAGAGATTGGGATGGGCCAGAGCAGTCTGTCCGTTTGAGGTCCATCCATTCATTTGTTCATTCATAACAAACATATTTTGAGTATCTAGGGGAGAGGAGTGGACATACAATAGTAAGCAAAACATACTTGCCTTTTTGGAGCTTATAGATGTCAGAAATTGATTCAGTATAGAATGTTCTGGGAACACATGAAGGACACCTAACCCACAGTGCAGAGGCTGGAGGCAGGGAAGGCTTCCTTGAGAAACTGCCATTGAAATGAGCCCAAAGAAGAGTGGAGAGGCGAGAGGCAGGTGCAGATGGAGCCTGGGTGCTGCAGATGAGGCTGCTGTGGAGTACGAGGGTGCACTGGTCAGAGGGGAGGCTGTGGCGGGGCTAGTTGGTGCAGTCACTTGTGAAGCACGTTTCTTCCTAAGGACTGAATTGGGGGTCCTTGGAAGGGTTTGAAGTGGGAGAGGGACATAATTTGTGCTTTGGGAAGGCCACTCTGGCTGTGTATGTAGAAGCAACAAAGTGGGGGTGCATACAGAGTGGGGAGGGTCACAGACCAGATGGAGGCTGTCAAGGTGACCGCTGTCTGCTGGGGATGGCAGCAGCAGCACAGATGGAGCATTTTCTTAGGAGGAGGGGTTGGTAGCAGAGGCCATCCTAACACTGCCCGATGGCTAGGAGGAAGGCAAATGAAGGCTGGCATTTCTTCTTCCCTCTGTCTCTGCCTTGTGTCATGATCTTGGTTCAAGCAATATTTGGGACAGAAAAGCCAAATTTCAGAGTAGTCAAGAGTGTTGAGCTTGTTAGAGTTAGACCTGATAGGAGTTAACTGTATATTGAAATCTGTCAATAACATTCATTTAGTTAGAAACTTCAGATCGTCTGGATTTCCATAGTTTTTTTTTTTTTAAGCCAGTCAAATTTAGAAGTGGGGAGTTTCCATAGGGGTTTTATTCTTAATAAGAGTGTTTTCTTGGTGAGGGAAAATTTAATACAGCTGCTATTTTTCTTAAAAAAATCATATCTCTTAAGAAATTTAATATTTAAAAGATTAGAAATATTTAAAATGATAAAGGAAGATTTTGGTACAGTTGCTTTGGTTTCTGAATTGATATGGAGTTAGAAGCCTTTGCATTATTTAATAGCATATCCTTGCCAATATTTAAAGAGCTGTTAGTGAGCATCCCAGGCCCTGCCCTCTGAAAGCATTATTAAAGCTTGCTCTGAAATAGTGAAGATAAAGGTCTTGTTTCCTAAATCCAAATGGTTGGCTAATAATATGCAGCATCTCTCTCTTTATAAAATAGTAATAGGTTTGAAGTTAAGAAAGTGGAACATAATTGATTTTTCAAAAAGCTGAAACATAAACTTTCTTATGCTAATGTTGCAGTTGGAAAATCTGAAAAGAAATATCCTACTCTAATATTGTCTAAGTGAAATACATGGTAGAAGTCCTATATACCTATCCCCTTCAATCAGTCACTTGGGAGTCAATTTTTGAAGTCAGGACCACTCTAGCTCACATCACTGGCAATGATTGTTGCTGGCTTTCAATTATAGAGCCTGATGTTGCCTTCTTAGCATTTTTTAGTAGCAAGAGAATTGAATAGTGCCTAGTCAGTGTGCTTGTTGGGTGGGAGTCACGTAGTAATAATGATGCATTTTCGTTGCATTTTATTCTTTAGACATTACAAGAAGCGGTGCCAAGGGCGCATGCGAAAACACGTGGGGGATTTATGCCTTCAGGCGGGGATGCTGCAGGACTCCTTAGTGCATTACCACATGTCGGTGGAGCTTCTCCGCTCAGTGAATGACTTTCTGTGGCTTGGAGGTAAGATTATTTGGTGAAGATGATCTGCTCTGTAATTGTTTCAACTGTTGTTTGAAATAAGAGGGAGCAGGAAAAAAAAAGTCTCTAAAAAGAAAGGATGAGGGAGGAAAGCGGCCGTCCTGTGCTGGTTGCCAGGAGGAGTCACCTGGGGAGGCCTCCCTGCCTCCTGCCACCACTTCTGCCCGGCCTGCACGGCGTCCTCTGGAGGAGGAACTTCACATGAGTTTCCTCCACGACTGCTGCGTGTCCTTGCTCCTGTCCTTCCTCCTCTTTCCTCTTAGCACATCCTGCCCTCTGCTAAGAATGCCATTCCCCATGGACTTCATCTCCTGACTCATTCTTCCAAACCTCCTCTGTATGTCAGATGATGAATGAATTAGCAGAATGTGGTATGTACGTGCAGCAGAATATCATTCAGCCTTCAAAATGACTGAAATACTGATGCTGCTGCAGCAGGGAGGAACCTTGACCACATCGTGCTCAGTGAAAGAAGCCAGACACAAAAGGCCACATACCGTATGATTGCGTTTACATGAAGTGTCCAGAGCAGGCAAATCTGTGGCAGCAGAGTTCCTGGTTGCCAGGGGCAGAAGAGCAGTGGAATAACGAGTGACTATTGATGGGTATAACATTTCTCTTTGGGGTAATGAGAATGTTCCAGAATCAGATAGTGATGTTGGTTGCACAACTGTGAATATACTAAAAACTGCTGAATTGTATACTTTAAGTGGGTAAATTTTATGATATGTGAATGATATGTCAGCTTTAAAAATTAAAGGAAACAAAAGAAGAAAATCTACTTCAAAGGACAGCCCTTTCTGACCCCTCCTGGCAGTGAGGCAGAGCTAGAACTCTATGTTGGAGCTGATCCTTTGTGCTGGAATTGCTTGTTTATGTGTTTTTTTCCCCTTCAGGGACTGTGTCTCCTGGGGGTGGGAGTGGAAGGGATGGGCTATGTTGTTTTCATCTGGGTGTGTCCATCCCCTAGCATACTGTAGGTGTTCCTATAAATGCTTGTTAAATGAGTGTTGTGAGAGTAAGGACGAAAATAGGGTTAGCAGAGTTGCCCAGTGGCTGCCTGACTCCGGGCATCACACCAGACTGAATGCAGAAGCAAACAGAAGAATCCAGCTGACTTGTATTAATTCAGACATTCAAGACATCTGTAGAAATGTAAAACAATGCTGTTCTTCTAGTATTTTTGTTTTGGAAAACAATTATTTTTCATAAAAATGTTAAGACATGACAGGCTTATTATTTTAAAGTGAATTAATACATAAATATTTAAATCCTTTTCTCAGTTTTATTTTCCAATATGGTGAATATTTATAGGTGTAACCACATAAAAAAAATCCTTTGTGGTCATTAGTAATTTTTTTTAAATTTTTTAGAGATAGGGTCTTGCTCTGTCGCCCAGGCTATAGTACATAGCTCACTGCAGCCTTGAATTCCTGGGCTCAAGCTCTCCTCCCACCTCAGCCTCCTGAGTAGCTGGTGCTATAGGCACACCCTACTATGCCTGGCTAATTTTTAAAATTTTTTGTAGAGACTGGGGTCTTGCTATGTTTTTCAGGCTGGTCTTGAACTCTTGGCCTCAAGCTATCTTCCTGCCTTCACCTCCCAAAGTGTGGGGATTACAGGTGTGAGCCACTGGACCTGGCTAATCCTTAGCAATTTTTAAGAGTGTCAAGGAGTTTTGGGACCCAAAGTTTAAGAACTACTGAATTAATGAATAAAGATGATAAGGATGAATACAGTACCACAATTTACAAGACACATGGCATAGCTTGAGAGTATCAGGATGTAACTGCTAATGAGAGATGTGCAACAGGTAGGTACCAGCTGCCTTTGAGGAAGAGGTAGATCTACAAGTGTTTGCTACAGCCTGGAAAGGAACAGATGCATTTAGAATATGTGGTATGGAAAGGTATTCTGCACTGCTTTGGTGGTATTACTTTTAAATATTAGAGCACTTTCCGCTACACATTTCTGTAGTTTCAGAATCTGGCATAGAGTCTCTGTCACATGGTATGTGTGAAAATGTTGGTCACATAAATGAATGAGGAGGCTGGCCTGTTTCACATGTGCACTCAGCTCCTCAGTGAAACCTTGAGCATGGTATAAGAATGTTGTGTTGCCAGCCTTGGCGTGGGCATGGGGAAGATAGGTGGCAAGTTCCTATTTGTAACAAAACTAGTGATCTTTAGGTTTTATCTTTGTTTTGGGGGGAAATTGGCATTTCCAAATAATTCAACTGTTTAAATCATTCTTAGCCACTGGAGTTTGAGCTAATGATGGGCCAGTAACATTACTAGTTATACTGTTTTTTTTTTTTTTTTTTTTTTTAATGCCCAGCTGCCCTTGAAGGGTTGTGTTCAGCTTCTGTCATCTATCACTATCCTGGTGGGACTGGTGGTAAGAGTGGAGCTCGGAAGTCCCAGGGCAGCTCACTTCCTGCTGAAGCAGCCAACAGACACCGACCAGGTGAGCTCTACTCTTTTCTGCCCACTGTATTCATGTGCAGTCTTTAAAGAAAGCAGAGTGATTTATTACTTTTTCCTGAGTTAGGCCTGATTAATGTTTGAATAAAGTATAAAATCTGTTGTCAGAAATCTTGCAAGAGACATTTTCTTCTGATTTTATTGAATACATATTGATCTTATTGAATATCATTAATGGGTTACAATCAGTGGTTGATTTTTGGAATACTTACATAAAATTTTATGATATAACAGACTTGAGGTTCTGTGTCTGGGTCTTTTTCACAATTTCTATGTACTAGGTGAAGCTAGCCCCAGAGGTCACTTTTAGCAGTTAATTCAGGGCCGAGGGGCTGTTTCTTATTTTCTTGGTTGATGAAGTTCTCTTAATGAGTTACATTTGATTTGCTTATGTTTGTTAGCACCAATGAAGAGTGAAAAAACTTCTTGGGAGGAGCAGACCCATGAATGCTGAATGAACATTCATTGATGGTTCAGGATATAGTCATCATGTTGCATAGGTCGCAGAGATAATAACAAAGAATACGGAGCTCAAGGCCATACACAAAACTGCTAGGTATTTTTTGGTCCATGAAATTTTTAGACATTTTTTTCCCCTGAAGAGAACAAAAGGTGGTTAATGTATATTGGATGGGGAAATGCCTTGAGTTTCTTTTTTTCCCTAAATTATATTATATCATACCCCATGATCAGCAAAGAATGCAGAGAATACATTTATGAGCTTGTTACTGTAGCCACACCGTCTAAATCCAGGTGTACTCTATGTACGGCTGCTTAGATGAACTATAATGATTCTTGAAGATATTTTATCATTCTTCAACAGAAGTTTCCTATTGGTGGTATCTCAGTTATTTGAGAGGAAAGTGAAGCAGGCCAGGAGGTGCAATTCAAAGTCTGAAGGTTTAAAATAGGCTTGTCCCTGCTCCTCATTTCCTGTGCTTTGATCTGACTCGAGGTGCACTCTGTCAGTGTTCAGCACCTGTATTTGTTCCTTGTAGTTATAATTGCTGTCTCTGGTATGAGATAACAGCAGTGTAAGTTTCACTGTTTTCTCTAGTCAGCCAGCAAGTGCTAAAATCTCCAACACGTTTGGAAAGGTAAAAGCAGGATTAATTTTTTGTTTAAAAGAAAGTCTTCTGCACTCTCTAAGAGTGCTTTTTGTTAGAGATGTTTTTTTAAATTTTTTTTTAACTGTGGTTTGAAGGGTTGTAAATGTGTTGAGACTATCCCACCGATGTGGTTAGTGAGACTGAAACTTTTTAGGGTAACATTTCATTTTTTCCTTTTTCTGAATATAGGAAAAGAAAGTTTAAAGAAGTTGAAAAACTGCTCTGTCTGCAGTAATGTCTTTATTTAGATTTGCATAGTGTAAAAAACTTGGTAGCTTTTTACTGTTGAAGACAGTCTGCAGTGAAGAATATCCAGTGACACCCAGATGACAAGTGCAAGGGCAGTGACTCTCATTTAGAAGTTGGGTAATGATCTGACTACCTTTGAAGCAGTACAGCATCCAGATCTGTTAACAGGCATGATCTTAGGGACAGATATATTGTCATATCTTGGATATTAATCTCAAGATTAGTCAGTTTGTAGTGGCAACCTCATCTCACATCAGGAATTTATAGTGTCTGCTACCTGAGATGAAGACCAGACAAACCGATTATTTAACATCCTGCCTTGTATTTGATGGAATGAGTACCTCAGCTTCCCTTTTCAGCAGCAAAACAGCAAAAATACAGTTGTCATTTAATATCAGTGTGACCTGAAGTAAGTTTTTAAATCTCTTTGTCCCTCAGTTTCTTTATCTGTAAAATGGGAAAGATAATAATACTCCCTATCTGATAGGGTTGTGGTGAAGGTTGAATGAGATACACATATAAAGGGCCCAGAACACTCCTTGCCTGGCACTTGATAATGTTAGCAGCTGTTATTATTATCAATATTATTGTAATTGATTGTCACACAGTCATATGAATTCAGGAATACTATTAAAAGACTCTCAACATCTCACATCCAGATTGTGTAGTTTTCCAGCAGTTTCCTCTGAGAAAAGGGAATTTTTTCCTTCTTAGAATTGAGTTCGTGTAAAAAACAGTTCTGTAGTCCCTGCCTCTTTTTGCTTTAATTCTCCTTTTGTTTTAATTTTTATAAAAACTTAAACAGTACTCAAAGAATGGGGCCACTAATTCTTTATTCTGGAGACTTGTAGATAATTAATGGACAAAACTGTGTTTAAAAGTTAATAGCACATTCTGAAATCAATCCAAATGAAAATGCTTATCATTGACTTGTAAATGTTTCTTCTTTATGGTCATTTCTCCTTTTGGTCATCATCGTAATTAGTCAAAATAGTTGTGAATTATTCAGCACCTACAGGCCAGTGGCCGTGCTCAATGCTTCCGCTAAGTTTTACCTCTCAGCAGGCATTTGAGGGTAGGTATCAGTGGCTCCATTTTGCAGGTGAGGGTGGGTAAACGCCCCAAATCACTCAGCTGGTGAGTGGCAGACTTAGGATTTGAACCTGGGTTGGTTTGACTGCAAAGTATGCATTCTTAATTGCTACTGCAGTCAGCCTCCCCTTGACTGGTTGCCTGAAACTCTTGAGTTCATAAATGACAGAATTTAGTGGTCTAAGCCTGACTAGGCTTTAGGAGAAGAAATATCAGTGAGAATATGAGACAAAGTGGCATAGATTGAAATTATGCCTTTTACAAATGTTTTGTTCTCAGCTAACAACCTAAAATGGTAATATTTTTATTTTCTTAGCTTTGTAAGAGCTAAAAATAATACATTAAAAATTATTATAGTGCAAAAAATGGCTTTAAAAATCCAACCATTGCTAATGACTTATTGCTTGTTTTTCTCTAGTGATGCTTATTAAAAGAAAAAGTTACAGGGAATTGGCTTTATGTAGTCTTTAATGTGGAAGGAAAGATTGTTAGTGAATTGAAAGTAAAAATCTATACTCCTTTCTTTCCTGATGATGAATATATAAGTTTTGTGGGATTTGAGACTTGTCAGCCTTATTTTTTATGGCCTAAATATATTTCCTCATTTGTGAAATTAGTATAATGTTACTTAACCTTGTATGGTTGTGAGAGTTGGATGCCATGTATAGAAAGCACCTAAGAGGCACTCAGTAAAAATGAGCCCTCACAGTGACAAGTTGGTAAGAAGCATCAACTTTGCATAATGAGGATGGAGGTTTATTTCTGATGCATATTCAATACATACATATGTAATGCATATGAATGTGATTTAAAGTGATTTGGATTCAGTTATGTTTTTGTAATGTAGTATGAAGTTTTGATGAAATCAGTGTTATTCTAGTAAGACAGGCAATAGGTAAATTACCTTGGTAAAGAACTTAAAAATTGTTTGTGCAGAACATGTTTTATAAATCAAAATTCATATTGCCATATAATCATCCTGTAAAACCTTTAAATTACTAGGAATTTGTTATTCAGAAGTTGACCAGAGCTGTTAAATTTAGAAAAATTGATATATCGAGCTATTTTTGGGGAATAAGCATATCTTTTTTGTGATTGAAGAAAATTTTGACTTTTTCCTCTACCTTGAGTGGGTTAAAATAATAGAAATGTTGATTTGACATCTGCCACTTTTCCTTTATAAAATAGAGGGAATAAAAGGGGATGTCATTGAATAGATTATGCTGTTTTAATATATAAGTAAATATTTCTGTATTTCAACAAAATTATGTGATTAATAGTTGCCAGACCTTTGGGAAGTTTTTTTCAGGGCACTTAGACTAATTTACTGATTAAAAAATACAGACATGACTTTTATGACTTTGGAGTTAGTATAGTCAAGGTGGCTTTTGGTGTAGCACAAAATACCAGGACTAGGAATAGCTGGATGTGATGTCTTGCACCTGTAATTCCAGCTACTTGGGAGGCTGAGGTGGGAGGATTGCCTAAGTCCAAGAGTTTGAGACCAGCCTGGGCAACATAGCAACACCCTGTTCCCCCCACCCCCCAAATGCAAGAACTAGGAGAAAGCCTTGCTACTGATTGATAAAAGGACAAATTCCCGGGGATGCCCAAGATTCCTGTTCTAAGATTAGTTTCTGTAAATCTGTGTCTTTTGTTTATATTTAGGGATTTTAAAGTTTTCAGGTTAAGTGCTGAATACCACTCCCTTCCCCAAAGCAGAATTTAGTATGCACTAGCTGAGCTTTTAGTTACAGTCTCTGGGCATTCTATTAAAAAAAAACCCTACTGATCATTTCTTATTATACCAGCAATTTATTTTGTTGCATCTTTTTCAGCAACTTGGCTGGCCATAGGTGGCGCTGTTGCACCAATTATTTTAAGGTTTGTAATTTTCCTGTTTGTAAAAGAAGACAGACAACGTTCCTTTAATTTGATTTTTGTTTTTTGTTCAATGCTTCAGAATAGCACCGTGTCCATTATATGTGGATACCTGGAAAAAGTATTCTAGTTATATCTTATTTTTCTTCTGTCATCTCAGCGTGAAAATTTCAGGCATGCTGTGTGAACAGTGGTGCAATTGGACTTTTCTTCCAGTATTAGAAACCAGTCAGCCATGATTTTATAAAAGAGATAGAAACTGTCTCTGGAGCACCTTAAACCTGAAAAGAATATTGAACTCCCTGAGTGTTGAACCCACTGTTGTATGCTTATTAGTGGGTGGTATTTTGGTATTGTTGAAAAAGCCTACTTCAGCTGACTTGTGTTTGAATACAGTTGCTACCACTTAGTCATGCTAATTGAGTCAGTTCTTGCTCAGAGCTTTTTTTCTCATCTGCGACATGGGGCTGCTAATATCTGCTTTGTAGAATTGTGAGAATTAGAGAGAATGTATGCAAAATGTTAAGCTTAGTGGTCATCTCACAAAATATCTCATAACCATTAGCTATTTATTATTTTGTGTGAAGCCATCATTTTATAGTTTGTTTGGAAATTATTAAGGAATTAAATAGGAAAAAATGGTTTAATTAAGAAAGGAGGGAAATATTTGTGGAGGGTCAGTAGTTCCTATACCCATGTTTTAGTGGCAGCATTAGAAATGTGGCCAATAGAATCATCTTGAACCTACCATAAGTCACAGAATTATTTGCAAATTAGTATATGTTGGGCCTTACAGGGGCCCAATAATAACACTTCTGTTTTCTCTAACAACCAGTTGAGAGATGAGACAAAAGAGTAAACAGGTAGAGAATCAAAATGTCACCTTTATTACTGGTAAAGCCACATTCTCCATCAACTTTAGGGATGCAGGGAAATGAGTATCTTAATACTGTATCCCAGATCTAGAAAGACTGAGCCAGTCCCAGGCAGCTGTGGGCCACAGTAGGCCTTCCTATGAGGGGACCTCTCCCTGTCAGAGTTAGGGCATGGGGGAGCAGAGCATCCCATGTGCTTCCTGAAGGTAGCCAGCACCCACGGGAAAAAGAAGGGTTTCACATGCCCAGCTTGTCTCTCTAACTCACTAATTTCGTAACTCACTCCATTGATGTGGGGGGGGGAATAGGGGTGGACAAGAGGGCCACAGTGTTTAGAAAAAAGCCTTTATTAGGGAAACCAGAGGAGTGGGGAGCAAGTGCTGCTTCCCCCGCAGTTTAAACAGGTCATGGGAGGACCAGAAGGGTGCTCTCCAAGAATTTGTAAATAGAGAAACTAAGGATATCCTTTGGGACTCAGACTAGCAAGGAAATACAAAAGATGATTGGAATGTAGATTTGTCAGATCACCTTAATAAATAAAACCTATTGAGCACTTAAAATGTGGTATACACTATTCTAAGCATTTTACATAAACCAATTTAATCTTTTAATCTTCACAACAACCCGATAAGGTCGGTTAGATTATTATCCCAATTTTTAGATGTGGAAAGTGAGGCACAGAGAGGGTAACTTGACCAAGGTCATAGAGCCAATAAGTAGAAGAGCTGAGACTTAAACCCTGGCAGTGTAGCTGAGCTCCCAGAGGTTGGCCTTTCTGTAGCTCTGTGTGTATGTCTGTACATGGGTCAGGGGTTGGCCAGCCTAGCAAGAGTGGGAAAGGGAAAGTTATGCAAGCATTGGCAGTTGTGTCTTGGCCACTGTCCATAGGCGTGCCCTGTGGTTCGCATTAATCTAGGTAGCAGATCTGGCCCTGTAACGGAACTTTAGTCCATCAAGTTCATCTAGAAAAGCCCTCTTGGTCTTCTTCCGTTCATGCTTGCCACATTGCCTCCTGCCTGTGATTTAGCCCTTGAGGAGAAAATGTGCTGAGTGTTGAACCCTGATATTTTGGTCTGATTGATGATTTTATGGCTCCTGTTACATTAATAAGTTAAACCTCCAGTTTTCCTACATCAGTCTCTTCTGAGTTTGGTTAATGTGAAATTGTTCCACTAGGGCTTGATGATACTGATAATCAAATGATTGATGATAGTGATAATGACTCTGAGGCATCAGAAATTTCAGTCCTATCCCCTGTTTAAAGGACATGGCATAGAATAATATATTTGATTGGGTTTTTCACAGAAGAAAAAGTTTGTGGGGTTATCTGGAAATCCAGATTTCTCCAAGGTTCCACGTAGCTGAATATCTGCTCAGTGCAGATCTGTCAGCTCATTGTCACAGGCCACAGTGTCATGGGGTGTGTGGTGGTGGGGCGTTCCTTGGCTCCTCTGAGCTTCCATCTCCTCATCTGCAGTACAGGGTTAATAATATCTGTTTATTAATCCTTAGTAGGGTTGCTCTGAGAGTCACCTATGATATTTGTCAAGCATTATGTTTGACATAGAGGTGGTATGCAATAGAAAACACATGTTTTTTTTTTATATTAATGGTGGTTTCAAGATTGCAGTGATTTTTAGTTTGTATTTAAAAACAGATTGCTGTAAAAAAAATAGCTCTTTAATAACACCATAATCATGGGGCCCATTCTCAATATAGACAAATATGCTATTTCAATAAGAATACATTTTATTGGGACATACCTTTTTGAACCTTCTTAACATGTTTAAAAATGATAATACAGCCTGAGCAACATAGCAAGACCCTGTCTGTATAAAAAAATGGAAAAAAAATTAGCTGGGTATGATAGCACACACCTATAGTCCCAGCTACTCAGGATGCTGAGGCAGGAGGATCTCTTGAGCCCGGGAATTTGAGGCTGCAGTGAGCTATGATGACACCACTGCACTCCAGCCTGGGCAACAGAGCAAGACCCTGTCTCAAAAAAAAAAAAAAAATGATAATAGCTAACAATAAACACAACTCTTAGAACTAGTATCTATTGGGGTGTGTTTTGCCATGATAGGAAATTATATTCTACAGAGAAATCTAATTGGATTTCACTGGTATTTGGGATAGCAGATGATCAAGGTCTTCAAAAACTTGTTGATCATAGTAGTTTAAATTAACTACAAATCTGCCTTCTAAAAGTTGGAAATTCTTAGCTTGATGAAGTATCCAGTAGTTCAGTGTGTGTGTGAGAGACAGAGAGACAGAGAGAGAGACAGACACAGAGACAGACTGAGATTTTTTAGAGGGGCAGTGCAAAGTTCCACATAGTTTTCTGGCACCTTTTCTTCTTTTCTCTCCCACTCCAGATACTGACATATATTTACACAAATAATATTCCTTTGTGACTTGACTTGTTTGTGGAAATAAGTTATACTTGTTTAACACACTGACTGCCATGTGAGTTGTATTTAACTCAGGCTAGTTTTGAGCCCAGGGCCTCATGAAGCAAAACCCTGCAGTTGGTTTGTGAAAATCTTACTTATTGATGTTCTTATTGTTACAATTAATATTGATAATTTAATTTAAAAAATGTGGATTGCATTGCATATAACTCATGCATAGAAAACAATAAAAAATAACAAATTAGAAAGGATCGTTTTGTTTTGATAAAACATCATGGCCCCAGGGAAAAAATTTTTTTTTCTAGCGTGGCAGTCAGTGTGTTAAGAAGAGTTGGGACCATGAGCTTAGAAAGTGGGGAGGGAAAGAGGTGAGGAGGCGCTTTCCAGATTTGTTTAGGATATGAGTAATGGTAGCTTTTCTTTTCTTTTTTTTCTTCTGAAGCAAAAAGCACCAAACTTGTAACATACTATTATTCAGAATTGCTTTTCTGATCACATACAGGTTTCTCAGGTTTCAAGGCTATGTGAATTGTGAAATGTGTTTTAGTAGTTATCTTTAAAAGTAGTTTTGTTTTCCAAATAAAAGACCATAATCTGTTCTTTCTTCCAGGGGCACAAGAAGTTCTCATTGATCCAGGTACATGATCTATGTGTTCAGTTTCTTTTGATTATTTTTTTAAGTGCTTGTTTCATGGTGGTGTGAATGAATGGTTAAAATTTCTGGACTATGATCTTTGGAACATTCTGATTTAAGTAACTTTAAATCAGAACTGTTAAAAACCTGATTGTTATTTGGTTCTTGTTTGATGGGGCGACCTATTGCTTTATGTTGTTTGTTGAAGAGGAAAAATTCTTCTTCTAGCATGGTTAAGTCAATGATTTGAGAATTGTACCTTTAATTCTTTGAATGCATTGAGCATGTGTATCCTGTTAATTTTGAATTCATTTGTAGTAATGACTTGGCTCTGATTCTATGGCTTGTGTTCCCTACAACATGAATTTGAATTCTCCGCTGCATTTTGTCTATGTGTTCTGAACAGGGAAAGACATTTTGCATTTTTTACAGAGGTGGGCCTTTCTTTCCCCTCTTAATAAACTTCTGTAATTGATACAGCAAAAATCTCTTTTATTACAGTGCTTATTTCATGATGAGCTCTATTGTTTTCTGGTTTGATCAAAAACAATGATGGCGTAAATAAATAAGAAAATGAAACACAGCCAGGTAGTTGTGCTTACACAGGCTTAGTGACCAACACATTTACTTTCTTCTCATTGTGCATCTTGATTCCGAAATGAAGTTGCTTCAGGTTTGCAGATTTCTGTTTTAACATTTGTGTTCAATTCTTTTTCTAGGCTGATGGCTAAGTTTCCTCATAGGGTTTGTGGAAAACGTAGACGAAAGACAACAAATGCTTAGTTTTGTTTTCAGGGGACCCGAGTTGTTCATGAGAAAACAACTTGACACAGTCAGGCACATTGTAGGCTTCATGTGACTCAGAAACTGAAGGCCCCCAGCCAAAACTGATGAAAACTTAAATTGATGTTGAATGTATTTGTATTGGTGTTTGACCATTACAAGTTATTGAGCCCAGGCTGGCTAATTGTGCCTGATATAAAATACTGAATTTCAATGTGTTAATCACTTTAGTTGTAGGAGAATTAGATGTGTCCATAAGTAGGAGTAGCTTAGAGCTATATAAAACATCAGTCATTTGTTGAGATAAAAAACGAATAAATTTTTTTATTTCTGAAACATTTCAAAACAAAGCTGTATAGGGATGAAATTGAGTTAAGAGAGCTGGGAGTAAAAGTGAGGATGATTCTGTAGGGCTTTGTTATTCAGAGGTGTGCCAAGATCCTCCTATCGAGGTGAAAACCAGGAGGAAAGGACCCAGGAACCAGTGTTTGGCGTGGACGCCATCTTTTGTAATGGTCCCAGATTAGGACAGTGTGAACTTGACTTCTACTCACCCAAGGCAGAGCAAGTAAAGAGATGATTCTGCTCTCGCCCACATTCAGTTCCCACCTTCCAGGCGGCTCCCACTGGCAGCTTGTGCCTTCTGGCCTCTGCTCGGAGGGGCCTTTGTATCTAGACTGACCTGCTACTAAAATCTTACCTGTCCTTTAAGTATTGGTCCCTCCTCTGCTATCTAAACTCTGCCAGTATGTCAGTGGTGAGTGTGTTGGAGGGGAATCTTCGCAACTCCTAGGAGCACTGTGATTGGATTCTTCAGAGCCTCTACATCTGAACAGCTAACATTCTCTCAGGGGTTATATTAATACAATTGTTTGGCTCCGTAGAAAACCCATTCACATGAAGGTAACACAAAATTACATCATTTTCATTTTATTTTTGAGTTTTAAATGGATATAATGTTTGAAGCAAACTGTTTCAGAATTTTTTTTTTTCTATCTGCCTTTCCTATAACTATTTCTAGAACCAGAGGGACAAGAGTTGGAGGGTCTTTGGGGGCTCCCTCCACTACTCATCCTAAGCCCAAAGCTTCTCCTCCTGGCATTTCTAGTAGTTAAGACTTTGGGTTCTTTCTCTGCATTTTAGATGGAATGATTCTTTTTTTTTTTTTTTTTGAGACAGAGTCTTGCTCTGTTGCCTGGGCTAGAGTGCCGTGGCTTCAGGCAAGCTCACAGCAACCTCAAACTCCTGGGCTTAAGCAATCCTTCTGCCTCAGCCTCCCGAGTAGCTGGGACTACAGGCATGCACCACCATGCCTGGCTAATTTTTTCTGTATATTTTTAGTTGTCCAGCTAATTTCTTTCTATTTTTTTAGTAGAGACGGGGTCTCACTCTTGCTCAGGCTGGTCTTGAACTCCTGACCTTGAGTGATCCTCCTGCCTCGGCCTCCCAGAGTGCTAGGATTACAGGCGTGAGCCACCCCGCCCAGCTGGAATGATTCTTTTTTAAAACTCTTTTTGTCTTGTTATTTCTAAACATTTCTTGTACCTGTACCAACTACTTTAGGTAAAACGGTCTTTTGGATAATTTTACTTAACTCATATTTGCTTTTCCCATACTCATGTTGAGGGGAGTTTCTTCTTACAGTAAAAATTAGCAATTTGCACTTACTGTGCCAGAGGCACTGTCTAAGGCAGCAGTCCCTAGCCTTTTTGGCACCAGGGACCAGTTTCATGGAAGACAATTTTTCCATGGACCGGAGGGTGGCGGGGTGGTTTCAGGATGATTCAAGCACATTACATTTATTGTATACTTTATTTCTATTATTATTACATTTAATATATAATAAAATAATTATACAACTCACCATAATATAACCTCTCTGCTAATGATGATCTGTATTTGCGGCCACTCCCCAGTGCTACCATCACCACCTCAGCTCCACCTCAGATCATCAGGCATTAGACTCTCATAAGGAGGGCACAGCCTAGATCCCTCCTCACATGCTCAGTTTACAGTGGGGTTCGAGTTCCTGTGAGAATCCAATGCTGCCACTAATCTGATGGGAGGTGGAGCTCAGGCGGTGATGCGAGCAATGGGGAGCAGCTACGAATGCAGATGAAGCTTCACTCCCTGGCCTGCAGCTCACCTCCTGCTATGTGGCCCAGTTCCTAATAGGCCACTGACCAGTACCAGTCTGTAGCCTGGGGGTTAGGGACCTTTAAGGTGCTTAAAAAAAATGCTTTGATACAATTCATCCATTTAAAGTGTAAAATTCTGTGGTTTTTAGTATATTTACAAAGTTGTGCAACCCTTACCACAATCAATTTTAGGACATTTTCGTCATCCCAACAAGAAGCCCTCTACCCATTAGCAATCACTCCCCATTTCCTCTGTCCTCCCCCATCCCAGGCAACTACTAATCTACTTTCTTTCTCTATGGGTTTACCTATTCTGGACATGTCATACAAATTGCAACATAAAATATGTGATCTTTAGTGACTGGCTTCTTTAAATTAACATAATGTTTTCAAGGTTCATCCTTGTTGTAGCATGTGTCAATAGTTTCTTTCTTTTTACTGCTGAATAATGTTCCATTGTGTGGACATTCCACATTTTGTTTATCTAGTCCGTTGATTCATGGACATTTGCATTGTTTCTACTTTTTGGCTATTATGAATAATGATGCTATGAACAGTTGTGTATAAGTTTTTGCATGGACATATGTTTTAAATTCTCTTATGTATATGTGTAGGAAGTGGAATTTCTGGGTCACATGGTAACTCAGTGTTTAACTTGTTGAGAAACTACCAGATCGTTTTCCAAAGAGCCTGCGCTACTTTACATTCCTACCAGCAATGTGTGCAAGTTCTAATTTCTCTACATCTTCTTCAACACTTGCTACCTCTTTGACTCTAACTATCCTGGTGGGTGTGAGGTACTATCTCATTGTGGTTTTGATTTGCATTTCCCTTACAGCTAATGATGTTGACCATCTTTTCATGTGCTTATTGGTCATTTGTATATTTGCTTTGGAAAAATGTTCAGATTCTTTATCCATTTTTTAATTGGGTTATTTGTCATTTTATTATTGATTTGTAACAGTTCTTTTTATATTCTACATATAAGTCTCTTATCAGACACATGAGTAGCAAAAATTTTCTTCCATTCTGTGTATCTTTTCATTTTCTTGATGGTATCCTTTGAAACATACTAATTTTAAATTTTGATTAAGTCCAGTTTATGTTTTCTTTCTTGCTGCACATTTGGTATCTTACCTAAGATCTAAGGTATTTTATATATACTTTACATCTAGAGCAATTTAATCCTCACAGTTCGAATAGATATATACTGTTGTTATCCCTAGTCTATAGATGAGGAAACTACAATGAGTTCATTTCTGCATCACTTACTCTCCACTAATGATGATTGCTATTTGACCTAACAAAGTCATAATTAAGCCTTTTCTGGTCATCACACTAAAAGTGGAGTCATGACTACGGAAAGTTCAAAGAAAGTATTTGATTGGTTCCATTTTGTTAACCAATGGTGGGGACGCAGTGTTGACATAGATTGTAAGCCCTTCCGGAATAGGATCATTGTCTTCCTTTTATTTCATTTTGTTTCCTCATAGTGTCTAGCATAGTTCCTTATTGTCCAGCAGATTAGTTAGAACATGATGCTCTTGAATCATTGCCTGTAATGACAGAATTTTGACAATAGTGTCTGTTGTTTGTTTCACAGTAGCAATGATTCTGCCTACATTAAACCTAAAACAAACCTACACTGAACTCTCTAAGGTGAATGAAGAGATGAGATCCCTAATGAAAAAAAAAAAAAAACTAGCAGGAAAAGATAATATAGAAATACTTCTCAGATCTGTTAAAAAAGCCTGGGGTTTTGACAACAGTTCCACAAAGCAAAGATGTTTTCATTAAGTTTATAGATATGTTATAGTTACACAGCAGACTAAATTTATTAACTAGATTTGATAAGCAAAGTATAATAATGATTACTTGTTATGATTAAAATATTTTGCCTCTGTTAAAGTAATTAGTGCCCATGAGTAAAGAAAAATAAGTTAGCATGTGACATGGGAACAATCTTCTATATGTATATGTGTTTGTGTGTGTGTATATGTGTGTATATATATATTTCTATCTTTTTGAAGCATTTTGTAGTTTTTCAATAATGTTCTAACTTTGGAATTCTATTTAAAAAATTATCACTGTATCTAATGCAGTTTGGACTGAGTTTATCCTGCCTTACACATAGAATTCCACTGTCTCCTAGGTAAAGATTTTCCTTTCATTATATTGACTGAGTGTCAGAGTTAATAGGAACTGTGATTTCTAGGCCTCTCCTCTCCATGTATTTAAAGTTGGCTGTCAAATGCAATTCTCTTTGTTTCTTGAATTTTCATTATTTAGCTAGAATTTAAAAAAATGAATTTGTTTATATATTACATAAATTTCCCTAGGAACTAGAAGAATCATTGTTGTTTTGAAACAAACAGAAGATACTGTTGCCAAAATTTATGAAAAGCTTAAATCCACTCTTATTTATAAGTTATTTTTCACCAGGTATTTGTTTACCTCTTTATAATTAAAATTTTTTTAAAGGAGTAGGTCTGCATGCTTAAAAAACTCTTACTTTTTCCTTATTGTAGAAGTCATATTCATTGTAGAGAATTTATAAAATAAAGATAAACAAAATAATGCAGGTGACAAACAGAGGCGAATAAAGAAAAGAATCAAAAAAATAAAAAAAAAAAAAGAAAATAAAGATAAACAAAATAAATGTATTTTAAAATTACCTGTGCCTCCCCCATCCCCATAAATTGTAGTAAAATTTGAAATCAGGAAGTATAAGTCCTCCAAGTTTATTCTTTTTTCTTAAGATGGTTTTGGTTATTCTGGATCTCTTGAATTTCCATAGGAATTTTAGGAACAGATAGTCAATTTCTGCAAAGAATCCAGCTGGGATTTTGGTAGATTATGTTGAATCTGTGGATCAATTTGGGGAGTATTGCTATTTTAACAATATTATGCCTTGCAATCCATGGATATGAGATCTCTTTCCATTTATTAATCATCTTTAATTTTTTCAGCAATGTTTTGAGTTTTCAGAGTATCATTTTATACTTTTTTTCGGTTTAAATTTATTCTTAAATATTTTATTCTTTTTGATGCTATTGTGAATGGAATTGTTTTCTTAATTTTATTTTCAGATGGTTCATTATAAGTGTATAGAAGTATAATTGATTGTTTTGTATATTGATCTTTTTCTTGTAACTTTGCTAAACTTATTAGCTTTAACAGTTTTTGATGGACTTTTTAGGATTTCTATATGCAAGATCATGTCATCTGAATATAGAGATAGTTTTACTTTTTCCTTTCTAATTTGGATGTTTTGTCTAATTCTTGATTTTAGGGGGAAGCATTTAGTCTTTTATCATTAAGTATGATGTTAGCTGTGGGTTTTTGGTAGATGTCCTTTATCAAGTTGAGAGCATTCCTTTCTATTCCTAGTTTGTTCAGTGTTTGTATCATGAAAGGTGTTGAATTTGTCAAATGCTTTTTCTGTATCTTTTGAGATGAGCATGTGGTTTTTGTCCTTTATATTACTCATATGTGTATTACATTAATTTTCAGATGTTAAACCAACTTTATATTCCTGAGATAAATCTCACTTGATCATGTTGTATGATTCTTTTATATCTTGCTAGATTTAGTTTGCTAGTATTTTGTTGAGGATGTTTGCATCTATATTCATGGTCTGTGGATTTTTTTGCTTGGATGCCTTTTCCTGGTTTTGGTATAAGGACAACATTGGCCTCATAGAATGAGTTGGTTAGTGTTCCTCCCTTTTATGTTTTTTAAAAGAGTTTGTGAAGAGTTGGTATTGATTTGTCTTTAAATGTTTGGTAGAATTTACCACTAAAGCCATTTGTACCTGGGCTTTTCTTTCTGGGAAATTTTTTGATTATTAATTCAATCTCTTTACTCATTATGGGTCTATTCAGATTTTCTATTTCTTCTTGAGTTGAGTTTGGTAGTTTGTGTCTTTCTAGGAAGTTGCTCATCTCACCTACATTATGTATTCATTGTATTCCCTCATAATCCTTTCCTTCCTGTAAGGTAAGTGGTAATGTCTGCTCATTCAGCTCCGATTTTAGTATTAATAATTTGAGTCTTCTCTCTTTTTTTTTTCTTGGCCAGTTTGTCAATTTTTTTGATTGTTTTAAAGAGCCAACTTTTTTCATTTCATCGATTTTTCTTTATTGTTTTTCAATTATCTATTTATTTCCATTCTAATATTATTTCTTTCCTTCTGCTTGCTTTAAATTTAGTTTGCTCTTTTTCTAGTTTCTTAGGTTGTTGACTTGAGATCTTTTTTCTTTCTTTTTTTTTTAAAAAATGGGTATTTATAGTTATAAATTTCCCTCTAAGCATTGCTTTCGCAGCATCTTATTTTTGGTACATTGTGTTTTTCATTCAGCTCAAAGTATTTTCTAATTTCCCTTGTGTTTTCTTCTTTGACTCACTGGTTATTTAGGTGTGTGCTATTTAATTTCCAAGTGTTTGTGCATTTCCCAAATTTCCTTTGGTTGTTGACTTCTAATATAATTCATTTGTGGTCAGAGAACATATTTCTGTGATTTCAGTTCATTTAAATTTATTGAGACATGTTTTATGGCTTAGCAGATGGTCTATCCTGGAGAATATTCCATGTGCATATGCATATTCTGTTGTTTGGTGGAGTGCTCTGTAGATGTCTGTTAGGTCTACTTGCTGTTTAAAGCTTCTGTTCTTACTTTATTTTTGTTGTGGGATTTTTGTTGTGTTTCCTTTGTCTCCTTTCAGCTTGGTTGAAAACCACAACTCCTTCAGTATTTCTTCCTGGGTGAATTTCCCTTTAATTCTTTGGATGATATATATCTCCAGTCTCATTCTAGGGTTTTTATTTCCTTGGGAGAAAAAAATCAGACCCTCATACTAGACTCGGTTCTTTAGTAAGGGTCTGGCAGCTGTCAGTAAAGCCAAAGGATGGCTTGACTCTTGTGTTCCTTTTATCATGGTGACCTTTTAATTACTACACTTACTGCTGTGGTAGTGCATTCCCACTGTCCAGCCCAATACCTGGCACAGAGGAGCTACAGTGGTGTCATGAGTGAATGAATGACTCATTCTGCTCACAGCCTATGATTTTAGTTCATAATTTGTCTTCTCCATTTTCATTTTCATTTCATTTATATTCCTAATTGCTTATGTTTTAGTACTCTTGTCTTTTCTGAAATACATCCTGTTTTCAATAGACTTGTTTTGTAATTTAGTGAGTTTACCAGAATTCTAATTTTTTTTAACTATTGATTTTGAAGTAATTTAAAACTTAACAAATTTTACAAAAAAGTTTCAAGTTTCAAGAGTGGTACAAAAAACTCTGATATGCTGTTCATCCAGATTCACCAGTTGTTGTTATCTTTATTACTTGATCTCCATGTGTATACATATATTTTTGAGCCATTTGAGAGTGAGTTGCAGACCTGATGGCCCACCCTGAATACCTCAGTATGCATTTCCTAAGGACAAGGTCATTCATATAAACAGTACAGTGATTAAAATCAGGAAATTTAATATTGATGCAATACCTTTATCTACTCTACAGACCTTCTTTACATTCTACCAGCTGTCTTGGTATAGCAGTTATATTTCCTGAGCCAGGATCCAGTCCAGGACCATGCATTGCATTTAGTTTCCACGTTGCTTAGTATCATTTAATCTGGAATAGTTTCTCAGCCTTTCTTTCTTTTTCATGGTAATTGATATTTCTGAAGAATATAGGCCATTTGTTCTGTAGAATGTTCTCAATTTAAGTTTGCCTGAAGTTGCTTTGTGATTATGAGGTTAGACGTTTTGACAAGGTGAGGAGAGAGGTGGAATAAGTGATTTATCATGCATTAAATCAGAAGGCCTGTGATGTTGACTGATCCCATTATTGGTGATGATAACTTTGATCATTGGTTGAAATATAGTCCGATAGGGGTTTCCACCGTAAAGTTACTGTTTTTTTCTATGTAATGGATAAGTAATTTGTGGGAAAATACTTTGACACTATGTAAATGTCTTGTTCCTCACAAACTTTCACCCACTAGTTCTGGCATTCAGTGAAGAATTTTACCTGAGTCAGTTATTATTACTTTGATGGCTGCTAAATGGTGATTTTCAAACTTCGTCATTCCTTATACATTTATTAGTTAGCTTTCTAATATAAGGAGGAGTTTTCTTTTCTTTCTTTTCTCTGTCCTTCCTTCTATCCATCCATCTATTGTTATTGTGGACTTACAGATCATTATTTTTTTCAGTGAGTTCTAATGCATTGCTGTCATTCTTTATTTTTTAGCTCATTTGCAAGATTTGGCCAATGGAAGCCCTTCAAGCTGGCTCCTGTATCCTTTTGACATATTCCCCAATAATTTTTTTGAACACTACTTTCTGGCTTAAGATATTTTAGGTTCATTTTATACTTTCTCTGTCTTGGCTCTGGAGTCAGACATTTCTCCAAGGAGTTTTAATTTATTTTGTTGGAGAATGCTATTTAGAAATCAAGATCTGGGCAGTAAACATGTTTATTGCTATTGAGCTTCATTGATTTTAGGCCCTTTGAGAAGTTCTACTGTTATCTAAACTTCATACTGATTTCTCTAATTCCAACCCAAATTCCAGCGTTCTTTTTAGTCTTACCCTGTTTGTTTCATGTTTACATTTTCCTTCTCCAACAGTGAGAAATCTGACTCCCAATGTCATCAATATGTTTACTCATTTTCTCAGGCCTACAATATGTAGAAAGTGGTTTTGGAATTGCTAAATAATATTACTGTAAAAACAAACCTCTACAAAGAGAATTCAAGAATTGTTGGTGGTTCTTTTGTCTTGAGGATAAATATACAGGTGCTGTAATTAGAAGTTACTCGGATTTGTTCTTTAATGCTTCCTGACAATGTGACTGTGTTCTTTATTTGAAATGTAGTTATTGGTTTCTGTTTATGTTCCATTAATGAGTTTTCCCATCTTTACTGATTTTTTTAAAACTATGTAAGGTGTCAACGTGGTTCCAGAAGTCAAATCAACGTAAAAGGTACATCCAGAGAAGTGCCACTTCCTCTCTTGTTCTTCTCACCTCATTTCCATCTGCCCTTACAGATAACCACGTTCATTTGTTCTAGTTTCTCCTTCAACCCCATTGATGTTCTTAGTTGTTCTTATTTCTCTTTCTTGTGCAACAGGTAGGATGTTATGTATATTCTTTTGTACTTGGCTTTTTGTTGTTGTTTTGTTTTGGTGGCTAACATCAGCTTCTGAAGATCTTCCTCCTTTATTTTCACAGCTGCATAGCATACTGTGTGCACATGCCATATTTTATTTTACCTGTATTGTATGTATGCACATTTGGTTGTTTCCAATGTTTGGCAATTGCAACTAATGCAGCAGTAAATAATCTTATAGATGTGTATTTTTGTATTGTTGAAAGTGTATCTTCTGCATAAATTCCTAGAAGTCAAAGGTAAACATATAACATAGTTTTATTAGATTTTACCAAATTATTCTTTTCCTGTGCCTCCAAAAGGTAGAAATATTTTGCCAAATTTTTCTTAAAGGTTGCACCATTTTGCATTCACAGTAGCAGTGCATGAGAGTGCTTTATCCACATAGGCTCGCCAACATGGTGTGTTGTCGAGCTTTTAAAATTTTGCCAACTAGATATGTGAGAAATAGTATATCTTATTATTAGTGAAGTTGAACATCTATTTAAATGTTTAAGGGCCATTTTTATATTTTTATGAATTGTCTGTTCACATCTTTTGCTTTTTTCCCCCCAATTGGATTTTTAGTTTTTTTCTTTCAATTTTTATGACCTCTTTATATATATGCAATATTAGCCTTTTGAAATGTGTTGCAAAAATTTTCTCTTAGATTGTCATATATGTTTTCACTTTGTTTACAGTATTTTTTGCTGTATGTTTGTGTAATTGAATATATCAGTTTTTTTAAATTCCATTTGGATTTGACTGATAGAGAGCCTTTTATCCAGGTTTTAGAGGAATTTACCCATGTTTTTTGAACTTCTTTTATGGTTTTCTGTTTTACATTTAGATCCCCGATCCATTGAGAGTTTATTCTTATGTTTGGTGTGAGGTGTGGGACTGATTTTATCTTTTTCCAAATGGCCATCTGAGTGTCCCAGGACCATTATTAAAAAGTCCATCTTAGCCTCCATCATTTCAGGTGCAGTGCCCTGCTGCTGGAGGACTTTGTCATACACTGGCCAGTTTAACATCTAGGCAATGGATGCACTGTCTTCCTGCTATTCCTCTGCAAATAGGGCCAGTAGTATCCATATGTCAGGGCTTTTGGTTTTGGTTTTTAATTGGATAGCAGACAAGTGACCCAGGCTGGTGCTAGCCTGTTAGTCATTATTGCCATACTGGTACTTGCCTTATCTAAGCCCTTTTTGTTCTTCTCTTTATGGTTTACTTTTCTCTCTCCAGCCTTGTTCATCTCCGCTTTATTCCCTCTTTTTTTGTGCTCTGTTTTTTCTGAGTTTCCAGTTTTTGCCTTGTATACAATCTTGCAAATAATAGGAACTCAGTAACTGTTTCTCCAACGAATGATTAAACTATTGTTGGATTGATACTTGAGAACCTTTGTGATGGTGTCTTTTTCAGTCTTTTCTCCCCTACATCTTTTTAACTATGCCCTTTTTTTTCTTTCCTCTAGTCTGGGTTTTAATCTGCCTGTGACATTGATTTTCCTGCCTGTCATCTAAAGGCTGTGGGTCTTGATGACTCTTTGTTTCACTAGTTCACAGTAATGTTACGTGTGGACGTCAAAACTTTATCGATGTTAAGAAAGATACAATCTACTGTGCACTAGTATTTTTAGAGCTTGTTAGTCTTTTCTTGAGAGATATTAAATCAGTCTGGCCCACTGATCTCTCTCATGAGCTATGCTCTTTTTACCTTCCCACAGATCATATTGTTCTCTGTTTCTCTGTGCAGAATTTTTTCCTCTAGCCTTGGTAGTGGAGTTAAGTTGATCAGGAGATGAGCCCTCAGGACTAGAGGGGTGCTTTTTGAAAGATGGGGGGAACATTTGCTCCTTCTCCATGGCTGGGGACTTCCCCCCTGCTTTGATCATGTGCTTCTGGGAAGGGATGAGGTACCATACAAAGAGTGAAAAGCCCACCTCATTCTTTCCGCCTGTTATCTTATCTTTCCTTTCTCCAATGGAAAAAAAGAGTAAAACTCAACAATGTAAAGGTGATTTGTTAGAGCTAATGAAATAAATCAAGACCCTATGTTATTTATTAAATATTAATTTATGCCCCAAACCATGTATTGTAAGCATGAGAAGCACAAACACACAAAGCACGACAGTACTGTGGTTAAGAACGTAGGCCCAAGATCGACTCCTACTCGAGTCACCAGCTCTGTAATCTTGAGAACTGATAATAATACTTCCTCTTTAGGGTCTTGTCACCTCACGTGCAGAACTGGAGTACGCTAAGAGTACTTCTATCATAGAGTTGCTGTGGGTTGTAGATGAGAACACGCAAGGAAGTTCTTGGCATAGGGCCCGATTTCCCCTAAGTGGGAAAAAATGCTGCTTTTGGTGTGATGGCATTATAACAACCCTGTGTAAACTCTCGCTCCTCCAAAGGGATGTCTTGTGGCTTGGAGATGGAATTCTCAATCCTGTAAGTACCCAAGGGTTCTGTCATTGGGTCTTGTGGATTTGAATCTGTTCTTTAAAAAAGTACATATTTTAGATATTTTTTCCAAGCATGCCCTTTTCTATTATTATTTATAGTTCTTCTCTCTCATCTCTTGCTGTGATCTTCACAAAATCTGCAGGAAACAAAATCCTAAACCACCTGCCTCTTCACAGTTCTCTATTATAGTTCTTTCTTCCCTTACTAGAAGAGGATTTTGCATATGAAATTCTTTGTTCCCCTTTTCTTAGAGTTTCTCTGCCTGTTTGTCCATTGGTCTATCCAGTTATCTATTTATTCTTCTTCCATCTTATTCCAAAAGGCATTTGAGGCAGCTCACAGAATTGGGGAATAAAAAATAAGCAAGTTAGAAAATCGGACCAAGATTAGAAAACAAGGGTAAGAAATGAGCTTGCACAGTGTTGAGGGCACTGTGAGATGCATGCCCTTGGCTGTGTGCAGTTATACAGATGGGCAGCAAATGCGTCCCTAAGCCTCCCAGCAGGCACAAGGGAAGCAGGGTTTGTGGGAGATGCCTCCTGTCTGTAAGATAAATAAGTGGCTTAGGAGAATCCCAGCTTTTCTTGTGATTGAAGTTTAGGAGAATATTTTTTTTGAGTGTTCTATGAAATTAAAGAATATTTCATCATTTTCTTTTTCCTGCCAGTGTTCTCTTTGTAGTTGGTTATATCCTGTAAATGGAAGTTTCTCCAAAATTCTCCCCTGTTTGGGTTTGGTGGCTAGGGAATTAAGTGATTATGCATATAGACAGGAGTCAGTCAGAAATAGAAGATGACAGCCAGAGAAAGGATACTTGTGTTGATAAGTTATTTTGTTAATGTTGTACAGTTCAGAAAATGCTTTCATAGTTTATCTTCTTCGAGGACACATGGTGGTCCCTTGTTAGCATTAAGAACTTCAAGCTGTGAGAGAATGCATGCTGACTTTGTCTTCAAGACAACTAAGCTAGTTATTATAAATATGTTACTTTTATGTCATGCATTTCATGTTCTTTAATAAAAAATTTCAACAGGGAGGAAAACTTATTCTCAGTTAATTAACATTTAATATAATGCTTTGATGGTAGGACTATTATAGGAAGTATATAAGATGTGAAGACTAAACACTTTCATTATTTAAATTTCAGTAGGGCATATTTGTTTTATCTTATTTGTGTCCCTCTTTAAACTAACAAATAAATAAGACAGAAAAAGCAAATGATTATTTCTTTCCTTCTGCTTGGTTTGCAGGTGCCCTCACTACCAATGGCATAAATCCTGACACCAGTGCTGAAATTGGACGTGCTAAGAACTGTCTTAGCCCTGAAGACATAATCGACAAATATAAAGAGGCCATTTCTTACTACAGCAAGGTGATTTTATTGCTTTGTAAATATTATACATAATTATATTGTTTTAATCAGAAGTTCCCATTTTACATTATGTAATGCTACAGTATCTCTTAATTATTTGTTTCTATAAGTATTTATGTATTAATCTGTAATGCCTAATTTTTTTTCTGATTCAAAACAGAATTCACTTAATATAATAAATTTGGAAAAAGAGGAAAAAAGTTATCATAGCCCCACTACTCAGAGATACTCATTATTAACCTTGAATATCTATTTTCTTGTCCTTTTGTTAATATATATTATCCATAAAGAAATGGTGAGCATACTGTACTTATTTTCTGTGTGGTGACAGTAAATTTTTCATTTGGCATATTACGTGTTTTCCTATGTTATTAAATCTTCCATGGCATGATTTTTCATAACCTGTATAACATTACATCTGTGGATGCACCATTCTTTCTACTTTGGACTTAAAAACAATTGTAAATTTCAAACATACTTACTAAAATACTGAAAAACAAAACTCAAGATGTACAGAAGAGTGGCATTGAATAAAAAATGAAAGTCCTCCACCTTCTCTGCCCTTCATTCCTAAGGGTAGTGAGTATTAACAACTTGGTATATATCTTTCACAGCCTTTATCTATGCCTATGAGATACACATACACGTTTTATTTACAAAAATGGGATCATACTATCTCTGTTGTTCTGCATCTTGCTTTATTCTCTCAGCAATAAATCATAGATCGTAGATGCCCTCCCACCTCAAGACCTGCTTGATTCTTTCAAATAGTGTGGAAAGGTCTTCTAAAATGTGGATGCAGTCCTTTATTCTGCAACACATTTTGTGAGAGATTATCATAAACAGCACCTAGAATAAGACGAAATGCCTGCTCTTGCAGAGTTCACAGCTTGCCATAATTTACTTAATTATTCCCTTGTTGATGGATACTTAGGGTTTCTCACTTTTTCAGTGTTGGGAAAAAATGCTTCACTGAACATTCTTGTACCTATATTCTTGTGTTCTTGTAGGAGTATTCCTTTGGGTTAGATGTTTCTAGAAATTTAATTGCTGTGTATGACCTTTACATTTATCATAGGTTATGTTCAAGTTACTGTCAAAATTTCTTCTCTAATAGAGAACGAAAAGATGTGGAATTATTTATTTAGCCAATCCTCTATTACTGAATATTATTTAGTTTTGAGTTTTCCTTTACCATTATTATAAACAGTGCTCTTATAAATGCCCCTGTAGATAAATCTTTTTTGGACTGATTTTTTTTTTTTTAAGGGAAGAATTCCTAGAAGTGAACTTGAATCAGAGTATACTTTTTTTAGGGTTATATAGTCCTTTATTGTCCTCCAAAAATGTTGTTAATTTACTCTCCCACAGATGAACACTAGCTATTATCCTTTAAAAATATTTGCCAATATGAAGGGCAAAAATAACTTTTCATTGTTTTAGTTTGCATTTTCTTTTTCTTTTGAGATGAGGTTTCTCCCTGTTGCCCAGGCTAGTCTTGAACTCTTGGGCTTATGGGATCCTCTCAATGCAGCCTCCCAAATAGCTGGGATTATAGGTGTACCACCATACCCAGCTTAGTTTGCATTTGATCACATCAGTAAGGTACTGAACATTTCTTACTTGTTAGGTATTTGTATTTCTTTTATGAACTATCCATTTGTGTCCTTTGCACACATTTAAGTTAGGGAGCTTTTCTTATTGCTCTGTGATAGCTCTTTATGTATTATGAGTATTAACTTCTTGTGTATCATAGACATTATAAATCTTTTTCTTAATGTTATTTGCCATTTAATTTTGTTTATGAGGTTTTTCTTTTAGGTTTGGTCAAAATCTATTTTTTTTTTTTTTTTTGAAACAGAGTCTCGCTTTGTTGCCCGGGCTAGAGTGAGTGCCGTGGCGTCAGCCTAGCTCACAGCAACCTCAAACTCCTGGGCTTAAGCGAGCCTACTGCCTCAGCCTCCCAAGTAGCTGGGACTTCAGGCATGCGCCACCATGCCCGGCTAATTTTTTCTATATATATTTTAGTTGGCCAGATAATTTCTTTCTATTTTTAGTAGAGACGGGGTCTCACTCTTGCTCAGGCTGGTCTCGAACTCCTGACCTTGAGCGATCCACCTGCCTCGGCCTCCCAGAGTGCTAGGATTACAGGCGTGAGCCACTGCGCCCGGCCAAGTTTGGTCAAAAGCTATTTTTAATGTAGTAAATCCTTTCCTTATGGGTTTTACCTTTGGTATTCTGCTGGGAAATACTTCCTTAACAATAGAATAAAACTCTTTTCCCAGTTTTTTACCTCTAAAATGGGGATGACTGTAAGTACCCATCATCTCACAGAGTCGTAGTTAGGATAAGCTGAGATAACATATGCAGAAGATTTGCATTGTCTATTGTTAGTATTTTTTAGTATTTATATTGTTATCTATAATTTATTTTGTGTGTTTTATGACATAAGAATACAATTTTCCCCCAGTGATTATCTAATTGTCTCACCACAGTTTAATTAATTCATATTTTTTCTTTGATTTGAATTCTTGCCTATACTAAATACTCATGTCTATTTTGGAACTTTTATTCCTTTCTATAATACTAATCTGTCTTTTTTTACTCCAGCACCATGATATTTTATCTATTGTAGTTTACTTGGTATCTAATAGTGTGTCTTTTTCTTAAATTCTTTCCTCCCATCCCAAATTTTTGTGGCTAGTATGATGCATTTAGTATTCCCGAGGCATTCTAAAATAATCTGTTCAAGTTAAAAAAATAAGATTGGAATTTTGATGGGGCTTGCAGTAAGTTTTAAATTATTTTTGGGAGAGCTTCTATATTTATAATACTGCTTTCCTCTAAAGAATATGTTAATGTCTCTACAATTATACATCTTATTTTAAGTCCCTCCATACAGTGTTATAGTTTTCTTTATATAGAACATAAGCATTGCTTTGAAGTTTATTCTTAATTTTTATATATGTTTTTGTTAATTTTGTGAATGAGATTTTTTTGCCATTATATTTTCTGTTTAAATCTTATATATAGAAAATCACATTGATTTTTTAATATTCATTTTGTAAGTAGCCATTTAAAAATCGTAAATATAAGTACTTTTTCCAGAGCCCTTTCTTGTCCATTTAAAAAAATTTGTTTCCAAGAGTATCAAAATGGTAATAACTAAATTCTGTAGTTGGAGAGACAGATGGAGAGAAATGATGTGGCTTGTGTAAGTACTTTTAGTAGGTTGGTGGCTGCCTTTGGACCAGAGAAGCAGAGAAGAGCCTCTGAAAGAGCCAGGTAGGACCAGTGAGGACCCCAACAGCAGGAGAGGACCCCTGCTGTCGTGGTTAGGCCTACCGGTGTGACAGGCAGATGCCACTTCACTGGCCAAGTCTGACAGGGTATCAGGGCTGTGTAGAGTGCCACATTAACACAAACGTGAGGCTTCATCTCTATGGGAAGGACTTGTCTGCCATGGGCACATCAGGTAGTCAGGTGGCCTGTGTCCTAGGAGGAGGAAGAGCAGACTGGGAAGTCAGACAGAACCGAGGACTCTCTCCTTTCCTGTTTACTGGCCATCTGGCTTTAGTCAGTCAAATTATATGACCTCTTTGAGTTCCAGTTTTCTCATCTCTCAAAATGAGGAAATGAAGGCTTGCTGCATTGAGTGTTTAATTAGGGTAAATTTTATATATATATATGGCCTAGCACAGAGACAGGATCATTAGTATTGCTCAATAAACAATTGGTTATCATCTCTTCTTCTTTAGTTCGGTATTCTATAAGACATCTGGGAGAAAAACCAGTTCCTAATATGTATATGACACAAGTAGAAAAACAAAGTTAATGTCTTGCTATTCTATGGCTGTATTTTTATTCCTTTTCTTCATTTAGCTCTTTTCTTCTTTTCTTTCCTCTTTTACCTCCTCCACCAAGAGTCTGAGACTTTCCCGTGCTACCTACAACACTTAAATTGAAATTACTTTCAAAGTTGGACCATCATCGTGATGATAATGATACAAAAAACATTTATACACTTCAGAGATTTGATTGTATTGGATTTGTATACACACACACACATACACACACACAACAGGCTACCTCCTACTTTATGAGTGAGAGAAGCACCACCTTTTTTGGTTTTCATTCATTGAGATTGATAATGAAGTCTCTTAAGCAGATTCTTGCCTGGCTTCATGAATGATTGAACAATTTTTTATTGAATTTCTGATTTTTGGCCAAGGAAATTCTCTCTATTAGAAGAGATGAAATGGAACCCCTAGACATTCTTCTGATATATTGATGTTATTGTATTTTGAATTGAAAGGAACCTTAGATGGCATATAGCGTTTTGCCATTCTGTAGGTATAAGGAAACTGAAGCCCAGGGCTTAAGTGTCATGATCAGAGTCACACAGTGCCATGATTTGAACTAGAGTCTAGGTCTTATGTCATCTCACACATGCAGATAACAAGACAGTGGTTTGGGAGGGCAGAGAACCCTCCCCTCTTGACTTCCTGTGTCTTGGTAGAGTTCTTAGTGCTCACCTGCCATTAGTTTTTGTCCATAGTGGCCTCTACAGAGAAGGCCATTCTCTCCCAATCAGCTGAGTTTCTAATCAACAAGAAGCTCTGGACCCATTCACATTTCCCAGAGAGAAACTATTAGACATAAAACCCTTGTTGTTAATAGTTTGCCCTCCAGTCCCCTCTGTGTGGAGTGCTGTCTAATGCTAGGTAAGGCTAGCCTTGGACAAAGTGAGGACAATAGTCTGTGTGTTGAACCTTCTCCCATTTCCGTTTTAGCTTTGGAGTCAGGCCAACTTGAATTCAAATCCAGCCTTCAGCAGTTACTAGCTTTGTGACCTTGGGCAAGAAACTTTACTTTTTGGGGTCCCATTTTCTTTATGTGTAAATAAGGATAATATTTACTTTAGGGTTTTTGTTTTACAATTGAATGAGATAATTCCCTCATTTATTCCTAAAGTATTGATTGCATGGTTCTATGCTGGGCCATTGGTTGGTACTTACTAGGGACTGAGCAGCGAGAACAGGGGCCCAACCCCATGCTTCCCAGAGCTTGTGTTCCAGAGTAATGCCTGTAGAAGGCTAGATATGTTGTAGATTTTTAGCAAATGGCCATTTTTCCCTAATCCCTATTGATTGTGGGTGTCCTTCTACTAATACAAGAATAATTTTTTATGATTTAATTTTAAACTTCTTTGTAATATAAATGAAAATATATGTATTTATCCAAAAATATGTGGAAAAAACCTGAGTTGCCCTTTATTCTCACTTCAGTAGAAACTGTTTTAAGAGTTTTGAAGGAAAGGTAATCATTTTCTTTCAATAGATTCAAATCCCTATGTTAGTTTTTTTTTGTTGTGTTGTTAAATAGTACATAAAATTGATACATTTCTGACTTCAATGTTGGTATTTAGGTAAGTATAAATATTTTCTTTTTCTGATTGTCTTTGATAAATTGTAATAGATCACAGATTATGTGTGTGTTACCTGTGTAGCAAAGGGGAAGGAATGAAGACTTGTCCCAAATTATACATGCATCAGTGAGACAGGTGACCAGTCACACCTTTGCTCCTTGATGACTGGTAAGTAGGCAGACTGCATCTTCATGGGCAGCTATGCCAGGCCAGGCTATAGTGGTCTCAGTAAATGCTTATTGATTAAATGCATCGATTTTTATATGTGTTAATGCCTTCACAAAAGAATATTAGTGTGTTGTCCCTCCAAAACCTCAGGTTCTCTTTAGGTACTAGTACACATGGACTTAACCTCTGTAAACATTTTTGTTAATTTTAAGAATATTTTTTCAGTTACATCAATTGAAAATCACTCCAGCCAGGATAATTATGAAAAAAAAAGTGGAGTAGAGAAGAAAAAAGTCAGAAGAACAGATAGCATGGGGGATTTTGCAGTAGAGACTTGGGAGAGAGGAGGCAGGGAGGTGGGGCTGGGTGCGGGAACCCGGCTCCTTCACCTGCTCCAGGTCTGGAGCCACCCAGTGTGGCTGGGGGTGGCTCCTGGCTTGAAGTTAGGAGAATTGGGAGTGAAATTTGAGACATACTCCCCAGTTTATAGAGTAGTTAAATGAAGTTCTACAAAGCCTTTTCTGTTCCAAATGCTTTCGTTTGGTCTTTATCTCAGGAACCATAGTAGGATCTGAGAAATAGGAACGAGCAACTCTGAGATAGAAAAGCAGAAAGACATTGAACATTCAGGGAGCCAGAATTTTTGCAACAAAAAAATATGCATTTACAACTTCTGCATTAAAGCTGCAGGTGTGAGATTCTAAAAATATTTTAGAGTACTACAAGGGATGATAAGCGGAAATGAATAGCGAAGTATCTGTTGATAATATTTTGAAATTTTGCAAAATAGCAAGCTATTGTGATTGTGTTATTTTAATGAATGCATACATATTTATGGGGGCTCACTCAGCCACATTCTTTTGCCCCTATAAATGATAGACTTTATCAAAAACAAATTCTCATCTCTTGGGGTGGGGATGGGTTATGGAGAAGCCTTGTACTTGTTATAGAGTTATTGAGTCTCAGTGGTGCAGCCTTCAGAATAGGACAGAAGCATCTTCACTCTTCTTTTTTGACTGAGGTTCCTCCTTTATATCCTACAGTATAAGAATGCTGGAGTGATTGAATTGGAAGCGTGTGTCAAAGCGGTACGTGTCCTTGCTATTCAGAAGCGGAGCATGGAAGCCTCAGAATTTCTTCAGAATGCAGTTTACATTAATCTTCGACAGGTGAGTGTATGCCCGCCTCTAAGTGGAAGAGTTAGTACAGTTCTTGTGAAATTCATTCACTAGTGATCAGCTTATTTTGCTATTCTAAGATTCAGTATGGCATGGTAAAAACTGGAGTCTTAACTTGATATCCTTATTAATGTGGTTATTTGTATGTTTTACTTCTTTATTTTGTGGTATGTTACTTTCAAAATTCAGAATTTGCTGTTGACATTTTTTGATTGGAGAAATAACTTTGCCTCTTACTAGCTTTGCAACTTTGAGGGGCTGGGGTGCAAATGTGTGGCTGGGGCTAAGCACTGAGTGTCTGGGGAGCCAGAAGTAATTTCGGGGCCAGAGTGGTTTTGTTTGTGAGGGACAGTGAGGGGAAAGATGCTTCAAAGGCAGGTTGGGTCAGGACCTGGTGAAGATCATGCATAAAAGTAAAGAACGCTAGACCTTATCAGGTAGGCAAGAGACTCCTTGTGGAATCCAAGCTGGGGAGCAGTCCCATGGGCTTGGCTTCGAAGCCCACCTCTGCTACCTGTTAGCTGCATAACCATGAGCAGAATCACTTGGTGTGTCTGATACCGAATGTCGGTCTCTGTGAAGTGGTAGAATAACAACTGATATGTTGCTTATTAGGACTAGTTTAGATGAGATACTTCATGTCCAGTTCTGTTTTAGTGCCTATGCTGTGAGTGACTGTGATGGGCAAGGGTTATTATCAGGTTGTAGGGCTTAGGAGGACGGTGTTGTGACAGAGCAGAAAATGGATCTTGCCTTTCAAACGGATCCTTAAAAGGCCTGAAGCTACAGAATTGCAGACAGTTTGGTCGGCAGCCGGTGCAGGGAGGACTTTGACACTAATTTGCCCTTAGCGACTGGAGTTGCCTTTGCAAATTAATGTTGAAAATTTGGGCTTGCTGCAAAGCTGTTTTCACAGGTGGATATACAAATACACATATTTTATAAAATAAAATGTTTTCACTTAAAATCTGTGGGAATTTGTTGCTGTTTATAACAGCCCTTCCTTTGCTGTTTGCTTAGTTTTCCTGTGGACCACTAGAGGTCAGCAAACACCGCGGCTCTCCTGCAGCTGGGCGGCGGGGATGGTGCAGAGGCGGCTGCCTGGCCTTTTGAGTTTCCCCAACACGATCCTTTGCTGTTGTTGACTCATCTCCATGTTTGTTTGCCAGATGAACAGGCAGCAAAATAATGAGTTCTGGTGGGATTTTATAATAACAATAAAAAAGAAGGGCCTGTAGTTTTTCTGAAATAGAACCAGCTTTTGGTTCTTGATCAAGTGTGTTTGTTCTATTGCAGAATTGATGTGTTATATCTGTTCCTGGAAATGATTTTGGCTAATATGGAAATTTTGAAAGGAGCTGAGATATGATTATTGCAGGTTCCTTCTGCTTTAAGAATCCCTGTGCACACATAAAAACTGATAAATAATACATTTGGATTTAGTGGTATTGGAAAGGGTTTCTTCATTTTACAGAATTCAGTGCAGAATTCTCCTCTTTGTGTTCAGGGACACAGATTAACCTGTCTTTTCTTTAGTTGTTTTGGTGAGTAATTTATGGTAATTATCTATGATTAACAAATGACAGCACACGTTTCATTTAATAATCGGCTTTCTACGAATTTGTGTGTTGCACATGTAGATTTTACAGGTACATGGTGAGGGAGACGTAGATGGAAGGAGCATGGACTTTGGCACCCCAGATTGAGGTTTAAGTCACCATTTCCTCCCTGTGTGATTTGGAATAGTTGTGTAACCTCCTTAGCCTGTTTCTAAATCTGTGAAATGGGAATGATGATTTTCACTTCTAGAGTTGTTTTAAGTTGTAAATGGTATAATAATGCATACAAAGTGCTAAACACACTGATTTGCACATGCAAAGCATTCAGTAGATGTGTTTGCCTCATTGGTAATGTATCGAAGGAATAAAGGCAGCTCCTGTTGTTGAGGTCCCATTAACCAGCACTTTACTAGGTTGTGAATTTGGGCTATTTCCTTTAATCCTTATAATTCTGTGTTCCAACTGCAGTTATTCCTATTTACAGAGGAGGAACTCCAGGCTAAAGAAAGGCTGTGTAACTTGTCCAGAGTCATACCATAATTTCAGAGGGGAAGGGGCCTCTGGGAAGTGTGCTTGGTCTCTCTTTCCTTCAGTCAAGTTCCACACCGGGTGCCAGGCCCGAGGCACTGTGTGGGGCTGTCTGCTGACCCTTGAATATTCAGTGGGCAGCAAAACAGACATGGTCCTGCACTGACTGAGCTTAAGTCTACAGTGGGAACCGGGCACTAAACAGATAAACATAAAAATAGGTAATTACAAATTTGATCATTTCTACAAAGCAAAAGAACATGCCCTGCCACGTAGACCTGGGGAATTTTCTAGCTGAGGCTGCTCTAGTGGTATAATCTCAGTAATATAAGTTCTGTTACCACACAAAGACGACAAAAAGGCAAAGCCTCTCCATTATCAAATAAGAGGAAACTTACTGATAATACTAATTAAGCAGCTGGCTCCTTGGAGGCATTTAACTAGGTGCTTTACAGATCTTAGCCATAATCATCGTGACAACTTTGCTAAGCAGTTTATTGTGCCCAATTTTAGAGATGAGAAATTTTAGAGATGAGACAGGAGAGTTTGCTGGATACCCAGCATTATCTCATAAATACCATTTTTGCTGTTTAAGCCTAGTTTGTTTTGATTCTAAAATCCAAGCTCTGTGAACTGAATCATGTAGTTGCCTCCAAACAACCCAAATTATTGAAATTAATTTTTTTTAATTCTTAGTAGAAAATGGCAATTGATAGTAAGAGAAATTGGTAGTAAGGAATTGTTTGAAAAACTAGAAAAAAAATCTGACCGTACCAGACTTGAGAACATACTCTAGGATCAATGTATAGTCAATCCAATACCTTTCGCTTCCTATAAACCTAATGTTCAGGAATGATTGTGAGCCATTTGAGTACATTTTGGCTCATGATACTATTGACTGAGACCTGCAACCTCTTTGTTCTTGGTTAATTTTCTCTTCAAAGCCATTCAAATTTTATGCAGGCTATTCGTTCAGATGTAAGAATAGCCTTTTTAAAATTTTTGATGCATTTCCTTAATGAAGCTGTTGCTAAGGAAACCCAGCAAAAAACTGGTAGATATGCACATAATAATTACAAGTTCAGAACTTTATGTCAATTTAAGCTCAAAATCAGAGGGATGGGGAGATTCAGGAAAGGCTTTTTAACATAGAAGGGGAAAGTACTAAGAATGCAGCTTAGCTAAGGCTGAAACTGTTCAGTCTTGCCAGCAGGGTGCCTGGCTTTCAGAGATGGTTTGTGGGGAATTCATGGTTCTCACAAAGAAACTGCTGGATGGGGAAGGAGGAAAGTCGAGTTCCTTATTGGAGAAGGAAAAGAGAGAAGGAACTGAGACATTTCTGGCTCAACAAGAGTCTGGGATATGGCATGCCACCTTGTCTTTAGGAGAGAGGAGTTTCATGGGAAACAGACTTATAAAGAAACCTCCTGAGTGAGTCAAAGCTGCAGAGAAATGAGTAGACCAGGTGGGTCTGTGATACCCAGCTGGGCTTTGGATGAGGAGCTGCCTGCAAAGATGTGGGAGTCTTTGACCTGATCTTTAGGTTGGCATTTCACATCTCCATTTGAAGCCCAATAAAGGGATGAAAGAGGGAGGGGACTAATAGGAAAAGCTGGAGACTGGAGAATGAGCCACATACATGTGCCATGGAGTTGTCATATGTAACACAGGGAAGAATGATGCTCAGTAATAAGAATGATGCTTCAGAATTTCCCATGTGGGGCCATGCCAGCAATTGGTGTAGATATTTATCTCACGGACGTTGTGAACCTTGTAGCTTATCATCTTTTTCTTTTTGTTTGAGCTGCTAGGAACCTTAGAGCTGAATCTGTGGTCTACCCTTAATAATGACAACTACTTCATGGCATACATTTTTGTGATTTGACCTTCCCCAGGTTTCCTTTAATTACAGTCCTCATTTTCTCTTCACCCTGATTTTTATCTTTTTGTTGTTAAATTATATGTGTTTAAAAAATTGATTTTAGATGCTTTTTCAGAATGAGGCAGAATGTAAATAAATGCGTAAACAGAGCATATCACAGACACATATTGCTTTTAGAAATTCTAAACTGTTTACCTTAGGGGTTACCTTAAAGCTGAAATGAATATTAAAGTGATACATTTTTAATAGAAAAGTTTGGTAATTCATGCATATTCTGGAGCAGGGACTGTATCTTAGTCATTTTTATAGTCACCATGCCAAGCACAATGCTTGTCACAGACCAGGCATTTATTAATGTTTATTGGATGAATAAAGCCAGCGATGATGCATGCTTCATCCTGTGGTTCTTGCCAGCATTGGCACCATTCATCTGAGCGGCAGTGACAGCAGTGACCATCGGTGGGTTTGCAAGGCCTTGTACCAAGGGCTTTATATCCATTTCTGCATTTAACACATTGACTGCCACACGCCACACTAGAAAAAAAATTTTTTTCCCTGGGGCCACAGTGTTTTATTATGAAAATAGAGTAAAAACTCTGAAAACAAAACGATCCTTTCTAATTTCATGAAAAATTTATTTTTTATTGTTTTCTGTGCATGAATTATATACACCCTGAAACATAATTCTTGTGGCTCCCAAGGTGAAGAGACATGTGAGTTATGTATGTATGCCTCACAAAGCCCTGGGCTTAAAACCAGTGTGAGTTCAGTATAACTCACTTGACATTTAATGTGTTAATCCTTAAAACCCTCCACGAGGGATTATTTTTATTATTTTATACTCATAACGTATAATACATTTTTATTTGGAAAGACTTCAAACCTTCAGAAAAGTTGCAAGAGTAGTACAATGAACACTTAATATGCCTTTCACCTAAAAGGACAGTGTTTGTCCTTTTATGTCAGGGTTATTCATTTAGCATAGGTTTTCAAGGCTCATTTATGTTGCAGCATGAATCAGTACTTCGTTCCTTTTCATGGCCAGATAGTATTCCACCATGTGGATGTGTTATGTTTTCTCTATCCATTCATCAATTGATGGGCATTGGGTTGTTCCCACCTTTTGTCTAACATGAATAATGCTGCTATGAACATTCATGTACAAGTTTTATAGGAACACAATTTCCAATTTTCTTAGTATATACTTGGGAGTAGAATTGCTGGGTCATATGATAACTTATGTTTAACTTTTTGAGAAACTTTCAAACTGTTTTCCAAAGCAGCTGTACCATTTTACATTTCCATCGTCAATGTATAGGGATTCCAATTTTTCCACATCCTCATCAACGCTTGCTGTCTATCTTTTGGTTATAGCCATCATAGTGGGTGCGAAGTGGCATCTCATTTCGGTTTTGATTTGCATTTCACTGATGGCTGATGATGCTGAGCATTTTTTCATGTGCTTACTGGCCATTTGTATATCTATTCAAACTCTTTGCCAATTTTTAAATTGGGTTTTATTTTCTTTTTGTGGTTCAGTTGTAAATTCATTATATATTCTGGATACTAATTCCTTATCAGATATATGCTTTGCAAAATTTTTCTTCCATTCTAGTGTGTCATTTCACTTTTTTGATGGTGTCCTTGGCAGCACAAAAGTTTCTAATTTTGATGAAGTCCAGTTTATCTATTTTTTCTTTCATCACATGCTTTTTAGTGTTATGCATAAGAAACCATTGGTAACCCAAGGTGGAAAATTTACTATGTTTTCCTTTAGGAAGTTTAGAGGTTCAGTTTTCCATATAGGTCTGTGATCCATTTTGACTTAATTTTTGTTTATCATGTGAGATGGGGTCTAGCTTTATTCTTTTACATGTGGATATCCAGTTGTCCCAGCACCATTTGTTGGGAAGACTATTCTTTCCCCATTCAATGGTCTTGGCACCCTTGTGGAAAATTACTAAATGTGAGATTTTTTTTTTAAATTCTTAATTCTATTCCACTGATATGTACATGTATATCTATACTTATGCTCATACCATACTATCTTGATTACTGTAGCTCTGTAGTAAGTTTCGTTCTTCTTTTTTAAGATTATTCTGGGTATTCTGGGTCTCTTGCACTTTCATATGAATTTTAGGATAAGCTTGTCTGTCAATTTCTCCAAAGCAGCCAACTGGGATTTTGATAGAGATTACATTGAACCTGTAGATAAATTTGGGGAGTTTTGCCATCTTAACAATATTGCCTTCCAAACTATGAACATGGGATGTCTACAATAAAGAGTCAACGAATCCTCCTTTTCAGGGAAAAAAGGAAGACACATTTAGTTGGCAGCCTTCTATCACTTGCCAAAACTTAGAATTTTACTTTTTTGTTTTAGTTGATTGTTTTTTACATTGGCTGTTTTATAATAAGAGAGGCATCTTATATTATTGTCATGTTTAGATTAGATATTCTAGGAATCACTGATATCGTCCATTGAATATGGATTTTATTAACCTTTTAGATTGTCTTCTCATTTTCCTGCTTTAGCCCTTTCTTAATTTTGTATGTCCTTTCAATTCTCTATTCTAGTTGGGGCCTTAATTTTTTTATGTTTATGCAAATTTAATTCTAATACATAATTCTTTATAAAACAAACAATATATGGGGACAAGTGATTTATCCTAGCATTTCTTTTCTGTATGTTTGTTTCACTTTAAATGTATAAGGTACAATGTGAAGATTTGGGGCTGATATTAATTCTCTTAGAGGAGGAGTGACATCAGCAAGATGGCAGAATAGGACTTTTCAGCACTTGTCCACCACAGCAACACCTGCCTGACAACCATTGACACACAAAAACAGAGAAACTCAGTACTCTTCAGTATAGAAAGGTGAATGCAGAGAAAGGCCATAGTCAAAGTTCATGTAATTGTCAAAGTACATATAAGCCTGCTCGGTCACTGCTTTCATTAGTGAAAGTAGGCAGTACTTCTTGAAGGCAAAGGAGTTGGTTTTTAAGGTTATCCAACAATGAATCAAAGGGAACTGGGATGATCAGAGTCAAGCTTCGACTTTGCTTCAGGTACCACTTTTGAATGAAGATTTCATCCCTCTAGCACATGGTGAATACACCTGGTAGTCTACTAGCCTTTTAGGTACCTGTCTAAGAGTGTGGAGCACAGCACCCTGCATCACCCATCTCTCTGTCCATCTTCCCAGGCACCTAGAACAAGGCAGAGTGAGAACATGACAGAGTGAGTCCTCATTGGCTTTTCTGTCTCCTCCACTATCCCATGAACTTTTGAGGGACCAGGTCTTATTTAACTTTTTTTTTCATTCTTCCCTCTGAATGATTATTATTATTATTTTTTTTTTTTGAGACAGAGTCTCACTCTGTTGCCTGGGCTAGAGTGAGTGCCGTGGCGTCAGCCTAGCTCACAGCAACCTCAAACTCCTGGGCTTAAGCAATCCTTCTGCCTCAGCCTCCCAAGTAGCTGAGACTACAGGCATGCGCCACCATGCCCGACTAATTTTTTCTATGTATATATTTTTAGCTGTCCGTATAATTTCTTTCTATTTTTAGTAGAGACAGAGTCTCGCTCTTGCTCAGGCTGGTCTCAAACTCCTGAACTCAAACGATCCGCCCGCCTCGGCCTCCCAGAGTGCTAGGATTACAGGCGTGAGCCACTGCGCCTGGCCCCTCTGAATGATTAAAACTGAAAATGGATCCAATTACTTTAGGCAGATTTTTTTTTTTTTTTTTTTTTAAGAGGCAGGGTCTTGCTCTGTTATCCAGGCTGGAGTGCAGTGGTGCAGTCACAGCTCACTACAACCTTCAACTACCGGCTCAAGGTTGTACTCTCTCCTCAGCCTCCCGAGTACCTGGGACTACAGGTGCATGCCACCATGCCTGGCTAATTTTTAAAAGTTTTTGTAAAGACAGGGTCTCACTGTATTGTCCAGACTGTTTTTGTCTCACTATATTGCCCAGGCTGTTTTTGAACTGAGCTCAAGCAGTCCTCCCGCCTTGGCCTTCCAAAGTGCTGAGATTACAAGTATGAGCCACCGCACTATATGCTTTCTAAAGAAAAGCTTTTGGTGGATGCTTTATTACTCCTGCCCTGGGATGTAGGAAAGAAAGTTATGTTTTTTCCAAACTTTTCTGACAGACACATAGAAATTTTGTGTAATTTTGAACATATATTTTCTCTCCATATAATTATGACTAGACATAATTGTGGCGAGAAACAGAATGTGTTTTCCATACCTGGGAATGTGTGGTCTCTGCCGTTTTCCATCCTGCATTCCTCTGTGGTCATCACTTGAGTGCTATCATCAGGCTGTGTCAAACCATCTGCCACTGCCTTGTTCTTCAGATCACTGCAAGGTCCCATGTTTGAGAAGGCTGATGGGGGTTAGGCATTTTCTAGATCATCTTTGGCTGGCTAATTTGAGGTTAGAATGTGTGAGTTCACAGGCATTAACTAACAATAGTATTTATTATTTCTTGAACACTCAGAATTGTAGGCTTATGCTAGGTGTCCACATTATTTCATTTTGTCTTTCCAACAATCATAATTAGAGTTGATTATCTCCACTTTGTAGATAAGGCAAGTGCAAAAGCCAGTGATGTGCAGATTTGGCACTGGAACTTGGGACTTTCTGACTCTAGCCTATATTCCTCCCTGTATCTTCCTGCCCCAGACTAGTCCTATATCTTGAGTTTCCCACTAATATTACCACTTTCTTTCTCGTTAGTAGAATAAAGCAGATCTAAACTTACTTTCAAGTGGAAATGGAAGAGTGAATTAATATTTGAATTCCCCAGAGTCTGTCTTGTGAGTAAAGCTACTTGTCTTGAGCAGTCTTTGAGCCACTTCCATTGGAACCTCACATAAACATCTGGGCCCTGAACTCAGACTTCGTGACTGTGCAGCCTATTGAAAAATTAGAGCAAAGATGTGCTGATTAATATTGCCTCGAAGAACAGCAGGTTGGAGATGAGTTTGGGGATTTGATTTCATTTTAAGATTTCATGAGGATCTTGGCCTAGTATTTTGCCGAGGACCATTTCGTGTTCCCCAGATCCTTGTGCTGTAGGTGTCCATGTTGACCTAACACGACTTTGTCCTGAGGGTCCCAGGGCTCACTGCTAACAAGAAGCTTGTTAGTCAAGTGTCTGCCTGGTGCTCAAAAGCAGTCATGTCCAAGCTTTTCCCATCAAGGATCCTTTTCAGGGCTTGAAGTGATTTCAATTCCATCTGTAACATAGTGTTTATCATTTGCTTTCTTATTACATTCAAATGATAAAAAGAAGATTGAAATGATATATTATCATTCAGAGTATTACAACCTTTCATCTTAGATAGGTTCCATGAAAGAATCAATGGGAGTTCAGATGGATTGGAGATCAAGGCTTGTGACCTTCCCTGGCTGTCACCTTTATTTTAGATGGTGGTCCCTTTAAGGGCACTGGGTAAGATCACTATTTGTTTTATCTTCCCCAACATCTTTTATCGTGTTTGGTACACAGCAGGTACAGTTGAAGGTTTAGGAGTTTGCAGGTTTGTGATAAAGGCATTATGCACGCCTGCCTCCCGTTTATATATCTTCTCAATCCTCTGCCACGTTGAATATCCCACAGCACTGGAATCTCTTTCTGCAGCTGTACTGCACACTCCTGGAAAACAGAGGCTGTGTCCCATTCAAATTTGAATATCCATGAATCATAGACCTGGACAAGAAGCTTCTAGAAGAAAACATAGGAGAATATCTTTGTGACCTTGGCAAAAGTTTCTTAGACAAGGACACAGGAAGCACTAACCATAAAAGACAAAACTGATAAATTGAGCTATGTCACAATGTAATGTTTCTGCTTATCAAGACTCCCTTAGGAAAATAAATTGGCAACAGACTGGGAGAAAATATTTGCAAAACATATATGACTAAGGACTTACATTCAGAATATAAAAAGAACTTCTACAACTCAATAATAAACCAATGATATAATTTTAAAAACTGTCATAAGATTTGAGCAAACACTTCATAAAGGAAGATACACAAGTGGCCAGTAATCATATAAAAAGTGTTCAACATCATTAGTTATCAGGGAAATGCAAATTAAAGCCACCAGTATGGCTAAAATTAAAAAGACTGATAACAGCAAATGTTGGTGAGCACGTGGAGCAACAGTGATTCTCACACAGCATTGGTGAGAGTGTGAAATGACCTTTCACTTTAGGAAAGGTCTGGTGGTCCTGGGTGGGGGGTGGTGGTGACATACACATGAATAATTTAGGAGACAGAGAGAGAAATGATAGTCTAGAATGGTTATGAGAATTTAGGAAAGAAGTGGCAGCTTGCAGCTAAAGGACATGAAGACAGGCTTCTTGGAGAGGATGACATTGGAATGGTGTCTTTGAAGAAGAGTCAGAGCAGATGTTGGGGGCAAGAGCCCCTCAGACAGAGGGAGGCAGGAGCCGAGAGCCGAGGCAGGGGCGCTCAGGGAACCCCTGTGCCCTGGAGCATCTTCACCTGGTTGAGTCCTGTCATCCCCTGTCTGAAGCAGGGTCTGCCCTTTTCACCCTTATTCTGTGTCAAAGGACATTTTGTTGCACTTGACACGGTTGTTCTGTTTCTTTGTTCGCTGGGTGACTGCCATCTTCCCTGTTGATTCTAAGCCGGGAGGACTAGCCTGTCCTGGCATGCAGGCCCCTGGGTGCAGGGTCTGTGCCTGTTTTGTTCACTGCTGTGTCTCCCCCCACAGTAGTGGCTGGCACAGAGTGGGCATTCCATAAATATGTGTTGGCAGAATAAGAAAACAAATGAATTAAAGTTGTTCAGTTTGGCTAGACCATAGGTAGGAAGTGGGACCTAGAGTTCCAAGGGCAGCTTGGGGCTAACTACCTTAAGAGGGCCTGGTGTGCCCGTGAAGGCATTCGGGCTTCATTTTATAGTACTGAAGGGTTCCTGAGTGGTTTCGAGGTGGGGGTTGTCTTAGTCTGTTTGGGCTGCTGTAAAAAGTACCATAGACTAGGTGGCTTATAAAGAACAGAAATTTATTTCTCACAGTTCTGGAGTCTGGGAAGTCCAAGATCAAGGAGCTGGCAGATTTGGTGTCTGGTGAGGGCTGCTTCCCTGTTCACAGATGGCCATCTTTTCTCTGTGTCCTCACATGGTGGAAGGGGTGAGGGAGGTCTCTCTGGGGTCTCTTTTATAAGGGCACTAATCCCATTTATGAGGGCTCTACCCCCATGATCATCCACCCCCCAAAGGCCCCAGCTCCTAAGACCATCACCTTGGGGTTAGGTTTCAACAAGTGTTTTTAGGGGGGCAGGGAATACAAACATTCCGACCATAGCAGGCATGATGGGCTCCGAGCTGTGCTTCAGGAGTGTTATTGTAGCCAGGGTATGTGGGTGAATTAAGGAAGGTAGAGAAAGGTGGTGTGAAGATGACTCAGGTCTAGGGCCCAAGCAAGGGCCATGACAGTGGGTGCTGGGGTGGGGAATGGGTGGAGGGTTTAAAGGGCATAGATTGGAAGGGTGTTCAAACTTAGGTTCTGAGCTCACAGAAATATCTGGGAAGCACGTTTATTGTCCAGGGCAGGGAGGTGGAGAACCACTTCCTTAGCAGCGTGCCTTGAGCAGCAGTGTGGGCCCTGCCTTCCTTCCTCTCTGAAGATAGCTGCGGTGCAGTGAGGTGAACACCATGCAGTGAGCAGAGCCCGGGCCCAGAGTCAGGTCTTGTCTGTGATACTTCTTGGCTGTTTGATTTTGTGCAGGTTATTAATGTCTCTCTGAGCTTCAAATGTCCTTATCTACAAGTTCATGGGATTGTTGCTTTGATTAAATAAGGTATGTTAAGGTTGTCAGTATGTAGTAGTAGATGCTTAAGAATCAGAAGTTGTTATTACTACATCACAGGGTTGTTGGGAGGATTCAGTTAGGTCTTGGATGAAAGAAAACTTTTTGTAAGCCATGAAGTCTTAAGTCTAAGTTAGGTGGTGTTATTATTAACAATTTATTATCAAGTTACATGGCTTTATATATTCTGGGGTTTTAAGAATTTTTGTATTTGATGAAAGTCCCTGCCAAAATCCTACTGTCTACATGAACTCTTGTTCCGTGCCTCGCCTCGCCCCGCCTCGCCTCGCCCCGCCCCACCTCGCCCCGCCCCGCCCCGCCCCGCCCCGCCCCGCCCCGCCTCGCCTCGCCTCTCCTCTCCTCTCCTCTCCTCTCCTCTCCTCTCCTCTCCTCTCTCCTTTCCTTTTTCTTTTCTTTGATAAAGGAACTTAAAGTAGATGTCTTATGTGATGTGTAGCAAATACCTTTGTTCAGAGAATCTGGGCCTTATTAGCAGAATGACAGGCTACACTTGAAGCAATGTGCTCGTCAAAGGTTTTGGAGTGTCCACAAAAACCGCTCAGTGCTTTTGTGATGTTGTCACGTCACGGGGCTGGCAACGAGGCTGTCCATCTCCTTCATGTTTCATGAGGTCTTATGTTTAACAAAAAAACTTTTTTTTATGCGTGTTTCTTGTTTCACTTACAAATTTTTTTCAAAAGCTTTTTACTTTCTTTCTGTGCTTCAGCTTTCTGAGGAAGAAAAAATCCAGCGATACAGCATCCTGTCCGAGCTCTATGAATTGATCGGCTTCCATCGCAAGTCGGCGTTCTTCAAGCGCGTGGCTGCCATGCAGTGCGTGGCCCCAAGCATCACAGAACCCGGCTGGAGGGCCTGCTACAAACTCCTCCTGGAGACGCTTCCTGGCTACAGTCTGTCGCTGGATCCAAAAGACTTCAACAGAGGTACTGAAAGTCCTGCTGCTAGAACTAAAATGATGGTTTAATTCAATTAGTCGTGCGCTGTTTGAGCACCTGCTCTACATGGCAGACTTTGTGATTGGTGCTAGTGGTACAAAGATGACTAAAATCCTGCCCTGTACTTGGGTACTCTGGGGCTTGAATTCTTAAATCTTTGTCCGTGGTAGACAGAAGTTGCCTTTGAGCTCATTGGCATGGTGTATTAACAAAATACTTGAAATACCTAAGAATTTTACTTATCTTACGAAATTTAATTAAGTTCACCAAAGTCAATGAACCAGGAATAAATATACTTGGGTGTATGTGTACACATATAGCTGTGCATTTGGTAGTAAATTCTTTTTTTTTTTTTTTTTGGAGACAGAGTCTTACTGTGTTGCCTGGGCTAGAGTGCCGTGGTGTCAGCCTAGCTCACAGCAACCTCAAACTCCTGGGCTCACGTGATCCTCCTGCCTCAGCCTCCAGAGTAGCTGGGACTACAGGCACGCGCCACCATGCCTGGCTAATTTTTTCTATATATATTTTTAGTTGTCCAAATAATTTCTTTCTATTTTTAGTAGAGACGGGGTCTCGCTCTTGCTCAGGCTGGTCTCAAACTCCTGACCTTGAGCAATCCTCCCACCTCAGCCTCCCAGAGTGCTAGGATTACAGGCATGAGCCACCACGCCTGGCCTTCAGCATCTTTTTTGTATAGTCATATCTGTTAAAAGTCTGTGCTGACTGGAAGAGCTTATGGTTTTAAGGATGAATCCAGTTCTGCTTTTAGATAATTCTGATTGTTATGGCTGTCCCCTAGATTGAATGAAAAATCACATTTCTCTTTACTTTCACCTACCTGAATATCTGAAGATACATCTACTTACCTTTTTCATACATTCAACAGATGATGTGTTACACTATTGCCCTGTGCCACATGGTGTGTTAGGTGAGTGATGCGACGGTAAAGAAGATAGTTTGGCCAGGCATGGTGGCTCACACCTGTAATCCTAGCTAGCACTTTAGGAGGCCCAGATGGGAGGATCGCTTGAGCCCAGGAATTGGAGGTTGCAGTGAGCTGTGATGGCACCACTGCATTCTAGCCCAGGCAGCAGAGTGAGACCCTGTCTCCAAAAAACAGAAGATAATTCCCGCCCTCTACAGTAAAAATAAACAGGCAGTTTCTCACATAAGACAACCCTCCACCTGTTTGCAGAGAGCTCTCTGGTGCTTTCAGAGCTTTCTTCTAATTTCTGCATCTCCAGTTGCAGTGATATTCCTGATAAGTTACATTCTCTAGACTTCTTGCCATTCTGACCATCTTCCCAAAGCAAGAGTTGAAGTTGATAGACTCCATCTCTCCTAAATCAGATTCTCAGGATGAATTCTGGTTAGCTTAGAGGAGGGGTCAGCAAACTTTTTCTGTACAGGTCCAGATAGTAAATATTTTAGCCTTTATGGCCCCTATGATCTCTGTCACAACTACTCGACTCTGCTGTTGTGGTGTGAAAGCGGCCATAGACAATATGTAAACCAATAAAACTATTTAAAAAAATAGATGGTGGTCAGGTTTGGCACAGCAACTATACTTTGCCAAACCGTTGGCTAAGAGCACAATGATATCTAAAATAATTTTTTTGCCCTAAATTACTTAAAAACATTTTTCTAAAATGCTTTCTAAAATCATTTATTTAATAAAAGGAGGGCACTGGGATTCGGAAGAGAAAAGGGAGACTAAGTGAGTAGCGTAGCAGAAGGAGGGTCTTCCCGGGAAGGATGTGAGGCGAGTGAAGGGAAGCTGGGCTGGGGCATTTGGAGCACACGCAGTGCTTTAGGCTCCTACTTCTCTGGAGGGAGGAGACCTAAACCTGGGGTGGGGGTGACTGTGCAGCTAGGGGAGAGCCTCTGTGCTCTGGCCTGTTGCGCTCTGGCCTGAAGCTGTGCTTGGAGGAGCTGAGGCTCTGTGTGCAAGCAGGTGTGTTAAGGAGGGTCCCCACAGGAATGAAGTAACCATGGATTTTTATCTTTAGGGCCCCCTTAGATGTCCTGCCTCTCTGGAGTCCCTGGGGCAAGATGGGGCAGGCAGAATGCTGATTAGGGTAGATGGTACACTTCTCTGTTCCTGTATGAGAGCACACCATATCTGTCTTTTATGTGACCTTGCCAGGTCTCCTCCATTCTGTACCCATGCTGTGGACTTTTTTAATTAAACGTGGGCTTGACATTTGTCTCTGTTAGACGTTATCAGTGACACTGACTCATGTTGTTGCTCCAGTTTATTTTGAACCTGGATTCTGTCCCTTGCTTTTGTTTCAGCTGTTGATGGTATTGAGTGAAAGAGGTCAAGAATAGAATTTGGGACCCTTTCTAACAGGTCTCCTATTCTCTAGAGATTTCTTGTGTTTTGCTTTGTGCTGGACACCAAGCCCTGTGTTGAGGAGAAACACATGGATGAGCCAAGCTCCTGCCTGATCTCAGCCACATCTGAACCCATTCAGTGGTTTTCTCTGCCAGATCGTGTTTTACCATCTTGCCCAAACAGACGTCATGATAGGATTTTTTCACCTGCCCTATCACCTGCTCTCCCTTTCTCTAATTTCTTTTTCCTCTGTGTTCCCCCAAGAGATGGATGGAACCTGTGGTTTGCTGAGCCCCTGTTTCATGACTGGCACTTTTAGTTGGACCTGAGCATACATGAATTAAGACTGATGACGTGTGCTTTTCATACTGGTCTCTGTCTTCTACATATGAGGAACTTCAGGGCAGTCAGGTGCTTCCCCAGAGATTGTTGTGGCCTCTGCACCACACCTAGTGTGGGCCTTTAACTGGCTTCTCAGGGCTGCTTCCACCCTTAGACAGCTGTGCCCCAGCTGTGCTCACAGGACTGTCCTTAGTTCCCCAGAGCACTGTTAAGACCATGTGGTCCTTAACAGAACTTTATTTTGGTGCCTGAGGAACTCATAGTTGAGAAATTAAAACCTTCATAAAGGATTACTAGGGAGGATGAGGAAAAATAAAAAAAAAAAAAAAGAGAAAACGAAGAGAAAGAGAAATGAAAACCTTCAAATGGGACCATCATTGCTGATGGAGTCCTTGGGCGGACCTCTGCGTTAGCTGTCTCTGCTCTGGGCTCTGAGCCTGGCCCTCACAGTGGGGGGCTGGCCCCTTGCCCCACCGAGTCTGGGTCTGGCTCTTTCTGCACTTCAAAAAGAGGAAGATGCCTTCCTTGTGGCTTCCATTTTTTTGTTCCAGAAATGAGGACAACACCTCATGGCAGGTAGCAGATGCCTGGAGTGAGGTCTGGGTGTACATACTTGAAAGATTCTCACATGATTCTGAGAAGACTGATCTAGTTCTTACCCTCCTTTACGGATGGTGGTGGGCTTTCGCTCAGTGTTGTTTCTGCTGGGAGAAAGGGAGGGGACAAGCAAGGAAGGCTCTTGGTCTAGGATGACCACACGGTGCAGTGCCAAGGTCAGCTAAGGCATGAGAGGAAGGCGTGAAGACTGATTAACAGGTTGCTGGATTTGGGGAGCCAAGGTCAGACTGAGCCAGGATGAGGGATTTGGGATCTCAGTAAGATTTGCTGTTGCCCTTGTGGCTGGTGTGTTTCATAGGAAGCTCAGCTGGAGCCAAAGCTACAAACGGGAATCAGTGAAGAGATGACACACTTTTCCAGAAGAGCTTGCTTCTTGCATCCTCACTGGTCAGAGTTTTACTTTATTCCTGTCCATGGAGTGCCTGGCATTCTGGGGACTGGCTCCTAGGGCGAGGCTGTTTCCCAATTCCCAGCCTCTCTGTAGCACTGCAGTAGTCCCGTGGTAAGCGCCTTCCAGCTTTTCCAAAGAGAGAGATGGAAAGGTGAGAACAAAGCCTACAAACCAAACAATGCTCTCATAATGTGTTGGCATTGCCAGGGTTTGCTTTTAAGGATGAGCGGAGCAGTGACCAGAGGGGTGTTGATTGGCCTCCCTGACCCGCTCTGCTGACACCAGCAGGTGGCCTTCTGGTCCTGATTCTACTATGACGAACAGCATCTGTGTGGTGCTGGAGGATAGCCCAGTATCTGAGACATCTGCTGCACTCAATATACAGTTCTATGGCATAGGAAGCAGTATTATTTATATGTCCACATTACCAAGCAGTTTTGAAGGGTGTTTATTCTTTTTTTTCAAATATAGATCACTTAAGAATTAATCTTATCATATTCTTCCCATAACTGTATTTTCCCCTCTGTGATTTTATTTTATTTGTAAAAAATAGACTTTATTTTTTGAAGTTATTTTCAGTTCACAGCAAAAATGGGCATAAAGTATAGTGTTCCCACATTACCTGCTGTCCCTGCACACACACGGCCTCCCTTCCGTCAACACCCCTGCCAGGGGGCATGTTTGTTACAGTTGATGAGCCTGTGTTGACACATCATCACCCAGAGTCCACCGTTTACATGAGGGTTCACTCTTGGTGTTGTATATTCTGTGGGTTTTGACAAATGTGTAATGACATGCGTCCAGCATCACAGCATCATACAGAGTCATTTCACTACCCTGAAAATCCTCAGTGCACTGCCTCTTCATCTCTCCTTCTCCCTACCTCTGGAAACCACTGATCCTTTTACTTTCTCCATAGTTTTACTTTTTTAAGAATGTCATATAGTTGGAATCATAACAGTATGTAGCCTTTTCAGATTGGCTTCTTTCATTTAGTAATATGCACTTAAGTTTTCCTTATATCTTTTCATGGCTTGGTGGCTCATTTCTTTGTAGTGCTGAATAATAATAATCTACTATCTGAATATATCACAGTTATTTGTATGTTTACCTGAAGAATCTTGGTTGCTTGCAAGTTTTGGCAATTAAGAGTAAAACAGCCATAAATATTTGTGTGCAAGTTTTTGTGTGGACTTAAGTTTTCAACTCATTTGGGTAAGTATCAAGGTGCATGACTGCTGGATCATATGGTAAAAATACGTTCAGTTTTGTACGACACTGCCAAATTCTCTTCCATTTTGCATTCCTACCAGCAATGAATGAGAGCTCTTATTGCTCCACATCTTTGCCAGCATTTAGTGTTGTTGGTATTTTAGATTTTGGCCATTCTAATAGGTGTGTGGTGGTATCTCATTGTCATTTTAATGTGCAGTTCCCTGATGACATAAGATATTGTGCATCTTTTCACTTGCTTATTTGCCATCTCTATGTCTTCTTTGGTGAGGTATCTGTTCAGATCTTTTGCCCATTTTTTAAGCAGGTTGTTTTATTACTGTTGAGTTTTAAGAGTTCTTTGTATAATTTGGATGACAGTCCTTTATCAGATATGTATTTTGCAACTATTTTCTCCCAGTCTGTGTTTTGTCTTCTCATTTTCTTGATATGTCTTTTACAGAGAAAAAGTTTTAAATTTTAATGAAGTCTAGCTTACCAATTCTTTCTTTTGTGGATTGTACCTTTGGTGATGTATCTAAAAAGTCATTACTGTACCTAAGGTCACCCATATTTTCTCCTATGTTAACTTCTAGAGGTTTTATAGTTTTGCATTTTACATTTAGGTCCATGATTCATTGAGTTAATTTTTGTGAAGAGTGTAAGGTCTGTGTCTAGATTAGTATTATTTTTTTGCTTGTGGATGTCCAGTTGTTTCAGTTCACTGTTTGCTGAAAAGACTATCTTTGTTCTGTTCTATTGCCACTGCTCCTTTGTCAAAGATCAATGCACTGTACTTATGTAGGTCTATTTCTGGGCTCTCCATTCTGTTCCACTGATCTATTTGTCTGTTCTTTTACTAGTACCACACTGTCTTGATTATTGTAGATTTATAGTAAGTCTTGAAGTTGGGGATGTTTTTATTTATTAAAAAAAATTGTCCTATTAGATGTTACGAAAAATCGATTGTTCACAAAAGGTGATTGTTCACATTTTCTTCACTATTTCCGAGTATTTTAAGTGGCGTATCTCGAGCAGCTGCTGTGCAGGCAGGGTCACTGTCTGCAGTTGTGGCCTGCACAGGAATTCTGGCTGCACTTGCCCAGCCGTCTGCTGGGCTCAGGGCTGGGTGAGACCAGACGGAGGGGTGACTTTGTCTGTTTCGCATGCAGGGACTTTCTTTGCTAAGCCCTGCTTGGCCTGCGGGCTGCATTTGCCCAGAGAGGTATCTCTTTCTCACCCACACAAGGCTAGCTGTAGCCTCATTCACATGTGTAACATTGTTTCTCACAGCTTGGTGACTGGGGACCCCGAGCAACATAGGCCGTGGAAGGGAATGGCGGCTTGGCAAGGTGACCTGTTATTCCCAAGGTCATACTGCTGGTGAGAGCGCAGGACACCACTACTGACGAGCTGTGTGACCTTGGCTAAGTCACCTGATGTCCTGTGTCTCTGTTCTTTATCTGTAAATGGGGGTACTAGCTTTATCTAGTGGGAGGTTGTGAGGATTGAATGGTCAGTCCCTGTGAGGAGCTTGGGACAGCACTCAGCACATGTTTGCTGCTGTTATTGTAGGATTTACATTTTAAAAGGCCAAGAGTTACTGGCAGAAGAGTAGAGTGTAGATCCCAGAGTCTGAGGAGGGGGAGTTGAGTGTCTAAGCTCAATTAGACTTTATTCTGGAGAAATTTGATTGAGTGGGGATAGGGGGTGATGTAGTGTTCAGGAAGAGGGAAGAGAGAGTTTTTAGTGCAGTCACCCTATTGCTTTTCAGAGAGACCAGAATGTGTTTTAATGAGTTTCTCTGCGCACTTGTGAATAGAATCCCCATTTGGTGTGCTTCTGAGAGGCTTCAGGGAAGATTTAAATTGCATTTCAGTTACTTTTTTGAGTATCCTTTGATTATAACTCCAGGCTGGCTTCAGGGTAATAGCAAGCCTCCTGGGCTCTATGCAAGTTACAATAGGAGTTGTCTTAATTTTTGCTTTTTATAAGGGGCCAATTATCTATATCTAAGAATACCCAAGTCTGAGGTCCTCCAATGGCTCTTCCTTCCTTCAGGAACTCTTCCCCTGTTCTTCCCTGCCTAACTCAGTTCTCAGCCGAATGCCATTTCTTCAGCTTCACAGAGGTCCCCTGTGGTACCTTCAGCCTAAGTGGAAGCCTTTTATTTTTCTCTTTCATTGAATCCTGTTGTTGTTACTCATGGCACTTCTCATAATTTTTAAGTACTTTAAAAGAAATTGGGGGTGCTTATTTAACATCTACCTTCCCCACTAGCCTGCAGGCCCTGCAAGAGCAGAGCCACCTGTGTGTCACCATGTCCCCCGCACTGCTCCATGGGGGGGGTCCAAGTAGATATGTATAATGTGGGACGAAACCCTAATGAGCCGCTACGATATGTTTGTTGCCATTTATTGAATAGAATTTTTTTCTTGCTCTTAATTTTTAAGCCTGATGAATGAAACATTACTTCTTTCGAAAAGTAAAACAAATAAGCATACTTCCAAGTGATTTGGTACTTTTTATTTAGACTTCTGTTTCAGGAAGAGGAGACACTTGTTATCATTTTGTGAAAGATGGTAGGGAAAGGGGGTAAAGGACTGAAATAAATAATAAAATGGTAGGTGGCAGCTGGTTACATTTTTAACAAACAATAAAAATCTCTTTAAACCCCATTTTTACTGTTGCTCTGGACCACTTTAAACATTTCTCAAAGAATTAAATGGAAATCTACTAAAACCTTGTACCTGTGAATAAAAGGTAAGTTGTCTGTATTTTCAGGTTCTGAAATGTATTCCATCTCTTTCTTGAGATGAGCATCTATCCTCACTAGCTGCTTGCAGGGAGTTAGTTAGGAACACAGATGTGTGCTGTGTGTATTTGCTGGTTTACAGGGCTGCTTATGATCATTTTAATCTTCTTTGTGTTGCTGTATGTGAAGATTTCTGATCATGCCTTTTACTCAGTTCTTTTCCTGAACAGGATTAAATTTTCCCCGGAACTCTTGTGGAAGAGAGTGGTAAGGCAAATGGATTTGCTAAAAGGCAGTAGTCAATGTATGTAATAAACCCCCAAATTGGTGAACTTTTTGATTATAAGAGTGTTGAAGATTTTATCACAAATCTGTCTTAAGAAAAAAGAATTCATATTTTATAGGGGAAGCACTTCGAATAACATAGAAATTATTTATGACTAGTACTCTATTTGCTGTTAGGAAAATGTATACTGTCTTACTCATAATCGCCTGTGATAGGAACTGATATCTTTCTCTGATTTTTGGTTTTCCTGAAGGTGCTTACTTGCGTGGATAGTTGTTGAATTTGGTGTTCGTGCGGATGGATGATTGCTGGAGGTTTCTATTCGGCCATCCTGCTCCACCCACTTTGTGTGATAGGAGCTGGATCATTATCTTTTAAAAATTAGCAAAGTGATGTTTGCCCAGTTCTTATGTGAAAAAACATTCTTGATATGGTAGTGTTGAGATTAGTTAAATTGGGTCTCTTTGAATTCATGGCTAGGTTGGTCATGACATTGATTTTGGCTTCTTAATCCTTTAGGCATTTGGTCTTAGCTTCTTTTGACAGTGTAGAATATTTCAGGGATTTATCTCTTTCTCCTTTCCTATAGTCATATGAGAAGTGCTTCCATTTTATATTACAAAAGATAAAATACTAGGATATAAAGTTGTGTGTGTGTGTGTGTGTGTGTGGTTAGCTCCAAGGATTTCAATTAAAAATTATGAAATATTTTAAATACATACAAATTAGAAAGAACAATGAGTCCATCACCCATATTAAATAGTCATCAGGATTTTATCATGTTTGCACTTTTACTTTATTTTTGCCTTTCTTTTTTTTTATTCATTTTTTGAGGTATTTTATAGCAAATCCCAGAAATCACATCATTTCATTTCTGCATACTTGAGTATGCATGTCTAAGATAATAGGAGAATTTTCTCTCACCAGACTTTAATCTTGATCCACATGCTTGTTAAGTACCCACTGTGTGTCAGGCATCCTGCTAGGCATCAGGGATGCTTGGGTGAATAAGACACAAACGTGATTCCCAAGGAAATTGAAAAAACTGGTGGAAGAAAGAAATACATGAGCTTGCAGTGCCTTGCTGTACCTGTCAGAGAACTCTTACGGTCTGAAATTTGTGCAGGATACAGTGGAGATACAGAAGAGGGACTGGTCAGCTGTGCAGGGCAGGGTGGTGGGAGAAGAGGTGAGTAAGGGCTGTGAGCAGAGGAACCCTTGGCAGGGAGTCTCAGTGTTAGTAAGCAAACAGAGAGAGGTCAGGGTAGAAGGAGGAAGGATCCATGCTGTCCGAGTGGTTGAGGAGGCTGCCTTTCTTGTTCCATTCGCACGTCAGTCAACACTGATTGAGTACCCAGTTTCATGCCAGGCCCTGTCCTGGGATGCAATAATAAATAACACACAGTCTTCAAGTACAGGAGCGAGCTCACAACCTGAACAGGGGATTCTGACACACAGACAGGTAATTTTATCTAATAAATATATCAACAGAGATCTGAAAAATGGAGGATTCATTCTTGGTGAAACAACAGAACAGGTTGGATCATTAATCATTTCAAAGCTGTAGTCAAAGGTAAATGTTATGTGTTAACCACATTATATTCATTGAATGATAATATTAATAGCAAGTAGCATTTACTGAGAATTTAGGATAAATATACTGCTAAAGTGCTGTTAAATGGATCATCATATTTAAACCTGAAGACTTGATGACACACGCTGCCACTGTCTCCGTTTTAGGGTTTAGTGTTGCTGTCTTTTCATCAAGGTTTTGCCGCAGACATCACCTTGCTGCCCACCTGCCCCAGCTGATATAGCGCCACTCACCCCTGCCAGGTGTCACCTTGATTATTTGCGTTCCTCACAGCATTCACCAGTGTACCTATTTCCCATGGGCTCATTGCCTGGCTCTCCCAACAGGGATGTTGATGCCATAAGGGCAGGTACCTTGTCTCCCTGCTCTTTTTCCTATGTCTGCTTTGCACAGTATTAAGTTCTCAAGAAATACTTGTTAGCTGACTGACTATCATGAGCTATTTTAGACTTTCAGTGAATGTTCATTTTGTCTGAGCCTGAATTCACCTTTCTGTGTTTTTTCATGACCTAAGTTTTGGGTCAGCTGGAGCAGTGACTTACAACCTGGTTATCAGAGTCATTGGGGTGTGGTGTGTATGAAGACTCAGATTTCCTCACCTCACTCCAGGTGTACTGAAATCGGAGTCTTGTGGTTTGGGGGGTATTGTGCAGTCTGTATCTTACCGTCCCAGCGAGTGGCTCTGCTCACCAGCCTGGTGTGAGCATTGCTGCAGCAGAGGTCCCTGGGGTCATCCACCAGGTCAGCGAAGTCTGGGTAGCTTGAGAGGGAGCCTGAGTCAGCGACTTCTTTGAACCAGGCCGGATATGACCAAAACTCACATCTTAAATCTTTCCCCCCTTTTTCCCAAGACCCTCAAGTCCCTAAATTCACAGTACTTTGTGGTGACTTGTTTGTTGTGGGTTCCTGCTACCACGTCTTCTTCATGAAGGGTTTTAAGGTGAAAAATATTTTAAAATAATAATGTTGCCAAAAGGGAATGGAATAAAACTCTGTGATTACCTGGAGAGATAGTTTTCAATTGGCTGTGCCTCTGTATTCCTCACCTTTAATTTCAAACCTGCTAAACCATTTTGGAGGGAGCAGCCATGAGAGTTCATTGATAACTTTTCCCCCTAACTTAGCTATCTACTTTTCTGCATTTTTCTTAGTCTTTAGAGAAATGTTGTACTTTTTAATTTACTGTCCTTGGTTATTGATGATTAAGGTCAATCAAATATCAGTATTTTCTTGAAAAAAAAATTACGTCTATAACTCAAATACATACCATTGAAAACATAATCTTTTGTTATAAGCTTGTTATAGTTGTTTCAAAGTGGGATATTTTTGAAATTGTGTCTTTGCAGAAGAGAGAAACCATCATATAAAACCTATTTTAGCATATGAAAGACATGACACTTTAGAGTTCTTTTCCAGGATCGGTAAACACAGGGGAAATATTTTATTGCTCTTTGAGTTTGATAGTGGGGCATTTGTTTTCAAATTGTCAAGTTGTGCACATAACATTAACTGTATTTCCTGCACCCTCTTGAAGCACTTGTATGACATTTTGTAACTTCCACTGCAGGCACACACCGAGGCTGGGCCGCTGTCCAGATGCGTTTGCTCCACGAGTTGGTCTACGCCTCCCGAAGAATGGGGAACCCGGCTCTCTCTGTCAGGCACCTGTCCTTCCTCTTGCAGACCATGCTGGACTTCTTGTCAGACCAGGGTGCGTGAGTTCAACTAGGATCTTTTTTTTCACACAGACCTCGGTTTGGGTTTAGGTTGGTGGGTGATGCTGCCCAGTTCTTTGTGGTGAGAAGGTGCAGTGCTCCCCGTGCCCAACACCTCCCTTCTGCTTTCCTCTCAGGGTGCCCGTGTGCTGCCTCCATCCTCCTCCTCACCCTCTGTTCCTGCACAGCCTCCCGTGTGGCCTCCTCTGCTGCATATGATAAAATGCAGATGTCAGAGTACAGCATTGGTATAGAGACGTGCACAGCTCATGAGAGTGCAGCTCAGTGCTGGTCACAAAGTGGCCACCCTGTAACTGACACCCAGATCAGAAATGGAACATGACGCTCAGGGCCCTTTGTGCCCTTTTGTCACCACCCCTCCAGGGTAACTTCTGTCATGCCTTTCAGAACCAAAGGCTAGGGTTGCTGGTGTTGGCTCCCATGGAGTTGCGCGGTATGTCTGTCCACATGCCAAGGCCGCTTTCCTCCTGGGCTTTTTCCTTGGTCATCTTCTCTTCTCATGCTGTTCTTGGGTGTCATCTGCCTTTTGCATTTCAGTCGTTATCTGTTTATTTCCAACCCAGCTTCTACCTCTGGCCCCACCTACATCTGTTCTGCTGCAGTAGGCCTTCTCCCCTGGGAGGCTGCCCAGGCACTTGGGAATCAGCACCTCTGACATGGGGTGCAGCTGCCCCAACCCTGCTTCCTGCCTGCGCCACTTGCCATGGTCTGGTGCATGGTGCCAGTGGGTTCTTGGGGCAGTTTTCCCTGATGTGGAGACTAATGTGTGGAAGGTTCATTGGGAAGGGAAGAGAAAGAGGCCAGAGTAGACAGAGAGAGAAGTTGGGCCTCAGAGAGCCCCGAGCTGGGACGGCCCTGCAGGGTTGTTCTGCCTTGTTCTGAGGGTGGTGGGCCTTTCTACTCCCTCTCTGACTGGCAGTTGGAGGCAGGTCACCCTTGGTGATGCACTTCTCCTCCACAGCTAGGGGATGTGGTCTCAGTGGCACCAGTGAAGCCTGTGCCGCTGGGATGGCCCACTGGAGAGACCTCTTATTGTGTGGGGAGGGGCCAGGTCATCATCCTGCCCGGGCCATGGATGCCACTGCTCCTGGAGGAGCATGATCTCGGATGCAGTGCCCTTTCCAGTTGAGGACAGCTGCTGAGGGCAGCACTCTTGCACCTGTGGGATCACTCTGTCCTGAAAGGTGGTCCACTGCAGCGCTGGACCACCACTGCCGCTGTCCAAGTGGGGACCCCAGATGGCTCAACACCACACCCCCTCTCCCCATGTCCTGACATCTACCAAGTTTTGTGCTCTTCTGGTTTTGCACAATACATATTTCTCTCTATCTGTTTACCCATCGTTGTTCTCTGACTGTTCTCTCTTTCCTGTAATTGTAGCAGTATCCTCTGGCTCCAGGGTAGTGTAGGGTATGTATCTCCTAGAGTGGTTATGAAGTTTAAATGTGTTAATTCCTATCAAGCATTTATAACAGAACTTACACTGAGAACAAAATAATGTTTAGCTTCAAAAGTACTGAAGTTTGCATATGATTGCCTTTAGAGAGAAGGGGAGAAAATTCATGTCATTACATCAGTCTCACTTATTGTGTCCCAATATGTTTTCCAAAAGTGGGAGAGGAAAGGTTTTCAGTCATAGCTATTACATAAAAAATAATACAGCATTGGTTTTTAGCAGAAAAGGAGTTGAGAATCCTGGCTTGCAGGATAAAGTTCCAACAGTACAGAATCTGACTGGATTTTTCTTGTGCAGTCTTGTCCTCATCTGTGTCCCTATGTGTCCTTATACTTCATTCAAACCAGGTGATGTGAACTTCACTCTTTGAATAGCACTTACGTCCTTCTCACGCCATTGTCTGTGCTCATAAAGCCCATCTTCTGAGCAGCACTTGTTGAATCCTTTAAAAAAAAAATGTCGATTCTTCTAGAATGATTTCCATTGCCATCTCCATTAGAAATGAATTCTCTGTCCGTGAACTCCTGCAGCTCTTTGTTGCTAAGGTTCTTAAAGCACTTACCACTTGTGGCTATTTGCGTGCGGAGTAGCTGTTATTTTCTATTTAGGACTTTCGGTGACCCTAATGAATTGGTGCTCTGACAGTGGCCCCCGCAGAGGCCTGTGTGGCTTCTCTGCACGTACTTGGTTTCTGTTGCCTTTGGTGTTGCGTTTGAATTGCATTTGTCTTCATCTTACCTGCAGAGTTCAGTCTGTGAGCAGCAAGATCATCTCGAAGCTGGCTAGATGACTAATCTGCACTGTGAAGTTTCTGTGAAGTGAGAGAACAGACTAAGGCAGAGTTCCTGGAACGACCAGTCTCTCCTGGTGGGGGCTGCTGCTCAGGAGCGACACGGGCAGGGGTCTGTTCCTTACTTGTTCTTGTGAATTTTTGCTCCCCCTAATCCCGTGCAGGTGCCATCCACCTGCACCTTTCCCCTGGGATTCACTGAACCTCCCTTCCATCCAGCAACTGTCAAGAGGCAGCACCTGGACTCTGCATGTCTCTGACCCATGGCACATCCCTCTCCCCCTGTAGCCATGACTCTGCTCTCTCCTGGTGCCAACATCCTCATACACCTCACATCTCAGTGCACACAGTCCTGCACAGCTGTAAGTTTTGGCAGTGTGGCCCTGCACCCTTCCCCTGAGCTTATACCTCAGCTGCCACATCTTGAACTTTTTCCTCTTCAGTACACGCCTTCCTCCCCCACAGCAGGGCCTGTGTAGCTCCCCTTTACCTGTCCCCTGCTCTACTTTACCAAGTGACTCCTCTTGGTTCTGACTTTCTCTTGGAAGCCTTTTACAAGTCCTCATCTAGACCAGTTGCTCCTATCATTTGCTGTCTTCCTTCATGTGTTTACCACAGTTATAATTCAATAATCAGCTGCATATTTAGCTGGTCAATGCCTGCCTTCCCTTCAGAAGCTCCATAGGAGAAGGACCTCTATATACCTGGTCTCTTGTTCTGTCTCCAGCTCCTAGAGCTGGATCTGGCAAAAAGTAGGTGCTGGACACGTGGTTAGTGTCACTGACATCCTCCCAGCCCAGCTGTAATCACGACTGCTTATGGGAAAGTTGATTCTGACTTGGGTCTTTAGGCATTTTTCAAAAACATATTTTTTTTCACAATGTGCATATATGTATATGTACAGTATATGTATGCTGCATTTTATATTTCTGTTGGATTTTGCATTTCTCAGGGGCACGGGTGTGTCTTCCGTTTGGGTGCCCTGAAGTTTGTACAGGACATCGGAAGCATTTAGTGCCTGTGAAATGACTGAGCTCGTTTGTAGGATCTATACTTGGAGTGATCCTTTCCACCCTTCTATGTCAGACTGACAAGCCCAACTTTCCCCACCCCAGACATGTGGGGCTTCGTCCTGTTTGTATAAGACAGCACCAAGAAGTAGGTGGTTTCTGTTAGCTCCAATGCTCGGAGGTTTATATTTGTACATGTGTCCATGAAATGGCTGCAGGGAAGAACAAAGAGTCGGTGAGCACATCAGGTCTCTCTGTTTCATCTCTCTGTTGCTTTTTTCTTTTCTGTCAATAGCATTTATTTTCTGTGGACAAAAAGGCCCATGTGCCTGTGAGTGGAAGGGAATGTTTGCCCATCCACCCCTGTTCCTGTCAGGGGCTAAGAACAGCATCTTTCTTGAGGTAACAAAGAAAATCTGTACAATAAAAATATAGTGAGAGTTCTGGTTGATTCTTTAACAATCTTCTTTTCCTCTGACTCTTGCCTTTCTCCTCCTTTTGTTCTTATCCTGTTTATATTTTTAAGATTTGTTTACTTCTAAACCTATCATGTGATCATTCTCCTTATTCCTCATATGATCTTTCAGAAAGGGTGATTGCTGTGCCATATTTTTTAGTAGTTGGACATTTCATAACAGGTCATATTGGAGACTTTTAATATATGCATGTAAAATTTTTAAATTTAAAATATGATTGACATGACATACCTCACTGTGGCCTGTGGTCTTGATGAGACCATTTGAAATACTTTCTGAAGTGAGCCCCGCATGACAGGTGGAGTAGTTAGAAGTGGTTCACCTGTCAGGCTCTGTGGTCTCCTTCATGTGGTCAGAAATGGTCACTGCTTTTATGGCCAGAGTCCTCAGGCGATGGCACTTCATACTGTGCTCCCTTCAGTGTGTCTTCTACACACTAGAATCCTGAAAATAGTTTTGCTTCTCTTTTTCTTTCTTTCTTTTCCTCTTTTTGAGATCTATCAGAAGTACCGGAGGAGAAAATACATTTAAAATCTGAGTTTGAGGCCGGGCGCGGTGGCTCACGCCTGTAATCCTAGCACTTGGGAGGCCAAGGCGGGCGGATTGTTTGAGCTCAGGAGTGCGAGACCAGCCTGAGCAAGAGCGAGACCCCGTCTCTACTAAAAATAGAAAGAAATGATCTGGACAACTAAAAATATACATAGAAAAAATTAGCCGGGCATGGTGGCGCATGCCTGTAGTCCCAGCTACTCGGGAGGCTGAGGCAGTAGGATCACTTAAGCCCAGGAGTTTGAGGTTGCTGTGAGCTAAGCTGACGCCACGGCACTCACTCTAGCCCGGGCAACAAAGCGAGACTCTGTCTCAAAAAAAAAAAAAAAAAAAAAAAAAATCTGAGTTTGAATTGGTCATGGTAGGAACTTTTTTTCTCTTGGTATTCATAGAGTTAGATTAGAAGAGATTCGTCATCTCAGTTTGGACAACTGACAAAGCTCCAAGTGGACTCAATTAGATTTCAAATCAGGTGGTTTATGGGAATAGGGAGGAATAGAGATGACAACTATGTATTTCTTTCTAGGATTTTTTTTGTATGTGTGTGGATTAATTCCCATTGATAACGCAGAGAATGAAATCAGCATGCCTCCATGTTGTCTTTATTTTCATTAGATACAGTTACTTTTTATTTCTGGTGGAAAGGCCAGGTAGCTCTTTGCTCCAGAAGTATAGAGTTCCCTCTTATCTTGGGAAGATGATGCATACTGTGATTGGTGGAGTGCTGCCTGTATGTTTTTAGGTGACAGGAAGATTTGTTTGTCCATGAAGTGCAGACAGTATCTTGCTGGTTATTTGAGGTCATATTAATTAGTGATTTAAAGACACTTTGTTTAAAAGGAGAAGAACTTGGGACATTTGATACTCTTGAACAAATAACTGTCTCCTGAAAGGCCTGTGTGTAATGGTATTTGGTTAATTGGAGTCTTCTGAGAAAAGGACAAAAGTCAGGAGGGCTGAAAGGTTCTTTCCACTCACCTCAACCTCTAATTACTATAACCTCAGATCAATAATTAAATCCTTCCGAGGTCTCCATTTTCTCATTTGGACAACTGGGATGTGGCACTTCCATGTGGCAGTTTGTTATGTTTTAATGATAGAAAATATAATTTATTGAATGACCTTTCTTCAGAAGAGCTTATGGTAGCACTCGCAGGCTTGATAATTAGCATTTCTAAATATTGCTGCATTGAAATTAAGTGTGGAATAGAAGAGCAGTCAAGAAAGAAAAAAAATCACCTGAGGCTTGAGGAGGGGATCCGTCCAGCCTTCTCGTCATGGTGAACCTGTGCTGGTTACTGGGAGTTGCAGAAGCGTAATCTGGGGATGTCTCCCCCACGTATACCTTCCAATATGTACAAATGAGTGAACTACGGGATTTACATGAAAAGGCTCTACGTTCCCCCAAGACTTTTGTCATATTTTGTAAGATAGGAGTACTAATTTGATGATTTGTAGAATTTTCTTTGGAACCACACTATGTTACTTTTTACTGTCACTAGTACAGGATCACTTTTGCTGAGGCTTCCTGACTGGGTGTGGGTACAGAGCTTCCATGGCATTATGGCAGTAGATTAATGGAGCTGTCATCCTCTTAAGCTTCATGGTTGTGCATGCAAACCTGGTCCTGCAAACTGCATAAGAGTCTTTTAAAAGGACTCTTTTAAAAAAGGAAAGAGAAGGAAAGGTGATTCCTTCCTTTGTTAAAGGTCTAGAATGGTGTAGATCCATCCCCTGTAGCCTCCTCTGTTCTCACTCTCATATGTACGCTGTGTTTGGCCATATTAAATTCCAGATAGTTCTCCAAATACAACAGCATTTCTGTTTGGCTGCCTTTGTACATGCTGTTGCCATTACTGTCACATTGTCCAGGAATTCGTCCCCTCCATGACTGCAGCAGTCCCCCTGGGAGCTCCTGATCCATATGCCTGGTCAGAGCTCCCACTGCTTTGGGCAGTGGAGTGGCTGGTGTCTTCCCCGCTCAGCTAGCCTGTAAGCTCCTCAAGGACAGGAGCTGTCACTCATGTCTGGAGCAGCACCTGGTACCTTATAGGCCTTAAATGCTGGTTGATTGAATGAAGGCTTCTGTCTCTCTAGGCCCACCCTCTACTATGCTGCCAAATTGATGTTTCTTCTAATTGGCTAGTTTAGAAATCCTTCTGTGGTTTTTGATCAGTCTTTTGAGCAGGGTTTGGCAAACTGTTGCCTATGGGACTGATTTTGATCCTTGCATTGGCTGTTCCAGGATGGGTTTTTAGTTGCTGACACCAGTTCTTGTGGAAAAGACAAGGCTTGCTGCTTTGACATCAGATAACTTAAAAAGGGAGAAAGGGGAAAAATTAGCTAGGTAAACTGTTTCAGGGATTGCAATCAAAAGCCCCAGGTGAGAGGATATTGGAGGTGCTACTGCAAGTGAAGTGTGGTTAAAAAGATGCATTCTATGAATAAGTCATGCCATGGCTGCAGTGAACAGACTGAGGGATGACAGAGAGGGACACTGCTCAGACTAGGGAGGGCCAGTGAATGAACCTGTGTTAAGGGTGGACCTTATCTTACAGCACTTCTGCTGTTAAAGTCATTTTACTGTGTTATGATGGTGGGGAGTACCATGTTCTTGCTAGTGTAGAGTATTGATGCTTTATTAGTAACATTTGAATTTCACATGGTTTCTTGGGATTGTCCTTGTTGGAATCTGAGGGATTTTGGCTTACTTGTTTTACTGTAGTTCAGCATTTTGCTAGAGGACTCTGGGTAGATGGCGTTTCCTTGATACCTCTCCAAGCCTTAGTTTTTGCATCTACCTTACAGGATTGTAGTAAGCATTAGAGGTAACATAGTTGAAGTGCCTAACAATTTGGTGTAAAGAAGTGCTCAGTAAATGTCGTAGGATGGCATGGTTTTTCTCCTGGGCACTTGGACACCAGTTCCTTGGTCAGAGGTTGGTGGTTCTTTTGCCTGGGGCACCTTAAAAGGATCCTGGGAGAGAAATAGGAAACAGCAGACTGTCCCCAAAGGGCTGGTAAATGTGGATACAGTTCTTTTCTAAATGTGCTGATGTTATAGTTTGTATTACAGTATTATCATTCACAATAGCCTTGCTGCTGGTCTCTGAAAAAAAGGATGAGGGGCAAGGGGGCAGACAGGTGGTACCACTGAGAAGTATTCTCCTGGCAATGAAAGTATGTAGCGTAACTGGAACTTGGGGAAAGACTTGGGTTTTATAGAGGGTTTCTCAGGGGGGAGTGAGTACCTGGCCCAGAACAGCTGCTGCAATAAATTTTTTTTTTAAACAACCAATTTCTGGGACCTATGGGTCAGCCTCATCCTGTAGAGATAAGGGGGGAGGGTAGTTCCCTCCTTATCAGGGGGGATGGGAATGCCGGTGTCTGCAGCTGTCTGTTAGATTTTACAACCCCCAGGAACTCTCCAGACTCCTGCGGCTATTGATTCACAAACCTTGGTTTTCCATTAACCGCATTCCACTCTCTCCATACGTTTCCCACCTGGAAAAACCTAACACCTGTGTGGTGGGTACTTGCTTCAGGGTTTGGTTCTGCATCCTCTTGTCCCTGTTCCCACTTCCTGGGTGATTCCATTCAGTCACATGCCTTTAAAAACCATTTAAAATGTACACTTCAGTTTTTTAGCACATTCACAGTTATGTGCACCTATCATGACAGTTTTAGAAGATTTTTATCACCTCAAAAGGAAACCCTATACCCTATAGCTATCTAGTGGCACATGTTGGATTTTGCATATTGTGAAATGCATAATTAATAATAAATGCTTTTTTTTGGTTTTCTTTCTTTCTTTCTTTCTTTTTTTTTTTTTTTTGGTTTGTTTTTGTTAATACTGTGGTGAACATCTTTAGGCCTTTGGCTTTTTAGCAGGAGAGATTTTGTCAGGAGAGGGCTTACTGGTCAGCCATCTTGAACGTTTTACTGCTGTTAAAACATGTTGCCAAATTGCCTTTTGAAAGAATGCGCTAATTATACAGCCGGCAGCAGTGCTGCTAATTCAGTAGGGATAGAATGTTGCCTTATTGTTTTAATTTGTATTTTCTTGGTAACTTGCAAGGTTGGATTTTTTTCAATGTGTTTGTTTATTGTATCTCTTTTATGTGAAACTCCTTTACAGTCTTCTGATTGCGTTCTTGTCTCTTGCCTCATTTGAGTCTCACTGAAACTTCACTGGGGTTTGGTGGGGCAGGTGGTGTGGTGCTGGCCAGATACCTAATGTTTTGAGATGCTAACTAAGTAGTTTGCCCAAAGTCGTCCAGATATTCAGCCATGAGTTACAGAACACGCTGATACTTCTAGCCTTCCAACCCTTAATAGAAGGGCAGCACTTGCCGTGACACCTCTTGACAGAGGTGTTTTTGTTCAGTGGCCAAATGAGTAAATGCCTTTGCTACAGATGTTTGAGCCGCTCATGGTGTGTTCGTGATGGCACAGTGCTACTGCCGCCTGCTGGTAGGGGTGACGATACGTGTTTACATTTCTTTGAAGGAAAAAACACTCATTGGTCTTGGAAACAATTTCAGAACAGCCTCTGATGCACAAAAGACTTTATTTGTGGAAAAGGAAGAAGTACCACCTTGAACATTATGATAAATCTATAAAATTGCTGTATCAGTCAGAGTTTGAGAGACATTTATGCATACTGTTAAAGAGAAATTACTCTGACACTTGTTTACATGGTAAGGAAGACTTTATTTAAGACTGTTGCAGTAGGGATCACTTCTATTGCAATAGAGGAGAAATATTGAACTCAGTTCCAAATACAACAAGGTCAAGTGGGATTTAATGAGCACAGTGAGGGAGTCAGTGAGTGGAAAACTACTAAGAGGAGACATCAAGGGTTGGGGGATTCTAGCTACACTCTAGCAGGGATATTAAGGGTGGGGGAATTATTGCTAAGCTGACTTCACAGGATTGTTGCTAAAACTGGACTAGGCAGGCTGAGGACAGGGCCCAAGGACAGGCCTAATCGGAAGGAGGGCTCACAGGAGCCTGTCTAAGGTTGGATCAAGGAGAAAGTCATCAATACATATGGAGACACATATGCACACTGTTCCTCACCGTATGTACATATATGTACTGTTCCTTACTGTTATATACATACTGTTATATGCATATACAAACTGTTGCTTATGAGATATGGGCTTGTGCACTTGTGGGAGCGGCTTCCTGGGCTGTGTGAAGCAGTTGTTCCTGTGTCTGCTGCTGGATCCTGAAGGCCTACGGCAGACAGTCAGGCAGGGAAGGTGCATGTGATGTGGGGGAATCAAGGACAAGCTGGAGCTGGAGAGGCTGAGCTGGACCCCACAGGGCTGGTCTGGAACCCTACCTCTCAGGTTTCTCCTCACCTCCCAGCCTCCAGCTCTGATGGCGGGGCTCCTGGAGGAGAGGCCAGCATCCTTTGATTCTGCATTAAACACCCGGCCCAGGAGCCAGAGGAGCCGTGGGGGGCACTGCACCATGTGGGTGAATGTGCCCCGCACTGAACTAGGCACAGAGGCAGCCTCGCCCCCTGCCTCCCAGGTCTCATGCAGTGTGCTGACTCAGCCATGCAGGGAGGGGGCCTCGGAAGTGTCATTCCAGCTTAGTTAAGTGGACACATGGTGAAGATTTTAATTTCTGGTGTGAATCTCAAGTCCACTTTCAGGGAGCAGGAGATAAATCTCCATCAAGGAAAAGCATTTATTTTTCTTGCATCTCTCTATAGCATATTTGATATTTTACTTATTTTTAACATCTGGAACAACTTTTTGTTTTGTTTTCTCTTTGGCAAGTATACACTTATGGGTTATATGGGTTAGACAGGAATATAAATAATAATTCTTCTCTTTCTCCTTTTCTACCCTCCTCCTTGGATTGAAAAATATTGATCTGATATTATATGATACTTTCTGAATGAGAATGAATTGTACAGTGAAGAGAATAAGAAAAAATAAACTTAACTAATTCCTTTAAAAATCTTGGTCTTTACAAGTAAAATAGAGGTGTTTGAGTTGTGAGTGTGATTAGAGTAGACCCTTAGGACTCACAGAGGATGCATTTTGAGGGTTGCAGGAGTGCTGTTCAGATAAGGGACAAGGAGGATAAATGACATTTACATAGGAGAGACTCTCTACCTCCTTTCCACAAATGATTATTGATCATCTCTCATAAGTTGGGTGCTATGCTAGATCCAAGCAGTATAAGAGGAGTGTAGTTTATCCAGGAGGGATTGGCTTGGATTCTTTTGGACCAGGGAAAGTTAAATGGGAAGCCAAGGTTTGCTGCCTTCCATGCTCATCCCTAGCCCTCCCTTAGACAAGGTACTGCAGGGTTTTTAGATGTTTTAGGTTCCTTAGGTAGAAGGCTTAATTTAAATTTGTTACCATCCTATCTTGGATGTCTGAGCATGGATTTGAAGGTGGGGAGACCTTGCTTGGGATGCTATGATGGCCATTTACTGCTTCTGTTTCCTTAATAGTCCCAATCCCTTAGAGCCCTTTGGGTTGTCCCTTTGAGGCTGTCCCTGGGACTATTCAAAATCCCCAGCTCTTTATAAAGGGCGTGTTCTCAGGATTTATTACTTATATTTTAAAGAAAATCTTCAGAATTTATGGTGCCAGTTCCAGGGCCCCACTCTGGACCTATCAAGTCAGAGTCTCTGGCCCAGGACCCAGGAGTCTGTAGTTCATGAGAACCTGGAGAGGTCAGGACAGGAGGTATGCACCATGGTCTGAGATACAGGCTTTGAGAATTAGAAATTATTAGTGGAGTATTTTTAACTGAGACCTTTTCTGGGTCTTTGCCTATTTCTGAAAACCAGCCCCCTCTTTTCCTCTCCTTACTCATTATTTGATTGGTTAAGAAGTAAAATGCATAGAATCGTCATTGCTGCCTTCATCACTTTCTGAGGAATTTCTGCATCCTTTCCTGGCCCTACTTCTGTGTGTGGCAGTATTTCCCAAGTCAAATTCATGATGTGGGCCCAATGAGATTTCTCATGGTTCATAAACTTATATGTATGAAAAGTCATGCAAAACAATACAAATATATTACCTTTGGTTATAGATTCAGTGAAATGCTTTTATTGAAAAGAAGGATGCTGAGGCTAGCATGACAATCTGTGGTTGCTGATGCCATGTGCTGCCTGCCACCCAACAGTCATCTCTTGGGGAGCTCAGGTCGTGAGGCTGTGCTGAACACTGCCAAGTGCAGGACCAGAAGGGTCTGGAGACTCTGCCTCTGTCTCCTACCCCATGCTGCTTTTCACTTACCACAATTTTGTGAATTGTACTTTTCTGGTCATCTTTTATAATTCTGAGTATTTTAATATGTGTTCTTTACTTTTTTTGAATTTAAGTAAATTATAACATAGTATTGGAAGCAAGAATGCATTATTTTACTAGATTTTGGTATCAGAGGTTATGAGTAAAATAACATGACCATAATTATCGAAAGCCGCCTGTTATATGGACTAACAAACTAAAACATATGGGGTTTGGGTTTAAGGCCCTACATGTTGTATTTTGTATTTTGTTCCCATTATGAAGTACATGCAGACTTCACATTTGCCCCTTAGCTTCATATAGCAAAGCATAAAGAGCTACAATATGTATTAATACTTTGGCCAAAGATGAAGGACTTGATTTTTGTATTGCTAAGGACATATATATTTTTTTGCTTCCTGTTTTCCATTCCTGACATGCTTTTTCCCCTCTTGTGTTTTTATCTCAGATGGTGTATATGTTTTCTTTGGGAGATTTGATTTGATATATTTCATTTTTCACCTGGGTTGGGGAGAAGGGAAGTATACATATGAATTGTTGTATTATAAAGAATCCTGGTGGGAGTTCTTCAATACAGGGGTATAATTTGTTTCCATTGCAATTTATATAGTCCCTTTTGTTCAGAAACAGAAGGGACTAAACAAACCCCAGCAGAAAGGAAGGGAAGCTTTTGACTTACTTTTAGTTCTATGTTGAAGACATAAATACTGTGTAGTAAAACATAATAAGTACCTGCTAATAAAATACATTCTTGGTAGAGAAACCACACATGTAAAATAATGAGGTGAAGAAAAACTATCAGTATGTCAAAAATCCCAAATATATTAGTAGATTTACTAGTTATGGGAAAATACTAATTTGTCAGGTTTTAGGTGAACCAAAATAGAACATCCCAGAGTGGTATCAAAAGGGGCCTTTTGCAATTTATTGAAGGATTTAGTCCCTGTAGGACAATGTGGCTCCAAATGGTGAGTTTTTTTTTTAGCAGTGGAGTAGAATCCTGCTTTTCTGTTTACTTGTCCACCATTTGCTGTGCAAAGTGCCAAGACACCATTGCCAAGGCTAGACTTTGACATTTTTGTTGTGGAATATGACAACTCATCCTAAGGGATCTCTCTGTTTCCCAAGTCTCCCCTTTCTTGCCTGTCCTCCACCCAGATGATAAGGTGATCTTTCTAAAGCAGGTATTAATTTGTAGCAGTCCTCAGCTCTGGTCATGTCAAAGGCTTCCCACTGCTTGCGGGAATACGGTCTGAATGCCTTTGCTGCTTGTGCAGTGTTGTTTCAGTCTGGACCCAGACCGTCTCCTTAGCCCAGGCAGGAGACCTAGCTGCTGTTCCCAGAACAGATTCTGTCTGTTCACATCCTGTGTGTTTCCTTGGCTTCCCACTACACAGGATGGAGCGCTAACCTCCCTCTCCCCTAATACCTTTCCTTGATACCTTCAGTAGAAAAACATTTCTTTCTTTCCAAAGTTTTCCCCCCACATGTATAATATATAACAGTGTTTATCACATTGCATATTAATTTTTAGTTTTCATGCATGTGGACTGCATATGCAAAGGCTGGACAGCTGGAATTGAGTCTTTTTTTAAAAAAAAAAACAAAAAACAAAAAACTCCAGCCTTGCACAAAGTCTGGCTCATAGAGGCTCAATAAATGCTTGTTAAATCAAATTGCCTTGTTTTTCTCTGGCATTGTTTCCTCATCAGTAACATGAGCATGAATACCTATCTTGCTGTGCTGTCGTGAGGATTAGAGACAATGTATATCAAGCGCCTGAAGCATAATGTGTGCTCAGTAAATAGTAATTGTTGTTGTTTATATTGATTTGTTCGTGACTTCTAGAAGAGTGTTTCGACATATACTGTTCTTAAACTGAAGAGGTTACAATTTTCTATTTTGATGATGTATGTATCTCATTCGTGGGGTAGTCGAATGACCTTGGACAAGATGCTGAACGTTCTTGGGCCTGGGCTGTGGAGTGTGTAGAAAGGGGACACAGATACTTTATTTTGGCAGAGGAGTATAGGGGCTATGATCTTTGGACTCAGACAGCTGGGTTTACATCTCAGCTTTCCTACTTATTAAATGTGACCTTTCACAATTTACTGACAAAAGTAAGCCTGGTTTTCAACTGTAAAATTAAGAGGCTAGTGTCTGGTTAGCTGAGGGATTATCAGAAATAATGTGTATCAACTTCTTGGCATAGTGCCTGCAACAGCAGAGGCTCAGGGAGAGTTGGCATCTTTACTTCCTTTACCTGCTTGACGGGTGGCCGTTTTCCCCTGACGATGCTGTACAGCCCTTTCTACCTTCAACATTTACATATTTTTAAGCTTTTAGTGGGTATTATCAAAAGTTCTAGGAGAGAGTAACCAGCTAATAGTATAAAAAGGTAGTTTCTCAGCAGGATTTTAGTCAGGTGGGAACAGATGGGGGAACCTTTATTTTTGGCTACATCTGACTCTAATCTTGTTTAAAAAATGTTTATCTCAGTGGTATGCTGCAGGTACTTGTTTATTGCTAAGTGTGACTTCAGTGATCAAAATGTAGGTGTCTCTGTATCAGGAATGTGTGAGAGTAAGATAAGCAGAATTTCTGATTATTGAATTCAAGCCAAAATGAAATGGTAGGGTTTTCACAGGGAAGTACTGAATCTGAAAATTGGAATCCACTGGAAAAGGTCATGCGGCTTTATAGACCAGGACTGTGGTTCTTTCTCGGGGTTTGTCGTAGTTTTTCTGGACAGAGAAAAGGATGAGGAGTCAGGAGGTGAGGTTTTACTCATAGTCAGCCTTTCCACATGTGACCTCTTCTCCCTGGCCTTTAGTTTCCGCCTTGATAAAAAAATGTAGAAATTAGACTAAGTGATCACTTGTATATGTTCATTCATTTGTCAGATAGCTCTGTATTAGATACTGAATCTGGGATTTGATTTGGAATTTTGAATCTATTAATATTTTCTCTCACTTCAATGTGAGGAGTTGAAGATACACTATAAAAACTTACTGAGCCCCAAAGAGGACACCTAACCTGGAATAGTTACAGCAGTTGCTTTCAAGCTTTTTGATCGTCACCCATAGCAGGAAGTAAATAGTTTGTGTAAAACCAAGTGTTTCATGCAGTGACATCTGTTCTTGCTCTGTGTGGCATACTTGTTAGCCTGCTAACTGCAACAAGGTGCTGTGACAAAGTGCCACTTACTGGGAGGCTTCCACAGCAGACATTTATCTCTCACAGTTCTGGAGCCCAGAAGTCTGAGATCAAGGTGTCAGAAGGGTTGGTTTCCTTCGAGGCCTTTCTCCTTGGCCTGTAGATGGCTGTTGTCTTGATGGGTCTTCACATGGTCTTTCCTCTGTGTGTGTCTGTGTCCTTATCTTCTCTTCTTATAAGGACACCAGTCAGGTTAGGGCCCACCCATAAGACCTCATTTTACCTTAATTATCTCTTTACATAACCTATCTCCACATATGGCCACATTCTGAGGTACTGGGGGTTAAGACTTCAACATAGGAATTTGGGGGAACACAATTCAAGCCCTAACATGTACTGTGATCTATCCTGTCCACTCTATCCCATCCCATCCCCTGGGATGCTGTTCACTACCCGCTAAATTGATTTATGACCCTCAGAGAGGTCACAGTAGCTTATACACTTGGATTGCTCTTTCAGAAGTGATGATGGAATTGGCATATTTGAAATGAGTCAGCTGAATACCTCCCCAGTGTCTCTTGTGACCAGTGGTCCATATTTCTTAAGTCTGTTTATACATGTGGTGTGTGAACAGAATACAGTTAGTTGGCCCATGTAGCCATTGAATCTTGCTAGTTTCCTGCTTCAGTGATCTGAGAGAGAAGGCATCAGTTCAGGCTTTTCTGGATATCATATTTAAAAAGAGATTGATTTTAATTCAAATTCATATTTGCTTAGCAACTTCTAAGTGGAAGGGACTTATTTTAGGAGAAAAAACGGCATATCCGTTAGTAAAATAAAATACAGAGACTCTCTTTAAAATGTTTAGAGTTTATCTCCTCTCTGACTGTGTACAAGTAACCCCTCTTTTCAGGGGAGCAGACTCTGTACTCAGTCCACGGGGGTCTGGCCTGATCTTGGAGTCCATCCAGGAACACCTACTGCAGACTGCAGGACACCAGGCTTTGGCTGTTTATGAGCAGCAATGAGGGTCTGAGGGTTCGTCTCCCAAATGATTAAATGAGACACTCCATAGTCTCCCAGTTACTACTAACTGCCTTCTTTACCTCCTCTCTCCAGCTCCCTGTTGCAGCAGCAAGCCTCGCAGCACCACTGTGTGCTGAGTGCTTACCATGTGCCCAGCGCCTACAGCTCCACTTGGTACCCAAGCAGCCCATTGTGCCAGATGAGTAAGTGGGCTCAGAGCAGGTAGATCCGCTGCCCACACCTGTGCACCATGTGGCAGAGCCAGAGGGAGGTTTGCATGTGGATCTGCGAGGCTCAGATCCATGTGCTCTCCTCTCTCATTTGTTCTCTCTCTTGCCGATGGCCTTGTTCTCAGCCTGAGCTTTCAGTGTATGCATTCCAGATTGATGGGTCCTGATCCTCTCATCCTGTGGCTCATGTCACATTCCTGGCCTGCTGAAGCTTGATTGGTTAATTTTCTCTCTTGCCCAGCCAATATTTATCTTCTTAGAATACTCTTTGTGTTCTGTCTTTCCTCAGACCCAACACCTTCAAGATATAGAGAAAAATATGACCAGCCTTTGCCTTAAGAGGGTTTCTGGGTCCTGAGAGTCTGTATGACAATGGTTGTTAGGCACCTTCTGTATGCTGGGCCCTGGTGTGTGTGCTTTTACACGTATGAACTACTTTATCCCTCACAGTTGCCTGAGGAGGGTAGCTACTCTTATCAGGCTTATATTATGAGGAGGAAATTGAGGCATGGCCAGAGTAGCTAACACCTCCCTGGCCTCCTAGGTGGTGTTTGGAAGAACTGGGTTTACAGCCTGGTCGTCTGGCTCTGCAGCACATGCTGGGCCTGCTGTCCGCAGTGTCTCCAGCGGGCTACGTGCACTCATTAAAAGTTGGATCTCGTTGTCCGACACTGATAAGGAGCTGAGCCCACTGAAGGGTGTGTCAGCCACCATCAGATACCACACCTCTAGTTTGTTTTGGTCCCAAAGAAGTTATCTATCAACTTAGTTACCATTGTCATTTGTTTGTAAGACAAGGATTGGATGAGATAGAAGATGTCAGATTTAATTCATTCAGCTACTCCTTCATTTCGTCACCAGCTTATTACTTTGCTACTCAGCCCAAAGAAAATACATTTAAAGTTTGCCATTCATTAGTGTCCAAGCTGATGGGAACTTGGGCTGGGTACGATTGTGCTTTACTGGGGCCTTGATCTTGATGAGATGGACCCTCAGTCTCTCATTTTACTGCATTCCTTGAGGGTAGGGAAGGGCAGGAAATGGAAGAAGTGATGCATTTTCCAAATATTTCCAGTGGTCCTCAGTTTCGACATTGCCTTTCTCTGACTCCCAGTTCACATCAGCTCTCTCATTTGCTGCAAAGCAGAGAGTGGTGTAGCCAGAGGCAATCCAGGATTGGGGATCCGCAGCTGGAGTGCAGCCACATCTAGGAACAGCACATCTGTTGAACAAAATCTTCTGTTGTGTTGTATTGTAACTTGTGATCATTATGTCATAAAATCAAAAAGGTCTTTTACTTTAATTGCTAAGTACTGTCACCTCAGGGGTGTGACACAGAAGTATGTTTGTTTCACTCACATACTTCACCTCAGGGAAGAAAACTGAACAGCTTTGAAAAGAATTTTGGTTTTAAAAAATTATGAAATTTGTTATATATAAAAAACAGTGACTTGAGTTATGAAGAAAAAGTTATTAAAATCAGAAATTACAAAGTGGGTCAATTAGGGGCATAACATATAAAAAACTCTGATGATTTATGGGCATTTATGAGTAAAGCTCTTGGTATATTCAAAGTATACTTTCTTTAACAACAATTTGCTCATGATTTTACATAGTTTTACCTCCATTCCTGACCTCTGAGCTTCAGTTTCCAAATGAAGGCTGGGTTGTCTCCTGAGTCTCATAGGATCCTAAAGTTACTGTATCCTCAGGTGAATAAAGATATTCATTATCTTTTCTTCCCATGTTTCCTGTTTGAGTTAAGGGTGTCACCATTTTCTTAGTCTTGGATGTGTAAAACTTTTGGAGTCATCCTCAGATTATCCTACTTATCTTATATCCTATTAATTGTTTGTCCATTCTAATGCTTGAGTTTATTTCATATAGGATGATTCTTCTCCCTTCCACAATCATGGCCCTGGTTCAGACTTTCAACATCTACAACTTGGATTAGTGTAGTAGAGTCTCAACATCATGTCCTGTTTCCTGATTTTGCTCCTTCCAGTCTGTTCTCATTGAAGCCAGAATTGTCTCCTTAGAACATGAGCTCAGTCACATTCTGTTCCTTAAGAACCTGAAGTGATTGCCCTCATCTGTCTAGTGAAGTCTCTACCATTCATAATTTGATTCAAACAGTTTTTTAGGCTAATTCCATACTTTCTCCATCTACACAATCTGTTTCATATACACTGGACATTTTTTGCTCTTTAAGTGTATCATATGGTTTCCATGCTATGCCAATTGTTGCATGCTCTGTCCTTGTATTTTCCCTATTTTTTCTGTTATTAAGAAATTAATAATTTATTCCTCTTTACTTCCTTATTATCTTGGTTAGGTCTCAATTCAGCATCATTTCATTATATCCTAGGAGTAATTTACCTATCCGATTCCCTCACTAGACTACAGACTCCTTGGGGACAGCGACCGTGTCTTATTTACCTTTTATCTTTCATCATTTTGGGCAATGCTTTTACCTAGAAGGTAGTCAATACAGGTGGAACTGATTTGATTTAACATTGCCTCTTCTCAATTATTTTCTAAAATGTATTAACTGAGACTCCATCAGGCATAGAATGAGACAAAGGAATTACATGATTATACTGTTGTCCTTGAAGAGATGAGAATCCAGCTGAATGATTTAAGATAGGGATATTTCTTGTACAGGGTGGATATTCAATATTTGTTCATCAAATGAATGTTGAGTGAAATGTGAAATAGATTTAGGAGAAAGGGAGATGGCTGAACATATTCCAAATGAGAGACTGTGGTGGGGAAGTGGAAGACACACACCGAACTAGAGGTGAGATCTTTCCAAGCTTCACTCTCCTCATCTGTAAAATAGGGATAACAATGGCACTTCTTTTGTAAGGTTTTGGGGGACCATTTAATGAGGTAAATATGTAAAGTTCTTGGCACAGTGCCTGGCATATAGTAAGTCCTCATTAAATGTCATTGCTGTTGTGACTGTTGTTTGTAAGCACGGCCAAGAACATCTGTGTTCTAGGAAAGGCTGTAAATGTCCTTACTTTAAACTTCACCTTTGTGAAAATGAAGGAAGCGGAAAGTTTCCTTACTCTACTGACATTTTATGATACTATGTTCTTCACTCATATGGAGCATTTATAAACAAACCCTGATTTTTCCTTAGGAAACTTTTTTCAGAATTTAATTTTAAGCATTTAAAAATAGTTTTCATTATATAAATAATGTATATTCCTTTTAGAAATTTTGGAAAACATAAACAGATGGGAAAAATTATGCATAATCCTGCATAGGCAATCACTGTTACTTTATAGTGTATTTCTTTTGTATTGTATTCTCTTTTTTTTAGTTGGATTCATTTTATAAACTGAATTTATTTTGTAAATATTTTATATTCCTGATTTTCCATATAATATAACATTTTATGTATTATTTCAGCCTCTTTATGAATGTCATTTTTAATGATTGCATAAATTTGCATTATGTTACTGTACCATAGCATTACTTTGTAGTTGGATGTGCAGATTCTAATTACTTATCAAGTCTTTATTCTTTTATTTAAAAAAAACTTAAAAAATTTATTTTATTATTATTTTCAATTGAGATAATTGTACATATTTATGTGGTACGGAGTGATGTTTCAATACATATGTACAATATGTAATAATCAAACCAGGGTAATTTGCAAATCCATCACTTAAAACATTTATCATTTCTTTGTGTTGGGAAATTCAAAATCCTTTCTTCTACCTATTTGAAAATATACAAAAATTGTTGTTAACCATAGTCACCCTACTATGCATTAGGATACCAGAACTTACTTCTCCTATCTAACTATAACATTGTACCTGTTGTCCAACATCTCCCCGTCCCCCTTCCCCCACACGCTCTCCAGCCTCTGGTAACCTCGATTCTACTCTCTGCTTCTGTAAGATCAACTTTTTAAAATCCCACACATGAAGGAGATCATGCGATATTTGTGTTTCTGTACCTGGTTTATTTCACTTAACATAATGCCCTCCAGGTTCATCCACATTGCCACAAATGACAGGATTTCATTCTTTTTTATGGCTGTATAGTATTCTGTGTATGTATACCACATTTTCTGTATCCATTCATCTGTTGATGGACACTTAAGTCTGTTCCATATCTTAGCTCTTGTGAATAGTGCTGCAGTAGACATGGGAGTGCAGATATCTCTTCATACCTTTGGAGATATGCCCAGTAGTGGGAATGCTTGATCATGTGGTAGCTCTATTTTTAGTTTTTTGAAGAACCTTCATAGTGTTTTCCATAATGCTGTACTCATTTACATTCCCATCATTAGTATATGAGTTCCTCTTTCTCCACATCCTTGCCAGAATCTGATAATTTAGTTTTGATGTGCATTTCTCTGATGATTAGTGATGTTAAACATTTTTTCATATATCTGTTGGCTATTTGTATATCTTCTTTTGAGGAATGTCTATTCAGATCATTTGCCCATTTTTAGATTGGATTATTTGGGGTTCTTTTGCTGTTGAGTTTCTTGTATATTCTGGTTATTAATGCAGAATTAATGTTGGACGGATAGTTTGCGTATATTTTCTCCCATTCTGTAGATTGTCTCTTCACTCTGTTGATTGTTTCCTTTGCTGTGCAGAAGCTTTTTAGTTTGATATAATCCTATTTGTCTATTTTTGCTTTTGTTGACTGTACTTTTGAGGTCTTATCCATAAAATCTTTGCCCAGACCAATGTCCGGGAGCATTTCCCCTGTGCTTTCTCCTAGTAGTTCAATAGTTTCGTGCTTCAGTAGTTTCAATTTAAGTCTTTAATCCATTTTGAGTTGATTTTTGTATGCGATGAGAGATAACTTTCTAGTTTCATTCTTCTGCATGTGGATATCCAACACTATATTGAAGAGACTGTCTTTTCCCCAATGAATGTTCTCAGTGCCTTTGTCAAAAATCAGTTGGCTGTGAATAGGTGTCTTTATTTGGGAGTTCTGTATTCTGTTCCAGTGGTTTATGTGTGTATTTTTATGTCAGTACCATGCTGTTTTGGTTGCTATAGCTTTGTAATATATTTTGAAGTCAGGTAATGTGATGCCTCCAGCTTTGTTCTTTTTGCTCAGAATTGCTTTGGCTATTTAGGGTTTTTTGTGGTTCCACATGAATTTTAGGATTGTTTTTTCTATTTCTGTAAAGAATGTCATTGGTATTTTAATAGTGATTGCATTGAATCTATAGATCACTTTGGGTAGTACAGTCTTTATTCTTAAGATAATTTCTTCTTCTGGGTATTATATTAAGATCTCTAGAGATATTTACAATTTTTCTAGGTAGTGCTTTAAATAGATGTTTATGTAGTAAGCTGATAGCTTAACAAAATTGCCTTTCATTTTGGTAGGGCATGTTTATAAACCTGGAAGGAACAAGGGAAAATATTTATAATAATAATCTCCTGGCATACTTGAATGATTGCTTATCAGGGACTCCAGCCTGTCACTATGTAAATTAAGTTAAGAACAAATATGAAGAATTGCTGATGGGAGGCAGTTAATGTGGCTTACTGCAAGTTTATCTAAGTTAATCAGTATTCTGTTTAGGAAAAGGCTTGTTTTCTTGTTATATGACAGGTCATCTCCAATATCTCCTGTTTTGTCATATCATTAATCTTTATGGTGGTGGCACATGACTTTTTCAGCCTTTGTAGTTGGGAATCATTATACTACCTGGTTTTGTATGCAGAGTGAAGAAAAGCTGAGATGATTTTTCTTGCTATGGAAGGTGCTTAACTTCCTGGGCATATGGATTGGCTGTTTCAGAATATCTGTTTTCTTTTGTAATTTTAAATATTGGGACAATCTGGGTGGGCAGTGTGACAAAATGAAAAAAGCAAAAAGTTTGAACTCATAGTTCTGAGTTTGAATATAATTTAGCCACTTATTACCTAAATAGCCCTAGGAAAGTAATGTGACCTTTCCAAATCTCAAATTCTCCATCTGTAAAGTGGGCACAATAAATAACCCAAGGAAGTTGCTTTGTATGGTAGAAAGAGCACTAGATTTGAGCCTGGGGTTAAAATCTCAGCCTTGCTCACTAGCAGTGTGCCTCGGAAAAGATTTATAAAATCTTTGATCCTCAGTTTTCTCATCCCTTCAGTGGGGCTAATGATGATACTTACTCACTGGGTGAGTGTAAATATTAGGTAAGACAATGCCGGTGAGGCCCCGAACGGAGTGCCTGACTTTTAAGCTACCGCCCGAGTGCACTTTAAACCTCACTCCCTACTTAGGACACTAGCTGTCACTTTTCCAGTTCTTGCCCTGTAGCTGTTGGGTTCCTACACCTACTAAAGTTTCTTCTGAAGATCCCACATGACCACTTAACTCCCATGTGTGGTGATCCTAACTGACCTTTCTGTCATATTCACCCACATTTCTTGTCTTTCCAGAAAATATAATCTTTTACTCTCTGAAGTCTCATCTGGAACTTCTAGGATTCTTGTCAGACTTATTTACTGGTTCATCCTTTTCTCACTGCCCTTTACCTCTGTGTTCCCCAGAATGTCGTCCTTGGGCCCTGTATTTTTCATTTGTCTCTGTCACGCTGTACCTAGGAAACTCTGCCTTTGCTGATTCCATGGTGCTCAGAAGTCCATCTGTGCTCAATGTACTTTCCTGAGCACTGTTTAGCAGTCTTTGGGGTCTCTTCATCCTCTGGGTGGTCCCTGTGTGTATGTCTGAGCAGGCGTCTTCGGATGAGACTACCCTTCCCTACCTCTTACCCTGGGTTCTGTCTTGGCCAGTGGCTCTCCCTCACCTGGTCCCCAAGGCACCTCTGGATCTTCAGGACCTTATACCACATCTGGCACATACCATGTCTCAACAATTGATTGTGTCAATATTTTTTTAGATTTATACCTAAGTATTTACCTTTTTTTTTTTGAGCTTGTAAATGATATTTTTTATTTTAAATTATTTTTTCATTTTTTTATTGTGGTAAGATATATACAGCATAAAATTTACCATTTTAACCATTTTAAGTGTGCAATTCAGTGGTATTGAGTATATTCATAATGTGCATCCATCACCACTCTCCATTTCTAGAACTTATTCGTCATTCCAAACTGAAGCTCTGGACCCACTAAACAATAATTCCCATTCTCCCTCCCCATAGACACTGGCAACTATCATTCTACTCTTTGTCTCTATGAATTGCTTATTTGAGGTATCTCATTTAAGTGAAAATCATATAATAGTTGATCTTTTGTGTCTGGCTTATTTTACTTAGCATAAGCTTTAAGCTTCATCCATATTGTAGCATTTATCAAAATTTCATTTCTTTTTAGGGCTGAATAGTGTTCCATTGTATGGATATACTACATTTTATCTATTCATCTGTTGATTTGGGTTGTTTCTATCTTTCTGCTATTGTGAATAATGCTGCTATGCACATTGTACAAAGATCTGTTTTCAATTCTTTTTGGTATGTTTGTGGGTCATATGGTTGCTTTTTGCATCTTTCTGTCATGTTTCTTGCCTATGACCAAAAGAGAAAGTAAGTAATGCACAAACTTGATACCTAGAAGAAATGGAAAAATTCCTGGACACTTACAACCTATCAAGAGTGAATCATGAAGAAATAGAAAATCTGAACAGACCAATAATGAGTGAGGAAATTGAATCCATAATAAAAATTCTCCTATCGAAGAAAAGCCGGGGCCTGATGGCTTCACTGCTGAATTTTGACAAAGCAGCTAAAGAAGAACCCATACCAATTCTTCTCAAGTATTCCAAAAAAAAAAAAAAAAAAAAAAAAAATGAGGAGGTGCAAGTACTTCCAAACTCATTCTATAAAGCCAGCATTATATGATATACCAAAACTAGACAAAGATACAACAAAAAAAGAAAACTACAGACCAATATCCCTGATGAACATAGATACAAAATTTCTTAACAAAATACTAACAAACTGAATTCAACAACACATCGAAAAGATCATACACTATGATCAGATGGGATTCATCGTAGGGATGCAAGGTTCAACATAACTGTGATACATCATATCAACAGAATGAAGGACAAAAACCATTTGGTCATTTCTATGGACAAGATTCAGCATCCCTTCATGATAAAAACTCCCAACAGATTAGGTGTAGAAGGAACATATCTCAATACAGTAAAGGCCATATATAGCAAACTCACAATTAACATCATACTGAGCAGTGAAAAGTTGAAAGCTTTTCTTCTACAATCTGGAAGATAACAAGGCTGCCTACTCTTGCCACTTCTATTCAACGTAATACTGGTAGTCCTAGCCGGATCAAACAGGCAAGAGAAAGAAATAAAAGGCATCTGAATTGGAAAGGAAGAAGTTAAATTGTTCCTGTTTACAGACAGTATGATCTTATATATGGAAAATCCTAAAGATCCCACCAAAAATGAATGATAGATCTAATAAATGAATTCAGCAAACAGCAGGATTTAAAAGCAATATAAAAAAATCAGAAGCATTTCTGTACACTAACAATGAACTGTCTGAAAAAGAAGTCAAGAAAACAATCCCATTTACAATAGCTACAAAAAAGTACCTAGCAATGAATTTAAGGAGGTTAAAGATCTTTATACTGAAAACAAAAACATTGATGAAAGAAATCAAAAAAGACACAAATCAATGGAAAGCTATCCTGTGTTCACAGATTGGAAGAGTAAATACTGTTAAAATGTGTGTACTAACCAAAGCAAGCTACGTATTCAGTGCAGTCTCTATCAAAATACCAGGAACATTTTTCACAGAAATAGAAAAAGCAATTCTAAAATTCACATGGAACTGCAAAAGATCCTGAATGGCCAAAGCAATCTTGAATAAAAAGAACAAAGCTGGAGGCATCACACTACCTGACTTCAAAATATACTACAAAGCTATAGTAACCAAAACAGTGTGGTACTGACAGAAATAGGCACACAGACCAGTGGAACAGAAGAGAGAACCCAGAAATAAATCCATGTGTATACAGCCAGCTGATTTTTGACAGAGGTGCCAAGAACACACAATGGGAACAAGATAGTCTCTTCAATAAATGGTGTCAGGAAAACTGGATATTCATATGCAGAAGAATGACATTAGACCTTTATCTCTCACCATATAGAAAAATCAAATCAAAGTGTATTAAAGACTTAAATGTAAGACCCAAAACTATGAAACTAATTGAAGAAAACTAGGGGAAAAGCTCCATGGCGTTGGTCTAGGCAATGATTTTTTTGGATAAGATCTCAAACACATGGGCAACAAAAGCAAAAATAGACAAATGGGATTACATCAAACTAAAAAGCTTCTGCACAGCAAAGGAAACAATCAACAAAGTGAAGAGACAACCTACAGAATGGGAGAAAATATTTTCAAACTATACATCTGATAAGGGGTTAATATCCAAAATATATAAGGAATTCAAGCAGCTCAACAGCAAATAATCCAATTAAAAATGGGCAAAAGACTTGAACAGACATTTCTCAAAAGAAGACATACAAATAGCCAATATGTATATAAAAAAATGCTCCACATCACTAATCATCTGGGAAATACAAATCAAAAGTACAATGAAATACCACCTCACTCCAGTTAGAATGCCTATGATCAAAAAGTCAAAAGATAACAACTGTTGGTGAGGAGGTGGAGAAAAAGGGAACCCTTACACGCTGTTGGTAGGACTGTAAATTAGTACAGCATTATGGAAAACACTGTGAAGCTCCTTCAAAAAACTAAACCTCTCCAGCTGTGCCTCATGCCTCCCAGCCAGGTATGCTTTTATTTTACCCTGCAGGGTGTCAAATACTAATCTTCTGCTGGCATGGGAAAGGGACAGTCACCTGCTTCAGGAGCAGAGATCTTGGATATGACTGTGGTGACTTTTCCTTGTTGGATAACTTTGCAAGTGGCATTAGGTATCACAAATAGATTACTTTCCTTTATTTTAGCAGCATGAGCATGCATATAGGTGTGGTATAATTCAACTTAATAAGATACCCAAACTGTAAATGCTCTACCTAACATTAGGCAAATTAGATAATTTGCATGATACCAGCTGGAGCCCTTAGAGAGATTTTTTTTATCTATAGATTGAAAATGATTTGATTATTTAAATATTTTTTTTTCATGTTGTAGATTAACTTTACTGTGTTGTATTTAAAAGTAATTCTGGTCACTTTTCTGCCCTTCTGCTTCCTAAAGACTGATGCTTAGACACAGAAAATTCCTGTGGCAGCAGTTTACCAATGAATATCCCCGTGCCCGAGTTCTATGAAGTCTGTGCCTCAATATTTATTATTTACGGTCACCAGCCTTCCTGGTGCACTTGGCTTCACTTTGCAGCCATTTACCTCTTCTGAGTCCTCTTTCTGCCATTTCTTTCAGTGCAGCTATTTGATAATGGTCATAATAGTTATAATCCTTTCAATTTAGTCAGTGCTTATTTCTACCAGCCACTAGTTTTTAATGCATTATCTCATTTATCCTTAGTAATTCCTTGTATAGGCACTGCTCTTACTGCAGGAAAACAAGACTGAAAGGTTGAAGAACTTCCCCTAAAGTGGTAGCATGACAGGGAAAGACCAAAGCATTTTTGGAGTCTGGGTCTAACCTTACTGCTCTGGGTCTCGTTGCTGGTGATCCTTCTGCTGCTGTTCTCTTCCAGAGCTCTTTCCTTTCAGCAATGACTTTGGTGTTTTAGAGAAAATAGATGCCCGAAGGAGTGAACTCCCTAATCTCCAATTCCTTACTTTTCTGTTATTTTTTTGAGACAGGGTTTCACTCAGTTGCCCAGACTGGAGTGCAGTGGCCTTATCATAGCTCACTACAGCCTCGAACTCCTGGGCTCAAGCCATCCTCATCTTCCCAAGTAGCTGAGACTATAGGTGTGTGCCATCACACCCAGCTAATTTTTCTTTTTTTTGTAGAGATGGGGTCTTGTTCTTGCTCAGACTGGTCTCGAACTACTGGCCTCAAGTGATCCTCCTGCCTTGGTCTGCCAGAGTGCAAGGATTGTAGGCATGAGCCACCACGCCTGGCCTCCTTACTTTTCTTAATTCTTTAAAACACTATAGTGAGAAGACCCCAGGCTTAGAGCCAAATACATGATCTTTGACAAGCTGCTTAACATCTTTCCTTGGTCTTGGGTGTTTCATTTGCAAAATGGGGACAATAATGCCCACCTTCCTGAGCTGCTGCATGCTAGGTGCTCTTGGGCTCTTTAGTGCTGTGGACAATACGGAGTCTGTGAGCACATGTCCAGAGAAGCCATGGACAATAAGCAAACATTATTATCACCTGCATCCTCTTTTCCTCTCTCTTCATGAAAGGGATGTGGCTGGGTAGAGAAAAACAGCCTTACTTCAGACAGCCCTATATTTGCATCAAAATATTGATTTGTAGTTATTTGCCTAAATATCTGTTCTATAGATAAATTATTAATACAAACTTCTCAGGGACAGGTCCTGGCATTTTGCTTGGTACCTAGTAATTGCTTGAAGAATATTATTAAGTTATAAAATATACTGATTCTGCAGTCCTGCCTACTTTCTTAGAATTTGTTAAGGGTTTATTTTCTTCGAAAATGGGACTCTCCTAGAGAATGATAACTTCATTTCATTTTCATCCACAGGCTCTTAAGTGGAGCAGTTGCTAGTGGTTTCCATATAAGATGAATAGAGCTTCTGCTGTGTTCCTGTCTGTTATGCTCACTGCCCCTTTACTTATGTCAGAAGATTGGACTATCATGAATTGCTCAAAATAAAATAAAAGCCACTCACTTTTGGTTAACAAACCTTTATTTTGTTTTTATTTTCTCTTCAGAAAAGAAAGACGTGACTCAAAGCCTAGAGAACTATACCTCCAAGTGTCCTGGGACCATGGAGCTCATCACCCTGCCGGGTGGACTCACCCTGCCCCCAGTTCCCTTTACAAAGCTGCCCATTGTCAGGTGAGCGGGAAAGGCATGCTTCATCCCAGACATTTTCCTCCTCCCTGATCATGAATAGAGATCTCATAAGAGCTTCTGTTTTTTGTTGGCTGTGTGTCTGGTTCATTATCTCATTAAACTTGACAAAAGTCCTGTGAAGTATAAGCATTGTAGAATGAGAGACTCACGGCCAGTGACATTCTATAACTGCTGCAGTCCCCTGCCTGTCAAATGGCAGAGCCACCTGCAAACCCAGGTCTGCCTGCTTCTGAGGCTCAAGTCATGACTACTGTGCGGTGGTGGAAACAGACCTGACCATATCACTCTTCTCCTTACAAGCTTTCTGTTGTTTCCCTTTTCTTTACCGTCCACCCCAACAGCACAGGAGTGGGCAACTCCTTGTACACACGGTGCTTTCCAGCTTTGGCGGCTTTGCTCATGGCCTGCATCTGCCTGACAGTTGTTTTCCTCTCCTTGACTTTGTCCTTTCTAGCGCTCATTCCTGTGGACTCATTCCAAACCCGTTTTCTAGGAAGCCTTTCCTGTTACTGCCTTGGTGAGAAGCAAGCCCCCTGGATTTCCATGGCACCCATGGTGTTTGCCACTGTGTGCATTCCTGGAATTACCTTTCTGTGTGACTCTCTCTTCTAACACATTGCAAGATTTTAGGGTGGAGACCCTTTGGCACATGCAAAGTGGGCACCTAAGAAAGGCTTATAAACTAATCTCGTGATTTCTGAATTTCTGAAAGATTTGTTTGAAGGCTGAAATGAAACAGTTGAAATTTGATGTTTTGCTGTTGAGTACAAGTGCTGTAACCTTAGGATTTGATGTGATGAAGATGCATCTTTAAAATTCTCTTGGCTTGGCTGTTGTTTCCCAGGTTCCACTTGGCCTTGCAGTGCAGTGAGCTTTGGCTCACAGGCTGACTGTGTTACATGAATGGGTCACTTAACCTCTGGGGTTCAGTTTACTTACCTCCCTCCACTCCCTGCCAAATTTAGAATGAAAACCCATGGCATTAAGTTATTAAGAGAATTCAGTGAAGTAACATTTGCAAGCATGTGGTACAGTGCTTAATAAATGTTAGTTTTCTTTCTCTCTCCATTTCTTAATACTGCCAAATGAAGTGTTTTTGTTGCCAAAGTGAGACTTGTGGGGGCAGAAAGGGGTGCTGTCCACCAAAGTCCCCTGCAGGTCACACTTGAATTTTAAGAAGATGTTCTGAAGGGAACTCGTGAGGTCATTCATCAGACAGAGGTTCAAGGATCAGCATCCAAAAGGCTAGGCCATGGCCTGAGACATTGTTCTGGCTGCTACTTAGAATGTCGTGGAAAAGACTTGCAGCTCCTCGGTGTGGGGGCCCGGAGGAAGGGTGTAGTCATGCTGTTGTGCGTGCTGCTTCCGCATCACTGGTGCAAACTGCAGAAGAAAGGGTTCTCTTTGGGCTTTTCTATCAGTAAGACTTAAAGTGGAATGTATTTGATTGGAGATTAAGGGCATAATTCATTTTTTAAAAATTAAAGACCAGAAAAGCCTTTTTTAATAATTTTTTATCTGCATCATGACTTGGATCATTCTTAAATTTAGAAAACCTTGCATAATAGGACATTCTGAACCTCACAGAACATTCTGGGCTTTTGATGCTGTATCTAGATCTGTACACACTCAAACCTCTTTGTCCGTGAAGCTGGGGAAAATTGGTTGTTCTCCTCAGAGAGAGCAGAAGAGAAACAGGCTGGGTCACAGCCTTGGAATAGAAGTTAGAGTCCTTGGGCTTATCCTTCACTAGCATGTGACCTTGGGTAAGGATGTAGCATCTTTAAGCTTCATTTTCTTCATTTCTAAATTGGGTATAAAATTGTCCCCTCACAGGGTTGTTTGGTTTTGTTTTAGCTGAGCTGTTACATATTGTCCCCTCACAGGGTTGTTTGGTTTTGTTTTAGCTGAGCTGTTACATACACAAGCATGGAGCACAGTGCCTGGCACATGGTAAGCATTCAGTAAATACAAGTTTTCATCTTGGAGACATTTTTCACCTGTTTTTCAAACAGTACATTGATTGAAAAATACTATAATATTAACATTTTCATCCCTTAGCTGTTTAAAAACATTGAACAGATTGGATAAACGTATAATAGTGTAACATTTAGGCAACTGCTCTTTCATAAATCTGCTGTGCATATCCCCCTTTTGTGGGGTGGCAACCTGTCTTTCATGGACAGTCAGGGTCTTTGTGGCTTATACTGCACAGCTCCCTTGTGGACAGCTCACTGCATCCTGCTTGGTGTCTTGGTGCCACTGCTCTTGCCTGTGTGCTCATGGACTATTTTTTAAAATCTGATTTTGTATACTACCCACCATCTGTATAGATACTTTTTTTATGGTTTTCTGGAGACTTTTAGCTAGAGAAATAAGCCCTGTTTGCCCTGGTGACTCATTCATTGCGTCATTCATATCTGGTCTCATTAAAAAGTGGAAAGAACTACTGCATGAGATTCAGTGCAGGCAACAGCTCACAGGGACATTAGCACTGTTGGTAAAATGGGAGGGAATTTCTGTGGAAGATTTGGAGTATCTCAGAGTATCTCACAGCCGGCTTTGTTCTCTATCATTTACGGAACAAAATCCAATTTGCTTGCTTTGCATGGCTTACAAGGCCCTCTGTGGCCTGCTCTATCTCCAGACTTCAACTGTGAGCCCTTTGTTCCCCTGGTCCCACTACCCTCCTTTTCCCTGTGGAAGTACTTAGAGTAGGTAAAATGTGTTATTCCTTTGTTCAGGCTTTATCTTCTGCTTGAAATGCCTTTGCTCTGTTACTCTTCCCGATGGTACTTAGTCATCTTTCAGGATTTAGTTCAAGGATTATATTCTCCATAAAGCCTTTTCCTAAGCCACCCAGGTAGAATTGACTGTACTTCCTATACGAGTTAGGAATTATTTCAGCTGTAAAGTGCAGAATGCCTAATAACGGATAGCCAATGGGAGGTTATTTTCTTGAGAAGCTGGAAACAGGTGGCCTCTCTGCAACTCTGTCCTTTACCTCATGATTACCAGATGGCTGCTGCAGCTCCAGGTAACACCTCTGCATTCAGGGCAGGAAGGGAGAAGGGGTATGTTCAGGGATGAAATTGTGGCACATAGAGCTGAAAAGTCCAGGCAGGAATTCAGGTAGGGCTGGAGTCCATGTTCAGATAACCTTGTCAGAACTTGGTTTCTTTCCTTCTTTTAGCTCTGTCTTCTGCAATTGTTGGCTTTAGTTTCAGGCCCTAGGTGGTATCAGAGTGGCAGCAGCAGCTCCAGACCTTACATCCTCTTCCTATAGTGTCCAGGAAAAGAGAGAAGGTGCCTTTTGGCAACACCTGTGAAGGAAAGATGAAACTTTTTTCTTCAAGAGAAAGAATGTCCCCTTGCTTTTCACTGCCTCTCATGGGGTTGTGGACTCAGATCTGAGTCAGTCTTCCCAAACCACATGGCTGAGAGGAGGGCATGTGTAGTTAGTTTCCCTAAAGCAAAACCTAGGAATTGTTGGGCAAAGGAGGAGGGGGAAGTGGATGTCAGGAGGCATCTGACAAGAACCATTACAGTGAATGATACCCATATTCCACCTACTCTCTTGTGTTGCCCCAGACAAAAAGTCCAGTTTTTGGTTTGTGAACTGTAATGCTTATGAGTCAAGATATTGCATTGATTCATAGCTGTCCTTCCCAAGTCAGAAAGCATTACTTTGGCAAAGCACCACCTTGGAGTGAGTACATACTTTATTTTATGAACTGCGTTTTGTCCTTCTTGCATTTGTGACACTTCCTGACTCAGAGGCCTGATTATATGCTGTTCTTACTAATAAATAGGTCTGTGTTTTTATTTGAAATTAATTTTCATACACAGATAAGTTTGCTTACTTTAATGTGCTTGCCAGATTTGACTTTTGTGCTTTTCTCCTAAGTTTTTGTCATTTGAAAGTATGAAGAATTAGGAGAAATGTGATATCCTTGCTCCATAATTCTTCACCTTCTAGCATTTTTCTTTTCCTTGTCTCAAAGCAAGATATTTTTTCTCCAAAGATATTCCATGGGTAATACTTCTAGAACAGACTATATGCTATTTCCTCCTCTAAAATTCTGTCATGATTACATGTGAGGGATACTGCTTGTAGGAAGAATGGTAACTAAAATTTATTGATGTGTCTTATTTATTCCAAGCATTAATAAACTCTCCTCATGTAAAATTGGGGAAACCGTAGGATTCTGTTCAATAGTCTTATCTTCAAATCCTATATTCTGCAACTAATTGTTTGACTCTGAATGAGGTATTTAACTTCTTCTCAAACTTGGGTTGGTGATACATACCTCCCGTGCATGGATCAGATGAAATATTTGGAAAGTGCTTTGTAAGCAGAAAAGCTCTCTGCAGATATAAGTTCTTATAGAGGCTTAAGGGAGTTTTGCCTCTAATTAGAAGTTACTTTACTCTTCCCTGTCAGTTATTACTTCTGTTTGTACATGTTAAATTAAATCAGTTGAATTGAGTTCCAACAGGCTCTCAAGAAATGCTGATATATAACTATTTAGTTATTTATTAAAATTCATGTAACCAAAGCCAAAAAATCTCAGAGCTGAAAATATGAAGAGTGGGATTATGTTGGCTCAAACATCTTTTTGCTCTCATATTAGCAGGCCATTGTCTTACTTCTCAGGAAACTGAAGATTTTCTTCATACTTCTCAGTTTTGGGGCTGGTGAGCTCTGGTGTGGGACTGGAGCTTCCCTGGGAGTTTACCCTCCTGGCTGTAGACATGATGTTGGTTTTTAAAATAAAAATGATGATACCCAACCATGGTCAGAAGCTACTGTATTTTGCTTGGTCTTTCTGTGGCAAAGATTTTATCTTTTGGAAAGCAAAGAATTGGTTTTTCTTTACTTCACAAACCTAAGTGCCAGGACTGGTCCTAGTTGCTCAGCTGGGGAGATAGAAGGTGTATCTCTTGCCTTTAGGATGCTGCTAGCCTAGAGGGGTCTTAAAACTGTGTTCCACTTGCTGTGCACAAAGGAAGTGCCATGATGGGGGCTGAGGTGTGTGGAGGAAGGGTGTTGGTCCAGTGGGATGGGGAGAGTAGGTCCTGGAGGAGATACGTCTGGAGTTACCTAGAGGGGTGCGAGTCTGGGAGGGTCTTCCAGGCACAGAAATCAGCAAGAGCAGGAAGGCAAGAGGACGGTGACTTGCATTTGGGGAACATAGAATGCCATTGCTTGATGCATGAGCTAGTTCCTGTGGCTGGACAGGGAGTGGGGGAAGCGTGGGAACTGAGGCTGGTGAATCTTAGGTATCTCTGGTCTGGAACTCCATTATCACTTGTCTGATGCACTGGCTGGAGCTCTTCCCATTCAGTGCAGGTGATAAGAACCTAACTCACACTAGCTTAGGAGAAAAGAAGCTACTGCCTCATGTAACGGGACTAGGAGAGAGTTGGTCTCAGGGATCTCAGGACTGAAATAAATGATCTGGCAAAAATGCAGTTTTTAGAACCTCTCAAGCTCAACTTTTCTTTGTATTGTATCTTGTTTTCTTTCACTGTTGAGAAACTTTCTCCTTGTGATGGGGTAGACCACTCATAACCACTGATAGCTTGTTTCACATCATCTCAGACTGTGTCCTTGGAAAAAAAAACAGCTGCTGTCTCTGGACATGCATGTATAAATGTAGGGAAAGGTTGGTTGGCCTGGCTTTGTATTTTCTTGAGCCAGCCAAGTGTAAAGTGCTTACTGGGTGCCTATCATCCTCAACAAGGATCTTCTCCTACATGACCATAATGTGACCATCAAAATTAGCATCTTGACGTTGATACATTTCTGCCATATAATGTGCACACCCCATTCAGACTTCCACAGTAGAAAAGTCCAGTAATGCCCTTTATAACAAAAGCATCTAGGGAAGAAGCTCACAGGTAATTTTGTGGCAATGTATCTCTAGTGTCTGTCAATTGAAACGGTTTTCCTGTCTTTCCTTGACATTCATGACCTTGACACTTTTGAAGATTACAGGCCAGTTATTTAGTAGACTATACAGTGTTTCCTCACAGTTAGGTTGAGGTCATACATCCTTGTAGGATTGTCACAAAAGTGATACCCTGTTCCTCTCAATGAGCTCTTTCAGAAGATATCTGCCTGATCTTGAATTGTCCCATTACTTGATTGGGGTGGAGTTGGCCAGACTTCTCCACTGTAGTTACTCTTTCCCCCTTAATAATTAATAAGCATTTTGTGCCCAGGTACTTTAAAACTATGTAGGCTGGGTGCGGTGGCTCACGCCTGTAATCCTAGCACTCTGGGAGGCTGAGGCAGGAGGATCGTTTGAGCTCAGGAGTTCAAGACCAGCCTGAGCAAGAGCAAGACCCCGTCTCTACTAAAAATAGAAAGAAACTAGCTGGACAACTAAAAATATATAGAAAAAATTAGCCGGGCATGGTGGCGCATGCCTGTAGTCCCAGCTACTCGGGAGGCTGAGGCAGGAGGATTGCTTGAGCCTAGGAGTTTGAGGTTGCTGTGAGCTAGGCTGACGCCATGGCACTCTAGCCCGGGCAACAGAGTGAGACTCTGTCTCAAAAAAAAAAAAACAAAACAAAAAGCAAACTATGTAAATATCTCATTCCTCATCAGATTGATTTCCTTCTTTCCTCCCTCCTCCTTCCCCTTCCCTTTTCTCTCCTCCCCCATTACATATTATTATAATCATAAAATCTGTTTTACTATTATTCTGATGCTCAAGCTGTGCCTGATTTAGCTGGTGGGAAAGCCCTCAGACTGGCTCCTGTGTCTTTTGTCATGAAACCGTCATTCTTTGTGTATGTCGTCTTCTTCTGGTGTAGAAAAATGCTATGGGCATATGTTTTAGTTTCCCTGCTCCCAGCCCTGTAGTCAGCCATTTCTCCAAAGAGCCCTGTTTCCTTTTGGTGGAGAATGGAATTTAGAATTAAGGTCTGGGTGCTATATGTGTTCACTGCTATTTGGGGGCCACTGTTCTCAGTGGATATAGCTAGGCAATGTATCTATTTATATACATATATTATAAACACCTATGTTTATGTCTGTATTTATTTCTGTATCTCTATGTACTGAAAACCATGTGTTCATACAGATACCTCTAATTTCCAGCACCTCAGGGTTTGTTCTAGTTTTCTCATATTCATAGTCCTGTTTCTCATTATCCTTAATAGAGTTACTTACTGACAAATTCCCCTGTTTGTTACCCACTGTTACCACTGCCAGCCCCCTCCCCAGGTGGTGCTCTGGCACTTTGTGCTGGGCTGCTGCTGTGCCCACCCCCATGGGCCCTTCTTGCCCCGCTTGGATTCTGCTTCCCATGCCAGCCAGCACCTGTGCCTGCCTGGCTGTTCCCTCCCTGAGGACTTCAAGACTGAATTGTTAGGGTCAGGAGGGAAAGGGGAGGACACTTTCTGATCTGTTGTGATCAGTAAATAAGCTTGTCCATAGGATCTTAGTCTAGCATGAACTAGGCTCACCGAAAAATGGGTGATGCAGATATATATTTTGCCTTATTTCATAAAACAAAGAGGAGCTCATATAAATATTATGTTAAAAATAAGCAACCAGAGTTAAGGGAAAATAAGGGTGGAATAAGAAAATAGAGCAACGAATTCTGTTAGTACCTAGAAATCCTAAATTCCTATGTCATGGCTGGAGGTGGGAAGAAGTATGATTCTGATATAAGTAATGAAAAGGAAACACAATTGGCTATAGGATCCTCTGTCTCTTGTAAGCAGACACCTGCCAGTCATGCTGGGGAAATAATACCTCTTCATGGTAATGGGGTGGGAAACTCCTCTTGTGGATTCTTTTAAAGAGAACATTGTGGCATATTGAGTAACTTCCTCAGCAACATCCCCACAAAGATCTAAGCAGGTTTCTCTTGTTGTTTTGCTATTAGTATTTGCAGGGTACGCTGAGAGCATGATGCCAGAGTACCTAGAATAAATGCAGTTCTCCCAGAGGACAAAGGAACGTGGTCCCCTGTCATTTGGCTTGCTGCAGCTGCCTGATTGAGAATAATGGGTAGACTGCTGATACATCAGGCATTCCTTCATGAATGTGATTTCATATAAGTGAGCTTTTGGCAGGAGTTAGGCAGCAGAGGATGCAGAGTTATTATATATTCTCAGGCATCAGGAAGACATGGTAGGTGTCTTTTGTTGCTGACTGAGGGTGGCAGATCCATGTGGTTGGTACTCTCAGTACCTGGTCCTTGGCAGGCCCTCAGCGAGTCTGTGTGCAGTGGTTAAGTGTTCGCAGTGCACATAGGGTTGTCCCTGCTTCCTGAATCTTTGTTCCTCATCTCCGCCTGAAGGGAGGCAGGCACAGGCACGCAGGCACTGTGGACTGGTTTTTCATTAGAAAACAAGTCTGGGACTATTTCATTCAGATATTACAAATCAGTAACATGTACATTTGAAGACTACAGCTCATTGGTAGTGTGACAGAATAAGGTGTTTGAAAAATATCTACATTGGTGAGTAAACTATCAGACCTGCTATATAGAATTGTTAGATGTAAGCACATATACTGTTGGAGATGCCTCATAATTATGATTTTGATTTTAGAATAGGTGATCAGAACCATTTTCTTTTCTTAGTGTTTTTCTTAGTTTTTGACAAGAAAACTATTTTAGCAATTTACAGGAAAATACGTACTTGTTCTCTGTAGCATGGGAGCATGAACTAGGATCACCCCAAAATGGTTTCAAGTAATTATGATGTGAGGTAAAAAAAAAGGAGCCAAAATACATCCCTGTTTGAATTCTATTCCAGAATTCAATTAATCAAATATTTATTGAGTGCCTAAGATACGCCTGGCCCAATGCTAAATGCTGGGGTTTCAGTAATGGTCAAGCATGATCTCATCTTCTAGGAGGCAGCCAAGCCCATATCCAGGTACTACTGTCCAGAGTTAAAGCAGAGGACAGTTAGTTAAAACTATAAGCAATTTATTTTTTATATTTGGAGACAGGGTGTCACTCTCTTGCCAAGGCTGGAGTGCAGTGGTACAGTCACATCTCACTGTAACCTTGAACTCCTGGGCTCAAGTGATCCTCCTGCCTCAGCCTCCTCCCAAGTAGCTGGGACTATAGGCACGCACCACCATGCCTGGCTAATTTTTAAATTTTTTTTGTAGAGATAGGGTCTTGTTGTGTGGCCCAGGATGGTCTCAAACTCCTGGCCTCAAGTGATCTTCCCTCCTTGGCTTCCCAAAGTACTAGGATTACAGACATGAGCCTGACCCAACACTCCTGTTTATTGCTTATGGAAAGTAATTACTTATGGAAATGATAAAAGTATGTACACAATAGCCAATAGTAGAATATCAGGCCCCAAATAATCACATAGATTGTTAACACACTATAAATTATGGATTATTAAAGAAGAAATTGGAATGAAATTCAGGTGCCATTTCCAGTTAAGCAATGAGTCTTTAATTTGGGGGCAATGATGGGAGAGTGTAATTCACTCATTTTTTTTTAAATTTCAAAATATTAATGGGGTACAAATGTCCTTGGTTACATGGATCGCCTTTGTAATGCTTAAGTCACGGCCATAAGTGTGCCAGTCACACAGACAGTGTTCATTGTCCCCGTTATGCAGGCTTTGGCCCCTTCTCTCCTCCCCTCTCCCTTGATTGTCTTTTTTAATGCACTAACATTGAGCACTTTCAGCCTGGAGAAGAGCTCTAGAGTTTAATGAAGGTATTTAAATTGATAAAGATCAAAACCTTCCAGTCAGAGTGAGCTTTGAGTTGCTCGGAGTAGCTTTGGTGTTTTTAAAGCTTCAACTTTTAAATTAATTATACTGTTGAGGAAGGATTAGAGGCATTTATTCAAAAAGGGACTTAGGGGCCCAAATTCAGGGCAGTTTTTCAGCCTCCCAGATACCAATCAGGATGCATCGTCTGTGATCCCACTAGGTTCATACCACTGTCCAGTACTTTCTCTCATACTTGGTATAGTGGCCAAGCTACAACCTCCCTTAAGAGTTTCTTAACTAGAGCTGTTTAGAGACAATAAGAGGTGTAGCGTAGCATCCAGGAGCAGGAGCGGGGGTCCCGCCTTGCTCACCCAGCCTGCATGGCTTGCCCTCTCCAGCTATTTCAGTCATGCCAGAAGTTGGAACAACTGACCTCCACATGGTTTCAAATACGGGGCAGAGGAGGCCAGTTTTACCCATTGCCCGTCTGCTAAGAGATATCAGATGAATTCTTAGTTATATTTCCTGTGTAAATAAGGTTGAGGGATTAAAAACCAAGAAACAAAAGGTGAGTTGTTTTTTTCTTTGTCATTCCTTTCAACCAATTTGTTTTATATCACTTTCATAATTAGTGTTTCACTGTTGTTTTGCATGGTCCCAATTAACTATAGTATACTGAGGATGTCAGATTTTTAAAATGTCAACAGTTTCCAAATGGAATCTATCAAAATAATCCTTGCCTTGGACACTTATCCCTGGAATTCTGCTTTATTGTTGGCAGCTTCATAGGCCAAATACAATCTTATTAGTTCTGCAGTAATTCATGCTAGATGAATTATCTTTCCTTTAGGTCAGGTGCCTTGAACAATTGTTTCTCTTTAGGGCACATTTTATAAAATGATATTTGATGCATAATTTTGAGTTATGAGTGAATGCTGTGGCCACTTGTTGGGTTACTTTTCTGCCTGACTGTGCCTCTCAGAATTCTTTTATATATTTTAGAAACCATTTATGTGATCTGGAATTTCTCTACTTGCATAGATGATTCCTTTAAAATCACAGATGATATCTCATTTTAGGTGGTAACTTTGATATGAATAGAAACGTATTCATGTCCCAAGAGAACAGAATCATTTTACAACTGAGTAAACTCTCAGGCTGAAAGAAACTGTGAACCACCCCCTGACCCCCATCCAGGGTTCAGCAACAGCATGTTCACAGCAGGGACCAAAACCTAGTTTCTTCACTCCAGTCCAGTGTGTAATCTTTTCAATGGGTCTGCTCTCTTGTTCATAAGTAAGTGTTTTAAGGAGGGGAAGAGAAGTTTTTGTTGACCTAGTATGTGTTAGGTGCTAGTATAGGTACTCGGGTACTCGACGTATATTCCCTTACTGCAAAGGCTTGATGGTATCCCCATTCAGGGCACTCCCTCTTTTCTGTCCAAGTTTGGAGTCAGCAGAAAGAAATATGTGTTTTAGGCTGATGGAAGATACAGTGACTAGCATGGGTCCCATCTTGCCAGAGGGCTTATGAGCCCTCCCCTGAGTTAGATGGACTTAGCCTAATCCCTGGTAGTCCCTGGCCTCGCTGGGTCTTGGAGGCCTCTTTTGTGGAGAGAGGCCCCTTTTAGTGTGTGCAGAGAGCAGAACAGAATATGTGCTGTCTGCAAGCAGGCAAGCCTTGGGAGCAAGGAGCTGAGCAGTGGGTGACCTGGTTCCCTTTCCAATTTACCACCTCCCTCAGGAGGAGCGAGGGAGAGCAGAGTGAGGTTAGGACTGTTTCTCTAATGGATGCCCACTCCCCCCCACCCCCGTTGGAAACGTGGAACAGGGAAAGGAGGTGTCCTCCAATCCATACGACATTATCAGGTACCTCTTATTTTTCCTATTTTATAAGTGAAAACATTGAGGTCTAGGTAGATTAAGTGATCTGTCCTGTGGTTTAAGAGCACAGTGTCTCCTGTTGTCATCAATTTCCAGCTATGGGATTTGGCGCAATATACTTAATCCCTCTTGTGTTAGTTTCCTCATTGATAACATGGAGACAATCGTAATAGTACCTAAACTAAGAAGGTGGTTGTGATGTTTAATTGAGATGATACATATGAAGTGGCTAGCATGATGCCTGAATATGCTCAAGCTCTGCAGATTAGTACATTTTGAGTAAATGCTAGCTGTTAGAATTTGAGCATGAGCATAGATTAGCAGACATCCACAGCTGGGAAAACAGTTTAAGATACAGATTATCCTGCTGGGGAAGCAGCCCCTCATGTAGCTAAGGCCAAGGTGCCGTTAACTGTCTCATGTGGTGCCTTCTCATCTCAGGGGTCAGGGTCTGGCGTCCGCTTTCTGCAGACAGGCTGGTCAAGGCAGGGAGAGGCAGAGACAGAAGAGCCAACCTGTGCAGAGCACTGGGCACTGTGCCAGGAGCGTCCCATGGGGTGGTGGCTCTATCTGAATTTTGTAGACAAGGAACCTAAGTCTTGGGGAAAGTGAGGCACTTGCCCAAAGGCAGAAAGCTGGTCAGTAGTGCAGTGAGGTTTCAGCCTGGCCCTTCTGACTCAAACTGTCCTGGGCCCAATTCACAGAGCCCACAGAGGGCCCGGGGATAGTCCCAAGTTGCTGTATGCAGCATTCGTTTGCTTGGTCCTGCTGAATGTGAGTGCTTTTCCTTCTCTCAGTTTATCTTCTATTTTGACTGATTTACTGTTTTTCTAACATGATGTTTGGTAGTGTTTATCCTGAAACCAAGCTAACAAGGCAGTTGAAGTATTTGTGTTCCATTTGAAACAACAGGCGTGTGAAACTGTTGAACCTTCCTGCCAGCCTGCGGCCACAAAAAATGAAAAGCTTGCTGGGTCAGAACGTGTCAACCAAGAGTCCTTTCATCTATTCACCAATTATCGCGCACAACCGTGGAGAAGAGCGGAACAAGAAAATCGGTAGGACCATTTATCCTGACTTTCTAACTGTGCTCTGCCACCTGTTTCCAGTGGGTTTCCTAGATTTTTAGAACAGAACCTCAGGCCAATTCATTCATGTGTGTGTGCACACACGCATGTGTGTATATATTGTCTTATAAGTTTATTTGGTTTTTGCTGCCTTTTTCAGACAGTTGACCATAGATCTGATATTTAAAAATCTATTTCATAAAAGGTGATTTTGTGGAAGTTCTAGAAACCAGAAAGACTTCGGTTAACTGAGACTCTTGTGAACTACAGAAGAGTGATAATTGGAGATCAGAGTGATTTTTCCAGGTGCTGAAGTGACTTCTGAATCATCAGAGAAAGATTAAGGGCTGAATTGTGTTCAGGATTGACTGCAGATGAGGTTACTGTATTAGTTTCACTTGTGAACACTGGCTGTCAGGATAGCCAATCCTGGGATCACACTGCGTGGTGGGAGAGATTGGGAGTAGAACACTTGCTCTTGAAAATCTCTCCCGTGCTTTTCTGTATTGAAGCTCTCGGCCACTTCCCAGCTTGACTTGCCCATGTCCTTCCTGCAGCAGGCCTAGGGCTCATGTGGATCACCTGCCCTTGTCCCTTGGTGTCCTTCCTGAAGCCTGGCTGTGGCACAGAGCCCCCCGACCTCCTCAATGCCACAAAGACAAACCCAGGGGCCCCTTGCATTTGAGATTGTGATTGATGGTCATCGGTGATCACTGCCCATTTTGCCTACATGTCACTGTGACAGACCTCCAGGGCTGTCAAGAGGCTGGTTTCTGCTTGACGATTGCTGATTCCCTCTTCGGAGGGTAAGTAGAGACCTGCTAAAACTTGCACTCTGCTTTTTATATTCTGTGCTTTCTTCTCCTTCTGTTTCTTTCTTAATTTCTACTCTTAATTTCTATACCCTCAACTTAGGAAAAAGGCATTCTGACTCCTTCTTCCATGATGCTGATCTTTCTAGGATATAGGCTTCCTGTTGCACGTACAAACCACCTACACCCTGGATCATGGGCTGCGGTGCTCCCTGACCTGTCCCTGCTCACTCACCATCCCCATTCTGCCTGACTTTTCATTCTCACCTCCTGCTGCCCTCGCTCTGCTCCTCAGGTTTCACTGCAATGACTTCTTTATGGTCCTTGGATGTAACGAGCTTATTCTGGGGTCAGGCCTTTGTGCTTGTTCTTCCCTCTGCCTGGAACTTGTCCCCCATTGTCACTGGCTCTATTCAGATGTCCCTGCTCAGAGGGGCATTCTCTGATCCTGGTACCTCCAGGCCACTCCTCCCATCACCTCTAGCTGTGCTGCCTGGGTTTCTCTTCATAGCACTTCTCTCCAACTCAAATCTGTGTTTATCTGTTTATGTTTTCCCTCCTGCAATATGCTATGAGGCCAGGAACTCTGTCTTGCTCCCTGGTATATCCCTAGTGCCTAGAACAATGATGAAAGAAAGAAAGAATGAATGGAGTAGATATTATGAATCCCAGTTTATAGATAAGGAAACTCAGATTCAGGAAGTTTAAATTCCTTGTCCAAGAACTCACAGAACTTAGGTCTCACTACACAATTCCACGGTCTTTGCAGGGCACCATGAGTTTAAGGCAGGAAGGACACTATGAACATTGTGCATAGTACATTATCTTAATAAGCATTTCTTACACTAGCACTAAAATTTCTTATCCTCTATATGGGTCTTATAATAAGCTTTATTAACAATTTGTAAACTCTCTGAGCACCTTAAAAATAAGGTGTTTTGGAAGAGATAAAGTTGTTTGGTAAGATAAAGGGCATAACTGAGGTGGGAGTACTAAAAGGACCTTGTGCATTTTTAAATGGTATCATTTCTTTTAGTAAAATTGTGCTTTATAAGAGGCTATCATATATTAGCTCATTTAATTTTCCTCGTATTTTTGGAGGAATTAATTTTTATCTCCCTTTTGCAGATGAAGAAATAAACTCAGAGAGATGACTTTCTAAAAGTTACTCAACTATTTTGTGGCAAAGCTAAACCTTGAACTCACATCTTCTCAGGCCCAGTATACCGTTCTTGTTAGTACACTCTGGTTTTCTCTAATGTGCATAGCACACATGACAGAGGCCTCAGTTAACCATATCACACAGTCCTCGCCCTTGACACAGTTTCCCCTTCAGTTCATGCACGCAAGACACAAACACATGAGAAGCTGAATATCAAGACAGAATATAAATGAAAGTTCTCTAAAACTATAGCACTGTTGCCAGGTATACCTGTGTACTTGCATAAACAGTAAACACTGATTAGACTGGGAGCAGGCCCTGCAGGGCCCTGAGAAGGCATCTGGAGGCTCAGAAGCAGCCTTGCCTCCGGGGAGTAGGGTGGGCTCCCCAAGGTGTGGCTCTGACTGTTCTAGCTATTCATTATTAGAACAAGAAAATAAAGGAAGAGACATGATAATGTCCTTAAAAAATGGCAGCGGATACTGAATTTTGGGAAATTTCTGAAAACATGAGCCCCAAATATATAGCCTACTGCAGTGTCTGTGTATATGTGTTGTATGTATGTATGCGTCTTTGAAATTCCATTTTTAGTGTCCTGATTTTGAAAGGCACCCCAACTTCGTCTCACCTACCACTGCTTCTCTGCTCTGGAGAACATATGGAGGTGACGGGAAGTGTAGGAGACGGGTGGACATTGTGGGTAACCAGGAAGAGCCAGATGGTGTTGCCCTGGTCTACACGCCAGTGAGGAGAGAGCAAAACCAGTTCTGTCCCTGCTGGGTTTGGGGGCATCACTGCCTAGCCCCCTGCGGAACTCCTCCTTTCACCTCATTGGAGGCAGGAGACACGGTCCCGTTCTGGTCTGTGTCCCCCCAGTTCTGAGTCGGCAGGCCGGCTGCTCTCCAGCGCCTTTCCCCAGTGGACCTGGGCTAGCTGTCACGGAAGTGCTGAGGCTCTTCTCTCTGGGACCCTCCAAGGGTCTCTGGCTGGTCTTTTTGGGTCTCATTAAGGTTGGTGATAAGCTTTCTCCTTAAAGAACTTTAAAGGAAGAAAAACTTCTAGAGGTGATTTAGAGCGAAGAAAAACTTCTAGAGGTGATTTAGAGCACCTCTCTAGAGGTGATTTAGAGACCTCTCTTCTCAGGACCAGTGATGTAATGTGTGGGGCCCAGTGCAAAAGGAAAACCTGGGGTCCTTTGTTCAAAAATTACTAAGAATTCAAAGACAGTGACAGCAGAGCAGTAAACGAGACATGGACCTCTGAGTGCCATGTGCCATTGACTGTGTGGATTGCATGCCTGTGGAGCCAGCCTGCCTCTCTGTTTTTCCTTTTCAGTCTTAAGGAATTATCGAAGCTTCTTTTTATGAAAATCATGCTCTGCATTTGCTGAAGCGGGCTTAAGCAGACACTATGTAGTGATTCTCATAACTGTTTGATGCTGATGCTGCAGGCATTATTATATTCCCTATTTCCAGATGAAAAAATTGAGCCTGAACAAATATAAGTTACCTGCGTTGGGTCAGAGAGCTTGTGAGTGAGTGGCAGGGCCCAGTCTTCATCCCAGGTTGTATGAGTCAGTGCTCAGGGATTTTTCCCTTTGTAATATGGCTTCTCACCATAGTAAGAAGTACCTGCTCATCTTGGCTGAGGATAAATTCAGTGGATGACGTAGGATTTTTTTTCTGAGATATAACAGAAGGTTCAGCCAGAATGCATATTATTTGTGCATACCCATGGGTAGGAAAAGATAATTTATATTCTCTGGCTCCTAATATCTTTTTGGCAATATATCCTGATCAGTGAGTACCTGCCTGGAGGCTTGATGAATCACCTATCTTTACCCCAAATTTCTAATCTCTGTAAATGAATCTTGGTGTATAACTGGTGGAGATATCACCATAGCAGGGGGCACAGAGATTTAGGGATGAGCAAACCCTCGAGGGCAGTTTTTGAGGCCGTTTTCCACTCTAACTTGGAATAATTTACCAGTCTTTGTGTCTGTGTGTTGGCTGTTGTGTCCATTGTCTGAGCTACAGTCTCTGGAAAGATGATTGCGACACAGGTGCTGTGCTTGAGCATGATTGTGTGAAGGATTTTCTATCATTGTGGTAGGACTTTGTGGTGTTGCCAGGCTTAGTGCCAAGGTTGATGGAGGCAGTGTGGTGGCTTGGAAAGGCTGTGGCTGTCAGATGGACTTGGACTGGACTGCAGCCTGGCCCTGCAGCTCTCACTTCCCACTGTGTGACTGAGTACAAATGATCATGCCTCCCTGGTGTACGGTTGTGCTGTCTGAAGAATGGGGATGTCGGAAGGCAACTGGGAGGGTCGTTCTGAGGATCCAGGGAGGTGATATTTCTAAAGTTCCTGGCAGCCAAGCAGATCATGTTTGCAGTAGCAGTTGTGTGCACTGTGCTAGGTACTGGGGCTGCAGTAATAAATCAGGAGTGCTTCCTGCCAAGTGGTCCATACAGCATCAGAAAAAGATGAGCTTGTCAACAGAGGCACCTGCCAGATGCCATGGGTCCTCAGATAGGAACATGTACAGCATGCAGTGCCGACGGGATGGGGAGGGCCTGAGACAGGGGGTGTTTAATAGCTGCTAATTCCTGTCCTTCCCACTGTTTCTGGGAAAAAGTATCGAAGAAGGGGCATCACTATGTGCTGTGACACACTAAGGATTGGAAAGGGGATTATCTCCATCTTCAGGCAAAAATAACTTTTCATATAATCAGTACTTTATCTCAGAATTACCCTTCAGTAGACAAGGACCATCTAAGTATAAATTATTCCTTTCAGCACCCCAGAAAACAATTTTTAAAAAATGATTATTTTTTGACTATGACAGAGAAAACAATTCCTTATATAGCAACTTGTTTAAAAAGAATGAGCTTTTTTGTCTGTGGTGAAGAGTAGGCCAGGACACTGACCACCTTCAGACCGGGGCAGGCTGGGTGAAGCTGCTGGGGGTGGGGCAGTGGGTGCGGAGCTGGGTGATGGAGGGACAAGACCTGAGTTTCCAGAGCCCTTAGGGGTGAAGCAGTAGAGGGCAAAGAGCATAGGTTTTAGAGCCAGACAGACTTGAGTTTGAATCCTAGCTCTCTCATTTATCAGGGCCACAAGATGGGCAGGCAATTCAACCTGTCAGGGAGTTTTCCTATTTTAGAATAAGAATAATAATTGTTCTACTGACCAAGTAGACCTTGGTTATTCACTGCATTGTCCAGAGGCTCAAATGAGTACATGGCTGTGCAAGCACTTTGTAAATTAACTCACCTGGTGGTCTCTTTATTAGTTCATGCAATTTCAACATGCCAACTTTGGGTCACATGTCATAGATTTGGTGGAGCCAGTCTTAATCTCTGTGCAGGGTGCAAAGTGTTTGGAAAAAGCTATGACTTGAAAACATGGTTATGAAAGCTCTGTGAAAGTTGAACAATTCTGGTCAATAAATATGCTTGTCTACCCTAGAAAAAGCCCTACACCACCCTTTTAGCCACCCATATCTGTTCTAGATACTGCTTTGAGTTCAAAGACCTGGGCTTGAATCCCTGTTGCACCACTGGCTGTATGATTCTTAGGCAAATTTGTCAACCTGTTTGGACCTTGAGTGCCTGCCTTGTACCAATGGGCTTACGATACCTATCTCGTAAGGTAATTATGAAGAAGAAAGAGATGACCTGCTTGAAAGTGCCTTGCACCTAAGGCATGCCCAACACCTGTTAATTGATTCTGAAATTGCTTCTGGTTTGCCTAATGGAGCATCTTCAAGGGAGGAGGGTTTGATGGAAATGGGTATGGGGGCTGTATTAGCTTCTATGGCTTTGTAACGAATTACCAAAAACTTAGTGGCTGAAAACAGCACAAATTTATTTTCTCACTGTATGGGTCAGGAGTTTCAGCTAGTTCCACTGCTCAGGGATTCACAAGGCTGAAATCCAGGTGTCAACTGGGGCTGTGTTCTCATCTGGAAGCTCAGCTGAGGAAAGTCCTGCTCTCAGGATTCCTCAGGTTGTTCTTTGTTCTTTTCCTTGTGGTTGCATAACCGAGGTCCCTGTTCTCCTGCTCTCAGTTCCTAGAGGCCACTCTTAGTCCTTGCCACACGGTCCCCTCTGTGGCCCTCTCAGGAAGGGTATGGTCTTCTGTAAGGGCTCCCTGAATAGAATAGTCTCATCCCAGACAATCTTCATTTAGATTAACCCAAAGTGAACTGGTTGGGGACCTCAATCACACCTGCATATCCTCTCACCTTTCTTATATAACATGACCTAATTGCTGTACTCACACTCAGTGGGAGGGGATTAACCAGGGCACATACTCTGGGACATGTACACCAGGGCTGGAAGGCTCAGAGGTCATCAGAATTCTGGCTCCCCACAGGTGGCGAATCTCTGTTAGCCTGAGAGCAGGCAGGGAGGAGAAGCCACTCTCTTCTCCCACAGTCTTCGGGCCAGGGGAAATCGTGCTCTGTGCCACTCACAAGTGACCCCAGTGCCCTCCTCCCCTGCCAGCCTCTGGGCCAGTGAAACGTGGTGTGCCTTACAGCTCCGCACCAAGAACAGTGCTGTCTGGATTGATTTCGGTTTTGTAAAGCTGCACTTGGCATGCCGACGTGAATGCTGCCTGCGGAAGGTGGCGAGAAGCATCATTCACATGGCATCAAAGTGGCAGTGACAGCTGCTTTGCTTTGTTTCAGAGGAAGCTGGTGGAAAAGGCAGCTTTGAATCGTTCCTCTCAATGTGATCAGAGTGCCTGATGCCTTGTTGGAAAAATAAATTACCGGAAGAATAATCTGAAACCCTGTGGAAAGTGAAAAAATACCAACTAATACATGGATTCTTCTGTGTGTGTGTGTGTTTTCTAGATTTCCAGTGGGTTCAAGGAGATGTCTGTGAAGTTCAGCTGATGGTATATAACCCAATGCCATTTGAACTTCGAGTTGAAAACATGGTATGTATGTATCACCAGTCATTTGACCCTTTTGGGCTAAAGCACCAATTTCTCATTAAATATGTTTTTTACTTAATATTTGAAGCACACATCTTAGGACATATGTCTGTTTTTATGTTTGTTTGCCAAAGATTATAAACTTATTGTGAGTGAAGACCATGTTTTGTCATTCCTCTGTCTTTAGGCTTGGTACTCAATAAATATTTGAATCAACAAAGAAACCTCCTATTTGAACACACTCAACTTAGTTCACTGGATGTGAGATTTGAAATAATCATTTTAAGTTTATATGACATTAGCACCAGTTACAAAGTCTACATTATGCCTCCTACTCAATATCACCATTATTTTGTTGCTACAAGATGATAAGGTGATCAGGGCCCAAGGGAAGAACAAGTGGTAGAGTAAGAAAGTAATTACTGCACTACTACTCTGAGGTTTCTCTTGTTTGAAATCCTAATGTTTTGTTTCTGTACTTTGTGTAGGGTGTTAAAGATGCACTTTGCAGTCCCCTTTGTTGGTACTCTTCACCGATCCCATAGTTGAGGGAAGGAGACTTGTGCTGGCTTTCCAAGTTAATTCTGTGTTTCCCGGGCAGACCCTTCCCCACAGTGTGGATTCCATCCCTGCAGTCTGCTCTGCATTGCTACATGGTACTGCCATGTCACTTTTCAGCGACATGCAGAGGATGGTGCTGCCATGTTGGTGGTTTCTTTTAGAGATTTTTGACTGGTGTTCAGAGTAACAGGCAGGCTCTCCATGCAGATATTGTGCCAAGTGCCCACGCCACGTGTCAGGCCCTGGGCAAGGCTCTCAGGGGACCAAGATGGACAGACCCTGGTGTTGGCTGTGCCTGTGGTCAGGGCTGTGCTGGGGGTGCAGGAGGTGTTACAGGACCGATGTGAGGGGCATCTGTCTGTCCGTGGAGAGTCTGGGAAGGCATCCTGGGACAGACTCGGCAGCTCAGCTGGGGCTGTAAGGCTGAGCTGCAGTCCGCCAGGCAGACTGTTTGGTAGTTATTTAGATGCTGCATAGGCTTCCAGAAAGTGTCACAGTTTTCCAAAATCTGTTTGAGCTCTTAGAAGCTGAGCTGAATGTTAAGCTAACTGCAGTCTTGAGGCTCGCTCAGGATGAGTGCTTCTCCTCCTCCTACCGTGCAAGGACATGTTGGCGTGAGGATCAACCAGTGGCTTTACCTCTTGGTCTAAACAGGGAATAATAGTTGTTTAGAGAATTTTCCCTAAAGTGGCATATGCCTGCTGCTCTTTTTTACACATTTTTTTTGTCTTAAAAATTAGCTTTCATTTTTATCTGTTTTAAAAATAATATGTGCTTATTATAAAAAATTAGGAAGAGTAAAGAATAAAATAAAAAGTACCACATAGAGATAGTCCGCAAAGCATGGTCAGAATTTTAAAAACTAACTTATGGAATATTTTAAACATAAGAAATGTTACAGGGAAGGATAATCACTCATATATCCACCATCCATATTTAACAAATGTTAACAGTTGGCCATATTGCTCTAGCTATTTTAAAAAGAAATACATACCAGCATATCTGCCTAGAGACAATTGGCTTCTCTGCTTCCACCCTTGCCCGCTACATCTGTTCCACACATGGATCATTTCACACCTTTGCTCCAAGTCTGGGCACGAGGTGTGCTCGTTGCTGAGAGAGTGGCTTTGCTTCTGGGTGCTTTCTGTAGACAAAGTTAGGGACAGTCTGCATTCCTATACATATACATGTAAATGTACATGTGCATGTATATCTACACACATACATCTATATATACACACATGCACATATACCTGCATATATACACTAGAAATGCATATTTTATACATCCTGAGTTCACATTGATACTTTCAATTCCAACACATCTCCATAGGGCTCTTTCCTGCCTTCCTCCATTCCATATTTGTATCCTTTCTTCCAGAGTGAGAACTTGGGCTCACAACATCAACATGTTTACTTTTATGCGCAATCCTATAATACATGTAAAATAGTTTCAGAATTGCTTTGACTATACCACTGCAGAAAACCAACTCACTAAAATGGATCCAGAATTTTTCCCTTTCTTGAGGTTTTTTTTTTTTTTTTTTTTTTTGAGATAGGGTCTTACTCTGTCACCCAGGCTGGACTGCAGTTGTGGAAAATAGCTCACTGCAGCCTCAAACTCCTGGACTTAAGCGATCCTCCTGCCTCAGCCTCCCAAGTAGCTGGGTCTACAGGCATGTGCTACCATGCATGGCTAAGTTTTAAAAATTTTTCTGTAGAGGTCGGGTCTTGCTATGTTGCCCAGGCTGGTCTTGAACTCCTGGCCTCAAGTAATCCTCCTCCCACAGCTTCCTGGGTAGCTGAGATTACAGGTGTGAGCTCCCATATCTGGCTTGTTGAGATGGTCTTTGTTTATTTCAGTGGTGTCTGTAACTGTAATGAAATCTTGTATATCATTCATTAGATTTATTCCAATATAGTTGATGTTTCTACATTTTATTTTCCAATTATTTATTGCTAAATTATAGAAATATCTTTACTTTTTTTCTGATTTTGTCACTTTGCTAGATGTACTTATTCAAGTTTCACTGTAGATTCCATAGGATCTCCATGTTCCTGGCTTTTTTTTTAATGAATAGTTGTCTATATGCCTTTTCTTTCTTTTTCTTCCACTACTGTCCTGAGTAGGACCTCTATTACGATAGGTCCTGAGAGCTGACATCTCTGCATTGTTTCCAATCATGAGGCAGTTCCTTGAGGCCAGAGAATCTGTCTGCCTTGTTCACTAGCAAGCTTAGTGCCTGGACATGTTGAAATGAATTGATAATTCTTAGACGCACTGGAGGGGGATTAACTGATGATGTATTTCCACATTTCAAGTTTTTGTTTCTTTTTGTTCATAAATAAAATATTTTTCCTTTGGGTTCACATTCCCATTTGGTAAAACAACAATACAAATAACAAAAATATAGCAAACAGGGCCAAACTCAAGGAGAATTGTTTATCACCTGAGTACACACAGTGCTTATTGTGCCAAGATTGTTTTGTGTTAATCACACTTTACATTGTCTCTGAAGTTCTCTCTGGGTTTTTATAAAGACCATTAGTGTTTTCATTCTGACAGTTCCAGAGCATGCCCATAGTGATGTCTTAAGGCTCATCTGGAACTGAACACACATGGCGGGTTCGGGCTGGGCTCATGATGCTCTGTCACTTGTTTCAGGGGCTCCTTACCAGCGGAGTGGCGTTTGAGTCTCTCCCCGCGGCACTCTCCCTTCCGGCTGAGTCTGGCCTGTACCCAGTGACGCTCGTCGGGGTCCCACAGACAACTGGCACAATTACTGTGAATGGTAAGGAGGACTGCGTGATGCTTTTTGCTCAGGAAGGACTGCTGAACTCTTGTGTTGCCTCGTCGAGGCCAAGCACTGATCACCCATCATTCCAGTCATAACCAATAGAAGATAATGAAAATATCATGTCACGGCCCATTTCTTTGGGATGTGATGTGACAAAGCCTATTCTTGAGTGTACAGGATGTGGTAGGCCCCTCCATGCGTGCTGCTGTTGCTGTGGGAGGGGTCCTTCCTGTGCTCTGGCCCCATCACCCGCTCCTCTGTCTCCTTTCTGCTGTCTTCCTCCAGTATGTCTTAAAACAGGCGAAGGCTCTCCTGCTGTGGTTAGACCCTCTTGCTGTGGTTAGACCCTCTTGCTGTGGTTAGACCCTCTTGCTGTGGTCCGGTCGGTCAGAGCTCCTTCTCAGCTGGACCTCCTCAGAGAGTTGTCCATACGCACTGAATCCGTGTTTCCACCTCTGTATTGGTTCTTTAACCCTCTGCATCCTGAATTTAGCCCTTATCACTTTGTGAAAACTTCTGTCACCCAGGTCACTAGCAGCATTTTGCTGGCTGAATACGGGGCCTGCTTTTCAGTTTTCTTGTAAGCTCACTGCTCAGTGGCCTTTGATACTGCTGCCCATGCCTCCTGCACAGCACACTCCCTCCTATGGCTTCTGTAACACCACACCCTCCTGGCCTTTCCCTGCATCCTGGCCCTTCTGTGTGGGTCTCTCATCTTTTGCAGCTACTACTTGTGCAGCCCAATCCTCCAGAGTCCACGTCTCCCCTTCTTTCCTTTCCTTTCCTCCCTCTTCCTCCTCTCCCCCACCCCTGCTCTGTCTTCTTCCTCTCTCCTTCCCACCCTCCCCTCCCCTTTCTTCTACATAACCTGTCTTCAGTGATCCCATCACTCCCATGGACCCTTCTGTCTTCCAGTCCCACCGACATGCTGATGATCGCCAGGGCACATCCCTTCCTGGCCTGCACATCCAGCCACCTCTGGCCGTGGCCTGGAAAGTCTCGTAGGCACTTTGCATACACGTCCAAGCCAGAACACCAGCTTCTCTTCCCCAAAGCTCCCTGTCCCCACAGGACCATCTCAGCGCAGGCATGCCCCTTAGCCAGTTGCCCTAACCAGCTTCCTGGGAGTCACCTTCAACCCCTCCCTGTCCGTCACACACTCCCCTGCCCCCCATTGACTCCACATGGGAACTTCCTGAGAATGACCACTTCTCTCCACCTCCACGGCAACTTCCTGTCTTGCAGACCATGACTCTGTCTTATGGGATTGTCACAAAGGCATTAGAACAGGTATTTCTGTCTACATTTCTGCTTGCTAATACAACTGTCTCCCATCTGCAGCCAGGTGATTTTTCTGGTACAAATCCGCTTTGTTGTCTCTTGATTGGAAGCCTTGAAGGGACCCTTGTTCTTGAGCGTGAAGGCCCCAGCCTGGCTTTTCGAATGTGGCTTTTGGAGCCCCCTCCACAGACTCTTCCGCTAAATCACACTTCATCTCAGGAGACTCCTCCTAGTTCTGGAGCACTCCGAGCTCTCTGAGCCTTTGCCTGTGCTGTCAGTGTGCTTCCAGCCCTGACTGCTGTGCTGCTTTCAGTCCTTGGCTAGGCTTCCTGTCCTGCTGGAGACCTCAGGGTGCTCGCTGACTTAGGCCCCCATAGGCTCCTCCTCCGTGTCGGGTGTGATGGATTCCTTGTTGGCCTTGTCTGTCTCACTCAGTTGCAGCTCAGGTGCGGAGCCTAATGTGGAGCCTTACACATAGTAGGTCTTCTGTATGTATTTGTTGGCTAGAAGAACAAACATTCACTGGGAAAGGGTGCTCCCTATTAGGTGGGTGAGGAAGGCGTAATTAGGTTAGGGTGTGTTTGGCAAGCCTAAGATGGAGGTAAGCGCACCATTCTGGGCATGTACCTAGAGGGAGAGTGGGTCGGCAAAGGCCTTTCGTAGTAAGCAACCCAGAGTTTTAAAGGCCAACTAAGAAATATTCAAATGTGTGGGGGGTGGGCAGTAGGGGAGGAGGGGTAGTTAATAGCAGGTAGAAAGGAAGTTCCAGGCAGAAAGAACTACTTCTTCAAAGACCTGGCACTCAGAACACAGTGTATTTGGGGGACTGGGGGTGGTCAGAGTAGGTGGTCCCAGGCAGGGGTGGCAGTGCAGAGGCTGGAAGGTGGGCAGAGGGCAGAACTATAGGGCCTGTAAATCATGCTAGAGGATGTTGGCTTTCTCCTGAGGACAGCGGGGGGCCACCGCCTTATTTGAGTAGAGATGTGGTCAGATGGACAGTTCAGAGCAATCCTTCAGGATCTGGCAGCCTGCTCAAGTCTGGGCTGGAGATGGGAAGGACTGTAGGCAAGGAGACCAATTATCAAGCTCTGGCGACGATCTAGGTAGAAAATGACAAAGTAGGACCAGAGCTGTGGTTGGGCTATGGCACAAAGGAGACAGATTCGAGAGGAAATAATGAGGATTCAGAATAACACATAACTGATAACTTATATGTTCATAGATGAGTCGTCCGAGCCTTAGTAACACATTTCTTTGTTATGTTTCTTTGACACAGACTAACGAGTGTTCATTTTTGGCATGCCTTATATATGAAGCCAAAGGGCTGACTTTGTATTATCAGACATAATGATGTGCTGAATATTTGTCATCAGACTTTTGGGTTTATGTGGCAGTTATTTTAAGCAAAGGATGAGAAAAGGGAAATGACTGATTTTAGTTAAGAATTGTAAAATAATGGATACTTAGCAGACAAAACCACATCATACCAGGTTTTATAGAAAAGAAAATTATGAGGGACATTAGTGCCAGACAGATGAGGGTTCCTAGAGAGGAAAATATTTGCCAGGTGAAGAAATCTTTCAAGAAACATACTTGAGAAAGGAGGGAATATGGGTGCTATGAGTTGGAGTTATGCTGAAATAGCAGCTTGAAGCTGGCAGAAGGTGAAGGGGAAGGCTGATGGGGATATCTAAGGGCCCTGATTTGCCCTTGAGAGAATGGCTTGCTTCCCTGTTTAGGATGTAACACTTTCATACGAATGCAGAAAAGTTGTTACCCTAGGCATCTAGCCATTGGGTATTGTTTAATTTTGTTACACTGTGAATGTTGTTTATGATAATTATCTCTTGAAATTTCAAGAGCCATTTTAAAGCTTTGCTTAAATAATTTCGAGTGCTTATCTAACCAATGGACTTTTTTTTTTTTTTTTGCTCGGAAAATCTGTTAATCTTAAATTAAAGTACTTGTACACATACTACAGATTTGCCACATCACGTAGCAGCTATAATCACAATAATTGGCTCTTGAACTTCCATCTCTCAACAGAAGGTTTTGAAGCATTTTTCAAATACTCATTAAGTCACATTATATCCTGGAAAGGAATATTAACTATCATTCTCATTTTAGAGATGGATAACTCTGAAAAGCGAATTATTAATAGTGAGGGATGAGATACTGGATATTAAGTTATATAGAGATGTGTAGTTTACAAGGACTTTCACATATACTCTTTCATTTGAACCCAGTCAGCCTTACAAAATAAGAATATAGGTGCTGGTATCGTCTCCTTTATACATGAAGACATTGAGGGTCTTCCAGGTTGAGGGCGGGAGCTGTGGTTGAGAACCAGCAGGTGACAGGCCACCATCTGAACTCAGGTCTTTGGAAGAGAAACTCTGTCCTCTTTTCACTATTTTGGCCATGGGCGCGAGATGCCAAGCCTTGCCAGGTGGTGTAAAGATTTTCATTCTGTATTCCAGGTTACCATACCACAGTCTTTGGTGTTTTCAGCGACTGTTTGCTGGACAACCTCCCAGGAATAAAAACCAGTGGCTCCACAGTTGAAGTCATTCCTGCTTTGCCAAGACTACAGATCAGCACTTCTCTGCCCAGGTAGTGTACATAAGGAGCACAGGTATCTATTTGTTGACAGGAAATGGCTCTTATGAATATTTTTTAGTTATACATTGTTTTAATGGCACAAAGAGACTGAGTTAATCTATAATTCTTATGACCAGAATATGGGTGGAGGATATCTTTAAGATAACCAATAGTCAATATGTTTTGCTTAAAGTGAATTGGAACAAAGTTGAAATCTTTCTTACCAAGATCAGAACATAATGTGAAATTAGCCTATGGAATCATAATTTTTTAAAAAATATAAAATTAGGGAATTTAAGAAATTTCCTAAAAAATATGGGAAATTTAAGAAAAACTCTTATTTTTATTTTTATTTATTTTTTATTTTTTTTTTTTAGACAGAGTCTCGCTCTTTTTGCCCTGGCTAGAGTGCCGTGGCTTCAGCCTAGCTGACAGCAACCTCAAACTCCTGGGCTCAAGCGATCCTCCTGCCTCAGCCTCCCAAGTAGCTGGGACTACAGGCATGCGCCACCATGCCCGGCTAATTTTTTTTATATATATATATATATATTTTTTTTTTTTTTTTTAGCTGTCCAAATCATTTCTTTCTATTTTTAGTAGAGACGGGGTCTCGCTCTTGCTCAGGCTGGTCTCGAACTCCTGAGCTCAAACAATCCGCCCGCCTCGGCCTCCCAAAGTGCTAGGATTACAGGCGTGAGCCACCGCGCCCGGCCAAAACTCTTATTTTTAAAAAGGGTTTTGTTCTTTTTATTTTGGAGCATTATAGAAAAGCATGAAGAAGAAAGGGAATAATACTGAATAATTCTCAGTATCTCAGAAGCAATTACTGTAAATGCTTTGTGATATCTCCTTCCAGTGTTTTATCCATCCTATTTTTTTTTTCTTTTGGAGACAGAGTCTTGCTCTGTTGCCCAGGCTGGAGTGCAGTGGGGTGATCATAGCTCACGAACTCCTGATCTCAAGTGATCCTCGTTCCTCAGCCTCTGAAGTAGCTGGGACTACAGTTGTATGCCACTATGCCCAGCTTATTAAAAAAATTTTTTTTATAGAGACCAGGTCTCACTATGTTGCCCAGGCTGATCTCAAACTCCTAGCCTCAAGTGATCCTCCTGCTTCATCCTCCCAAAGTGCTAGATTACAGGAATGAGCCACCAGACCCCCAGCCCATCCTATTTTAATTTTAATTAATTAATTAATTAATTATTTTTTTCCTTTTTCTTTTTTTTTTTTTTTGAGACAGAGTCTCACTCTGTTGCCCCAGTGAGTGCTGTGGCATCAGCTTAGCTCACAGCAACCACCAACTCCTGGGCTCAAGTGATCTTCCTGCTTCAGCCTCTTGAGTAGCTGGGACTACAGGCACACACCACCATGCCTGGCTAATTTTTTCTATTTTTAGTTGCCCAACTAATTTTTTCTATTTTTTAATAGATACGGGGTCTTGCTCTTGCTCAGGTTGGTCTTGAACTCCTGAGCTCAAGTGATCCACCTGCTTTGGCCTCCCAGAGTGCTAGGATTACAGGCATGAGCCACTGTGCCTGGCCCCCATCCTGTTTTTAAAATACCAATTTGAATAGTTGAGATTATACTACATCATATATGGTATCATAGATAACTTTTTGCATAACCACGTAAGTTTTTCTTCACGCTCTTACAAATTCTTAAAAAAAATTCCATTTTAAATGTCTCAAAAAAGTACATCATAGCTGAGCATGGTGCCTGTAGTCCCAGCTACTTGGGAGGCTGAGGCAGGAGGATCGCTTGAGCCCAGGAGTTTAAGCTTGCAGTGAGCTATGATGATGTCACTGCACTTTATGCAGGGTGACAGAGTGAGCTCTGTCTCAAAAAGAAAAAAGTACATCATAAATATATCTCAAAATTGCATACCCATTAATTTCCTTGCTATTAGAATTTGGGATATTTTCAATTTTGGCTTTTATGGATAATACTTAACGGACATCCTTTTGGCCATTTTTGTAAAATGTATCTTGGGATTTTCTGAAATGTTTTTAAAGCACATTCATTTGTTTAATGGATCCTTTTCATTTGCCAGGCACTGTGCAAGGTACTAGGACTGTAACAGTGACCGCAATAGTCCTCTGTCCTCATAGGAAGTTCTGTCAAGTGGGAGAGATTGACAGGTAGCCAAATAATCCCAGTGCACTGTTGATGGGGAGGTCCCATGTGCTGGGGAAGGTCGCGGGGGGCTTAGAGAAGATTTCTTCACGGAGGCGAAATCAAGAGTGAAGCACAAGGAGTGGGGGGAGGAATGAGCTGTGCAGGATAGGCAGGCAGGAGCAGTTTTCTGATGAAGGAAGGATCAGGGAGAAAATGGCATGGCTTGGGAATAAAGTGAAACGCAGAAAACATTTACTCAAAAGGGGTTGTAGACCTGAGTGTAAGAGGTAGAAATGTAACACTTTTAGAATAAAATGGGAGAAAATTTTCATGACCTTGGCTCAGGCAAAGAATTTGATGTGACACCAAAGCCAGGATCCATAAAATAAGATGTTGATAAATTGGACTTCTTAAAAATTAAAAACTTTTGTGCTTCCAAAGACACCATTAAGAAAATGAAAGAGAAGTCACAGACTGGAAGAAAATATTTGCACATCATATATCTGATAAATAGCTTGTGTTCCTATAAAGAACTCTTAAAACTTAAGAAGACAAACCACCTAGTTAAAAAATTGCCAGAATATTTGAATAGCTGTTTCACCACAGAAGATATTCAAATAGCTAATAAGCTGTCTGGAAGAATGTTCAACATCCTTAGTCTTGGTGGAACTGGTACTGCATGAGATTCTAGTTCACACCTCCTGTGGTAGCCTATAATCAAGACAGACAGTAGCAAGGGTTGCAAGGTAGTGGAGAAACTGGAACCCTTATGCACTGCTGATGGGAATGTAAAATGGTACATCCGTTTTCAAAACTCTTTGGCAGTTTCTTAAAAAGCCAAACATAAATTTGCCATTTGACCCAACAATTACACTCCTAAGTATCTAGTCAAGACAAATGAAAACATATGTTGACACAGCATGCACATTAATGTTCATAGCAGCATTATTCAGATAAAAAAGTAGAAAGGCCCAAATGTCCATCAGCTGATGACTGGATAAACTAAATGTGGTGCATCCATACAATGGAATACTACTCAGCAATAAAAAGGCATGAACGGATACGTGCTCCAGATGAACCTAGGAAACATTATGATGAGTGAAAGAAGCCAGATACAAAAAGCCTTATGGCATGTGATTCTTTTGATGTGAAGTGTCCAGAAAAGGCAGGTCCACGGAGACAGAATGCAGCTCAGCAGTTGCCTAGAGCTAGAAGTGAGAGCAAGGATTGATTGTAAGTGCACCTGAGGCATCTCTTTGGAGTGCTGGAAATGTTTTAAAACTGCCATCAGTGATGGTTGTATGGCTTTGTAAATTTATTAGAAAATAATTGAATTATGTGCTTAAAATGGGTGAATTTTGTGGTATGTAGATTGTATATACTTCAAGCTATTTAGAAAAATGAATTTTGGTTTGGCTTCAGTGTAGGATAGATGCGTGATTTCAGCTGAGGCCACAGCAGCCTCAGGAGGAGATTCTTTCTTGTCTTTTTTATGGGCGTGAAGAAACCAGAGCTCCCTGGGCAGGGACACCTCTGAGCACATTGGCTTCAACAGCCAAATTTGCAGACTCCCAGTGCAGGCTTTGCCTGCCGAAACCTGCCACTGCTTTCTGTAGTACTGTGGCACCCCGTGGGTGTTAGGTTATGAAGGACACTGGCCTTGGCAGGTGGTTGTAAGGCACATGCTCATGGGCGTGTACAGAGCACCAAGCACCTGGACGAAAGCTGGAGGTGTGTGATGGAGATCTGGTAAAGCAGGCGGTGGCCCGCCAGCTCCACAGTCAGCACCCCTCTGTCAGCAGTCCCGTGAGAGAAAGGGGCTGGCTGAAGGGAAAAGGCACTACGTGGAAGGGCTATTACCAAGAGGGAAAAATATTTTGGGAAAAGGCAACTTTGTCACTTGTCCTGCTAGTAACCATCTTGAAGGTCATCTCCTTAGGTGTGCAAGGTGGTGAATAAAACAGCTATTCAGGTAGCACGCTTTGCCTCCCTTGTTTTCCCCCTGCTTTTAGAATAGGTTCCAGAGATAATGTCCGTTCTTCCCCATTTTGTATTGTCTTGTGGATGTGCTTTGATGAGTGCTGCACTCATCCTCTCTGGTATCTGTTTCCTCCCATGAGAAGACCTGTGCCGGGGCTGGCTTACCCACAGCTCGGAGGAGCGTGGATCCTAGTACAGCCCTGCTGGGGTTTATTCCTCCACGAGAGACCAGGTGCTGTGGGAGGGAGGGCCTAGTGACATGGAACTGATTTAGAGTTAAAATGTTTGTTTTTGATTTCTTATTTAAAAAAATTATATATTATATATATATTTTCTAAGGTGATTTTCTGAAATAAAAAGTGACTATTCTTTGAGTTTTGATTGTAATTAATCTAATATAAACATCTCTGTCACTCATTCATCAAATTCACTTACAAACATTTATTGACACCTATGACATGCTTTAGGCCTTGTACTATAGGATTAGCTATTATTAAAAAGTGCCCTTGACCGAGGCCTCATCCCTTATATGAGCTCATAGTCTGGAGGGGAGGTAGAGTAACTGTAGTCCAACTAAATTTGCTCACTGCTCCTGTAATATGAAAACAGGAAGGGAGAGGTTGACTCTCTCTTTTGGGGTTCAGGAAGGCTGCCTAGAGAATGTGATACTCAAATTGGGCCTTTCGAGAGTCACAAACATTGGATGGATAATCAAGCAAGAAAAACATGCAAAGAGGAGGGAACAGCAAGTCAACTAAACAAACAAGGGTAGATCGCAATGAAGTAGAATTAAAAGCTATGACGAAAAACAAAGCAGGGTAAGATGAAATGTCCAGAAAAGGCCCATCTATGGAGACAGAAGGCAGATTACTTTTCAAAGCAGGGTGAGATGGCGATTCCTGCTTGGCAGCCCGTTTCTCTAGAAATTGCTCTGCAGAAGAAACGTGCAGAGAAGCCAAGGCCTGCAGGCAGCCAGCTGTGACGGGGGACAGGGGAAAGGCAGGGCGGGGGCTGTCCAGGGAAGGGAGGCAGCCAGGGCAGGTGGCCTGATGGTGTCTCCTGTGGATATGCGTTGTCCTGCCTTCTCTGTGGCCTGGCTGCCCATGCTGAGACGTGCTACACAGGGCAAGGCTCCTAGGAGGCCGCCATTAAGTATGCAGTGGGTCACTCTGTCCTGGGCCTGTGTCAATTACTGCCAGGGCGTTTTTCTGTGTTGTACAGGTGGTTCAAGTTTGAGATGCTTATTAATTTGTTCAGTACCTATTTAGTGAGTACCTATTATGTGCTGGGTATCTGGCTAGGTTGGAGCTGGTAGTGCAGAAATAAAAATATTGTCCCTACTTTGAAAAAGCTTTTGGTTCAGTGCAGGGGTGGGGAGGGCAGAGCCACACCGAGGGGTGCCCACAGTGCTGGGACGCTGTACTGTGGGACAGTCAGCTACCTGTGTCAGGGCGGGGCCCTGAGGCTGCATGGTTCCTCCACTCTGAGGACTTTCTAACTTTTTTCTTTTTTTTTTCCAACTTTTTTCTTTCTCCACAGTTCTAGAGGGCCTTGGCACCCTGTTGTTTGAGACACAAAGTAATTAGTCTTGGATATATTTTATTTTTTTCCTAGTACCTTTTCTGCAAATCCACATTGACTACAAACAGTTTTTGCTTGAGAAGGATGGCCTGTTAAAAGACGGGAAGAAGTAATTTATGGTGAGGGCATGAGTCAGTTTTCCTTCCTTGACAAGAGGAAGTTTATTTCTTGACTCATGAACAACATTAAAGATATTTAAATGCAAAGGAATTCACCTTGATTAATTATACTATTATTTTATAAAAATTTGGTTTGGATTTTAATGTTCCTCTATCAGAGTCTGGAACTAGAAGCCCCCAGGAAGTGTGTGATTGGCTCGATAAGACTGACTTGTTTTAAGCATCGTTTCTTTCCTTGGCTAGCAGAAGTGTGAGGCCATCACTGTCTGGAACATTCTTTTCTGTCCTTTGAACCAAATAGTGTGGGGACACAAGCCTGTCCTGTGGCTTGAGAAACAGCACTTGGCCCTGAGTCTGATCCTTGGTGCTGTGGCCAGGGGGACAGCTGGAAGGAGCTGGTTGTTGGAAAGGCTACTGGGTATTGGCTGGGGTGGTGCAGCCTGGAGTCTACTTAGTGGGTTTCGTAACCCATTTCTGGTTCGTGAAGCACAGTATTGGCTCGTACAGGTTAGACTAATGCGGCTGTCTGTGGAAATCCTTCCGGAATGGGGAGAAGATAGTGGAGTGCTCAGTAAACCTTTCTGGTCCCAGGAAGGTATGTTGACCTTCCCCTCAGATGACCTCTTCTAGCTCCCCCTTTCTTTTGTGGCTAGACTTCTCCAGAGAGTTGTGTGTACATTTTAACCACACCTACCACACACAACTCTTTTCGTTCTCTGATTGACTTTTGTCCCCACTGTGCTAAGAAAAGCCCTTTCCCTGTGGTCACCAGTGACCTTGCCTGGAAGTCTGTTTGCTGCCTGTGGGTTGAGATGGAGACAACCAGGATAATTATCTTTGTGCAATCAGTCGGAGTCAGCAGAACTCAGGTGAGAGCTGACAGAGCGAGAACTGTAGTGCAGAAGCCTCAGGGGAGGCCTCTAGCCTTGGGCTGTACGTCCATGGAGGGTTGGCTGCCTGGCCTGTCCCCTAGTACAGGGTCTACACTGCCTGGCACATGGATGGAGCCCCACGGACACGGTCTGACCCCAGGGCATGGCTGCGCTGCTCCGTGTCTGGCTGGGTGTTGGTGGGCATTGCTCATGGTTTTCACCTGTGGAGTAGAGTCTGTTCTATATATTTTTCATTTCACTTTGACCTCAGTTCTCATGTTATCAGTCAGAGTGGTTCATATAAGTTTTCCTCTTAAATCTATGGATTTTCCCAAGGCAATTCTGACATTTTTTAGATTTTTAGAGAACAACACTCTGATGGTTCATTTGAATTAATTCATTGTTTAATTTTTGCCCTCCATAATTCAGTTATTAAGTATTTCCATGCTTCACATACACATGCAAAACTAAGGTCGAGTGAAGGTGATCGTGTTTCTAACATGCAAAGACCCAGATGTGGCTGCGTGTGGGAAGCACTCGGCACATGGCAATTCATTGTCTGTTCTTGATAGCTCATTATTGAATTCCATGTTTAAAGCCAAGCTTTCCTAGCCCCTGTTTCAGAGATGCGTAAGTGCAGTGATCCTTTTATCTAATGGGAATAATTCTAAAATGCCATTGGTTTATTCTCTCTTCTTTAGATTTATTATTGTTATATTACTATTATTTTAGATCTGCACATTCACTGCAACCCTCTTCTGGTGATGAAATATCTACTAATGTATCCGTCCAGCTTTACAATGGAGAAACTCAGCAACTGATCGTTCAATTGGAAAATATTGGAATGGAACCATTGGAGAAACTGGAAGTCACCTCAAAAATCCTCACCACCAAAGGTAAGTATTTTAAGCAGTTTTGACCCTAGGAATGTTTGTGTGGTTTACTTGCAGAAGAGATACTTTAAATAGCCAGTGTGCAGAAAATCCAAAAGCTTCTTCCACTTTTAATTTGGTGCCATCATGACAGTGACAAACTAGTGAACACACAAAAGATAACTTGACAAAGCACGTACTGTAGTATCCCCCATACCCTTTCCCGGGTCTGAACATTGTTCAGATCCTCAGCAAAACTACTACTTGAATGAAAGAATGAGAGAGAAACATTAGCAGGCTCTGAAGCATTCTGTTTGGGACCCACCCCATAATGCATCCAACCTGGGCTTCTCGGCAGACTTAACACTCAGAGCTCCCTCTTAAGGGCCGGCCATGTGTTTCCTACTGGTAAGGCACACTTAGGCTGGGGTCCTAAGACCTGTGTTAAAATTTTGACCACTTACTGTTTGTCCTTGGGAAGGTATTATTACGTGCCTCAATTTCCTCATGGGTGAATAGGGGAGGTAGTACTTACCACGTACAGTTGTCACAAGAGTGAAATGAGCTAGTGTATGGCAGAATAGCAGAATACCAAGTGTGTTAGAGGTGAGTGAGCTCATTGATCAAAGGAAGAATATATTGTGTAGGAGGAGGGAAAGGTATCAAGAGTAATACATGGAAATAAAACCAGGTAATTTAATAAAGTTAGAGAAATTATACAGGCCAGTGAGACCAGACAATGAAAAAGAGGGAAAGCAAGCTGGCAGAACTTTGGGGCATTTTACATGCTTGTGACATAGGAGTGAGGTGAACCAGGCATACAGTGAGAGTTCGACTGGTTCTGGTTAAGTTTCTAGTAAAGGATGTTGTTACTCTCTGGCAGAGGGCTCCCTTCTCATGCTAATAACATTATAATGGGAAAAACTAAGTTTATTAGAGGTAGAGACACAGACCATCTGGTTAGTTCTGGCTTGAGGGAAGGTCCAGGGATAACTTTGGGAGAATTTCATGCGAAGAATTATGTCATGAGAAGACGAGTTTGGAGTGTGGAAGAAAGGGTTAATTTGAGCTTCTACCACTCTGGAGAATTTCAGGGTATCTTGTATTCACATATTTCTCCCGCTGATTTTGATGGACATCTGTGTATGGGGGAAGTAAAGCATGTATCTCCATATCCACATTCTCTAGCCTGTTTTCCTTGTCTGCATCTCCCCTGGAAGGAGCCTTGTCCTGGG
>CM052438.1:23198009-23216745 GCA_028533085.1 Varecia variegata
CCACCACCACCACCACCACCACCACCACCACCACCATCACCATCACCATCACCATCATCACCACCACCATCCCTCCCACCACCATCACCACCATCACCACTATCACCACCACTACCACCACCACCTCCACTATCACCACCACTATCTTCCCATCATCACCATCACCACCATCACCACTGTCATCACCTCCATCACCACCACTTACCTCACCTTCACCACCACCATTGTCACCACCATCACTGCTACCTTTACCACCTCCATCACTACCATCACTATCACTACCACCTCCACCATCTCCTCCGCTGCACCATCGCCACTACAACTATTGCTGTTGCTATAGACACCACAATTTTACAGAGTTGTCATGAGGATTACAATTGTGTGCATCAAGTATCTACCCAATTCTCTGCCTAGGGCTACCACCGTTTGACTTCTAATGACATAGATTCATTTCACTTTTTTTACTTGATATTTGCAGTCATGTTATCCATTCTGGTGGTGAGAGAGGAGTGTAGTGGTATAGCATTGGGTTTCAATTTGCATTTCTCTGATGACCAGTGAAGTTTAGCACCTTTCATGTGTTTTTGGCCACTTGGATATCCTCTTTTGTACAAGCCCTTTGCCTTTTTTTTCCTTACCCATTGTGTGTCTTTTCTCTCTCTTGTTCTCTGTTGCTGTCTTTCTCTCCCTCTTACCTTCCATCCTGACTTGTAGGACTTCTTTACATATACTCTGGGTATGAATTCTTTGTTGGAAGTATGTGGTGTGACTGTCTGCTCCCACTCGATGGTTTGTTTGCCTTTACCCTCTTAGTGGTATCTTTGGATGAACAGAAGTTCTTAATATGGTTCACCTAATCATTTTTTTCTTTTAAAAATGTTACTTTTTGTGTCTTATTTTAAAAACTTTGTATACTCTCAGTCTTTGGGAAATTTAATGATGCTACCTTAATTTCATGCTTTCCTCTTTTCTCCTCCTATTTTTGGGACCAAATACATTTGAGCTAGGTGGAAAATGCCTCTCTGGCATTAAAAAAAACAAAACAAACCTCTGTCTGGTACTCTGAATTTAATTAATTGGTTATAGGATTCGGTTGATATTTGAACAAGCAAGCTAATATTGAATGACAGAAAATTACAGTCTATATGGCAAACTTTTTTTGCATCTCCTGTAATTTATCTTGCCTTCACAGCTTAGCAACTGGAAAATATTTTTTCCTTCTTTCAAATAAACCCAAATGGTAATGATGTGCCTATTATTCATGAAAAAACTTCTTGTTCTTTCTGAAGCACAAATCCCCACCTGTTTCTCCCCTTTGGAAATCCTTGAGTGACTCCATTTTGTTGCTGGTGCCCAAGATCCTGTATGCCCAAGCCTCTGCCCAGTGCTTTGGCTTCCTCTTTTGCCACCTTTCCTCTTAAACCGTAGTTGCTTTGGTCACTGGGAACTAATTTCAGTTGCCTGGGCATTCATGCTGTCTATGTGAAACTGTGGGATGCACATGTCCTCTCCCAGGGCACAGCTTGCTGATTTCTGCTCCTCTCGCCTTTGCCTCCTCAACTTTAAGTAACTTACCCTTTGGGTTGCTGCTTAGTTGTCACGCTTCTAGAAAGCCTTGCTAAGACTGGGCTACTGGGTCCCCTTCCTTGTCTCAGAGTGCCCTAATTCCACAACAATAGCCCGAGTTACTAGGTATTGTGACTGCTTACTTATTGGCCTCTTTCTCCAATCAGGGTATGAGTCCTTCAAAGGCAGTGACTGGGTCTTCTCTTTTATTTCCAGGGCCTGGCACATAGTGGGTGCTCAGTGCTGAGGGGTCGTTGATGGAAAGACATTTTTGCATTTATAGAATGAGGCTGATAAGAGTACACCTGTCTCCCTTGTTGGCTGAGTGGATAAAAGAAACAAATGAAACAAATTGAAAGAAACACTTTTCAATTTCTCACACCCGCTCAGTCACATCACTGCCTCTGCCTCTGCTCAGACTTGTCCTCCTCCCTGGAAGGGCCTTTAGCTGCTGCTTAGTTGGTGGAGGGCTGCCTGTCTCAAGGTCCAGCCTATGGCCTGCCTGCCTTTCTAGGCAACCGCAGCCTTTGGTGTTCTTCATGCCTTTGAACTCTTCTGGAACTTACACTTTGTATCTGCCATCCCCTCCCTCCCGATCTTTTATTATGAAAACATTCAGACATACAGAAGAGTTGAAAGAATTTTGTATTAATAGTAAGCACTTGTATACCTACCATCTAAGTTCTGCAATTAACATTTTGCTGTATTTGCTTTATTACACATCTGTCCAGGCTCCTGTCCATCCATTAATCCATCTTATTTTTTAATGCAGTTTAAAGCATGCATATCATTGATTAGAGTTCAATTTTTTTTGTAAAATATATGTGCAGTGAAATGTACAAATTTCAAGTGTACCATTTGATGAGTTTTGACATATATGTATACCTGTCTAACCAAACCCTTACCAAGATATAGTATAGAACATTTCCATCACCCCAGAAAATTCCCTTATGTTTCTTCCCAGCCAATTTCTGCCATACCCCCAGAGGCAACTATTCTTTTCCATTTACCTGGTCAGCCCCGGTAAGCTTTTATTAGCAATGAGGCAGAAACCGGACAGTATCCCAAGGGAGGAGTTTCAGTAGTGGTCTGTACTGATGCCCTCAACACGGTCAGCTTCTTTCTCCACCCCTCGCATTTGTAATTTTCTGTTCTTATCTCTAATCAGTGCCCCTCTAGTCAGTCTAAGGATGTGGAGGGCAAATACCACTGCCCTCAACTTTTTGGCCAGGGAGAGTAACAGCAGAGGAGGTTAATGACCCATCTCAGGTCACATAGCAGGTTCATGAGGACCTGGGGCAAGAGTGGATTGTCCCGATTCTCAGCTCTGGTGTTGTGACAAACATGTAATATACAGCATGGTATAGCCATTTCCAAAACACATGGTTACGAGTGAAAAATTAAAGCTATTATTCTTTTTTTATTCTTGTCTCAAGCTGTAGTACATTTACATGTGGAGATAAATTAATGAAAACAAACCATCTGTTTCTAAAATATACAAAGGGAATAATAATTCCTGTCATTTTTGTTCTACAGTTCCAAAAAGCCATCAGTATTAATAGATGACCTGCTCTCTCTGAGAAGATGGGAAAGTATCTTCAGCTGAGAACATAGCAAGACTCATATGTTGGGCGTGGGGGGAGCAGAGACAATATAAGATTCAGTTGTGGATATTAAGTACCATCTATTTCCACTTCAGCATTATCTTTATTTTAAACCCATTGGTTTAGCTTCTTTAATGGTCTCTTAAATGTCTATGAAACTCTGGCACCTGGGATTAAATGCTCCCTTCTTTGGGTTCCCATATTATTTTCTTTGTACGGCTATTAAAGTTATTTTGTATCTCAATGGTAATAATAGCTTTTACTTTTAGTGCTCTCCATGTGGGAGATGAGTGGCTCTTCACATCATTTTTCTCATGAAATAATCACAACAGTCATTAGAGGTCTTTTTGGGCAGTTGGTGGTGGTCTGTTTATTTCACTGCTACATCCTTAGTGTCTAAGAACTAAGAACAGTGCTTGGCACATAGTAGGTGCTCAATAAGTATTAACACTAGTACTAACTGCACAGGGTGGTCACAGGGTGAAATGTCAATGCAGGACATAGAGAGGTCTTGTGACAATATTGAACATGTTTGCTTTAAGAATAACTATTCCATTTTAAGTATTTAAGGATCAGTGATACTAATATTAAGGGTCAGACATACCTTTGTGGGCCTTTCAGGATCCTAGACTGTCTTTGGGCTTTTTTGGGCTTTGAGCATGTTCCCATATTCACAAGTTCCTGACACGGAGATGAGCATTTATAATCCACCTCACTTCCACACAAGGATTATCTGGCGATGTCATGTAATCCTTCTCATTACAATTCACTCGTAAGTCTTTATTGTAGGTTGTGAAAGATGTAAACTGCCTTTGCATAAATAATTACAGATTTCATTGTAATAAAACTCAAATTAAGAAAAATTTACTATATTAGCTTTTCCACAAATGTCCTAACATATATGTCAGTATGTGAATGTGTATACAAATATAAATATACACATACATATATACATAAATGCACACACATACCCCTTTATTTCTTCATTCTTCTATTAATAGTTTAATATTTTAACAAAAAATGATGACTCCATGTTGGTATAATTAAAAATTCATAAATGTTTTGAAGTGAGATTCTTTTTATTGCTTACTTCTCTCATGAATGTCGTAGCACAGTGTCTCTGCAAATAGAAGCAAATATTAATGGCTTCTCAAATGTTGAAGGTCTATAGCAGTAACAATTTCTGTGTTATTATCAATGTAAAATAACCAATTTCACTTGATAGCACTAAATTAAACTCTAGCATTAGAATAATAACTATTATTTCTGAAACTAAATTTCACAGAGCAAAAAATTTGTGACATATGCTACACTATTGATTTATGTTTCTCATATTATTCCTGACAGCATATTATTGCATAGGATTCTGCAAAGCCCCTTTAGATATTCCATTCTGTATTACAGTAATGAAGGGAAGAAACAGAAACAGAAAGGCACAAAAACAGTATTAAATCTGAATACTAAGTTATTCAGCTTTCCATAATGCCATAGCTACAGAAAAGTCTTTGCACTGTGAATTTCCTCTGTGTTATTTCTTAGCTGTAAATACCTTGGTTATCTGGTATCAGAGGGGAATAAGCTGGTCCCTTGTGAGTAGATTTGCCTGTTATTTGAATATGTCACTCTTAAGCCACAGAACTTAATACAAAATAAACAGTGTAGTTAGACATGTTTCTAAGTATATCTTATACTTGGAAATAGTAAGATTTTGGACGTGGGACTCTGAATATTATTTAGTTACTGGCTGGGGCATGGATCGGGCAGTTCAAATCCCTTCTTGTGCTCTGCTGTTTGCGTTGTGTGTGTAACAGACTCAGCCTGTTGTACTCTTTTGGTTTGTGTGTAGTTTTTCTTTCCATTTCCTGGTTGCAGCTGTTGCTAGTTATTAATATTTCTGTTAGTGTAGGTCAGCTAATGTGGTGACAAGAATGTGTGTTTTGGAGTCTGATGGATTTGGCTTCCATCTTCTGCTCTGTTAATTAGTAGCTATGTGACTGATCTTGAGCAAATTAACTGACTGCTGCAGGCTTAGTATTCTCATCTAGATACTTACCAGGATCCAGTCCCTCTCATGCAGTAGTTCCAGAATGAGCGTCCATATCTCTGGAGAGCCCAGGGCAGTGCTGGCACACAGTGGGGGAAGAGCGCCTGCTAAGTAGCAGCCCCAGTTCTGATAGTTTTGCTTCCTAGTCTGCTGGGCCTGGGAAAACAGAAGATCAGAATTGTTAAGGCTGACTCTAAATAAGCAAACACATGCCCCACTTGAGGAAGACAGGTGCCTTTGTCCAAGTTTCCTGGTTTGAGCTCTCTCTTTTTTCCCCCTAAAATGTTTCAGTAAACTTTTTAGCTTCCTCTGTGTTCTCAGACTTTTTCTGGAAAGGTGAAATTTAATAATTTCTCCAGATGAATGAGGGTGTACTTGCATTAAAGCTGTAGCAAATCAAAACTAGAGAGCACCTAGTAGAGTCAGCGTAAGCCCTGCTCGTTACACAGGGAAGGAAGCCGGGAAAGGTGAGAGAGTGAGAAGCATCTTGGGAGGCCATGGGCAGCTCTGACAGTGAGGAGAAGATTGGCTTCTGCTCCTGTTGACAAAGACAAACCTGTTACAGTGCAATTCTCAGTACCTGAGGGGTTCGGTAATAAGCTGGCTGAAGTTCCACATAAGAACTACCCAGCCTGCTGGGTTTTCCGACTTTTTGGCCTGGTCTGTTTCTGAGGTACTTTTATTATGGTATTTTAATATAATTCTTTAAAAAAAATTATGACAATGCAGGGCAAAATTTTAAAAATAAATCTTGGAGAAAAGTGGATTCTACTTCTTGGTATTGTCAAAAAGTGGAGTGTCTTGGGAAGTGGGGAAAAAACACTCAGTTTCTTCAATCTTCAGTCTTTCCTTCAGTTTTCATGCCAAGTCCCAATTGCATGTGTGGGCATGGACAGAGGCAGAATGGATCTGAGAGTGGGCCACAGTGGCTGGCACTGGGTCAGTGGGGGAAGCAGGCTATAGGAAGGCTCCCAAGGTCAGGGCATCCTCAGTTTTAAACATTACTCATTATGGTTTACATCACAATCATCAGAATCAGACTAACTTGTGTTAGAATCCTGGCTTTGCCACTTACTGGCTGGATGACTTGGATCAAGTTCCTTGCTTCCGTGATGATCTGTCCCCTCATGGTGGAGACGGTAATCTAAGTCTTCTGGTTGTCATAGTGCATGTTAAGCACTTAATACAGTACTGGCATTACTAGGGGTTCAATACATAATAGTTCTTCCTATAGGTGGTAGTGTTATCACTGATGCTGCCACTATTGCTTTTTCTTATAAAAATGTCAGTTCATTTGTCACCTTTCTTAAACATTTTAAAATAGTTTTCCTATACTAAGTTTCTTAGCTCAGCATCCAAAGAAATTCATCACATGGCTTGCTGCCCATCTTTCTTCTTTCCTTTCTTTTTTCCACAAACACTTATCTAGTACCTACTGTGTTTCAGGTACTATGGTTTGGGGAGCAGGACCACAATGATGCCTGTCCTTGTGGGGCTCAGGGTGTAGTGGGGATGCTGGACAGTGAGCAGGTGCCACATGTCCTCTGAAAGCAGAGGGCAGGATGGAGGTGATGGCGGGATCAGCTGCTCAGATTTTCTTTGTCACCACTGATTCCTCTGCTTGTTCACTTGTCTGTCCTTCTGGCTGTCAGCTGTTCATCCCTTCTTTAACTCTTTGACCAGCCATTACCCCTTGGAGTGTAGAAGATGCTTCCACAGTCTTTGTACTCCAGCCATCTTGGAATGCACTTTTGTGTATTCAGAACCTTGCTGACTCTCAAACGTCCTCTGTACATCTCAAGGTCTGTCCCTCATTCACAGCTCAGTCCAGATGCCACCTCCTGAAAGCTTTTCCGAGCCATTCCAGTAGAATTAATTGTGCCCCTCCTACTGTACCTTGCCTTGCTTACACTCTGTTACAGCAACACTTACCTCACTTGGTCTTGTATTATTCAACAATCATGCATTTATATATCACATTTATATGCCAGTCACCATGCCAGGCACATGAATAATACATGAACCCAGGCCTGGAGGAGCTCACAGTTCAGTGTAGGAGTCAGACATGTTCACTGAATTGAATTGAATTCTGACTGCACATCCTGTATTATTTCTGCTACATGTGACTAACCACAGTGAATGGATTTACTGGTGTGCCTCCTACAAAGACATCGAATTTCTGAATGACTAGAAGTCATTCAACTTGATGCTCCCTTGTATACAAGATTGCAGTGGTTTTCTTTTGCAGTTCAGCATTTTACACAGTTCTAGGGTCACACTGGAAAAGTCTACAAAACGAGTTGATCTTAAGACAAAATGTGATGCCTTTTAATCAATATGGTGAGACTTGATATGTTCAGCTCCTTGGGAGCATAGATAGGAAATAAATAAGACAGGGAGGGCAGAAGAAATTAGGACATCTGGCCCTGCCATTTGGGAACTTTTGAGTATCAAATCCCAGGTAGTTGTTTGGGGTGTTTGGTGTGTCATGCCTCTACAAAACATTAAAATGAGGGAAAAAAATACACTACTTAAACTTGAAATACAGCACCATTTGGCAGTTTTTTAGGATACAGAAGTGAACCTATTAAAGAGCAGTTATACTGCAGAGTGTTGACTCCTGGCTATACCCACTTCTGAATGCCTGAGCAGAGTCCCTAAAATGAGTATGATGGAATAATTTGTCTATTTAGAGAATAATGGTGGGGATTTAATGAGGCAATTTATGTACAGATCTAGGTACCTGGTTCGTAGGAGTACTCCATGAAGGTTAGCTGTTTGATGGTGGTGATTTAAGTGACAGCGCTTAGCACTCAGTAAGTATTTGTCTCCTCCCCTTCTCTTCCTTTTGGGTTGTGTTTGGCAGGTTCCCCACCTACGCCAAACCCCACTGGGTTGAAATCACAGTAGGTGATACTTCCTTACTTTCACTTTCCCATTACCAACCACTGCGCCTGGTCTCTTGTGTCCTTAGGTGTCCCCCTCAGCCAGGGCCATGGGGGAGCCTGGCTCAGAGTTCATTTTAACAGAGTTGATCTCTCAGTCAAAACTCTTTTTCAGAAATGAAAAGACATCCAAACAGGCAAGAATAGTGCTGTAATTATAGTTTTTGAGTTTAGTCTCCTCCCTGCCCCACAGGTTATAAATTCCTGATAGACTAGACTGGTAGCTGAAAGAATTAATTCTTTTCTACAGATCTGGGACTGCAGCAGGTCCACTTTTTAGTTCAAGCTACTAGGATAGTGAGTCTTAATTTAGTTATATGCCTCCCAGATCTAGGTGATTAATTCAGCAAACAGTTATTGAACCTGTTCTATGTGTAATGGTATTATAAAGTTTTAAGAAATTTTCAGATTGAGAGGATCCTCTCATCTCTCGTCTGTCTAAGCTTTTCAGGGCTTCTCCTATGCCCCCAACATCTGTTTCTTCCTGCAATCAGAGACACCCCCTGCCCCAGGCCTTTGCCCTCTCAAGGGCAGGGGCCATATCTTATTTATCGCTTTGTCCCCAGAACCTAGTGTAGCACCTGCCATGAGGATATTTAATGGCTGTGCTGTGAATGTTCATTGAATGAATGAAATGGTCAATAGGAGCATATAAAAAGCAAATCTCATCATAGTGCTGTATAGTTTATAGAGGACTTTCATGTAAATTATCTAAGCAGTTTCCATGTACCAAGTTACTGTGCTAAGATTTTACATTGTCTCATTTTATCTTCACAACAATTCTAACACTATCTTCGTCTACTGATGGGGTGCCTTGGGATGACAGAGGACACGTGACTGCACATGTTCAAAGAACTAGTAACGTGGCAGTGTTAGGATCCAAATTCAGATATGTCTGACCACAAATCTCATGTACTTGACTATTATATTTTCTTTTCTGCCATCTCTTTTCAAGGTTCTATCTCACATCACCTTAGTGAGGTTTTCCTTGTGAATACTTTCCACTCTGGTTATGATGTGGATTGGGCTAATTGTTTCAGATAAGGGGTGAGAGGCAGGTGGTATAATGGAAGGAGTGTGGTCTTTGCCAGTCCTGGCTCTGACTCTTGTTTCTATTACTTACTGTCTGTTTAGCTTTGGGCAAGTTGCTTAAACTCTCTGAGCATTGGTTGCCTCTTTTATAACACAGGAATAATATAGCTATAATGTGAAGTTAGAAGACAGTACTTAATAGAGGTCACTTCAGCTATTGTCTTCCCTGGGCCTGCTCCTTTCTCCTTGTCCCAGAGTGGCCCTTGCCAAGTTAGCACAGGTAGTATGGAGGAGAGTCAGAGCTTACCTGATTAGTTTGGACCAGCTTTTCATTAGACTGGTCAAATGCTTTCTAGGCATTTTATCACCAGTTTGCATGGGTGCTGCAGAGTTAATCTATCACTTCAGAGAATTTATTCAGCTGACAGACTGAGTCTAGGGACTCTAGTAGTGACGTGCACATCCAGTTGATTTTTGCCCTTGTCACCAAGTCACTTATTACCTGGCCCTGGTATAGGGCACCGTAAATAGCATCTGCATTGACTCAGAGCCCACCTTGCTCTCCTGGGCAACCACGGTCCTCAGCACGGTCACTGTTGCATGTGGACTTGCAGGCCAGATTCATAGGGCTTCTCTCTGTAGTAAATGGAGGGGTGGAGGGTGCGGTGATGAACTTGGACTCAAGGGTGAACTATTAGCATGCCTTTACGTGTGTGTGTGTAAATACATATATTTGTTTGTTTATAAAACTGTAATATATATTCATTGTAGAAAATTCAGAAAATACAAAACAATTTGAAATTACCCATGATCCCATGTCTCAAAGACAACCAATATTAGCATATAGCTATATTTTCTTTGTTTTTTCTGTGTGAATATTTTTATGCAGTTGAAGTTATATTGTATGATCAATTTAGTATTCTGCTGTTTTCACATAAGTCTTTTCCATCTGTTCTAATGATAAATCTAAAATGATGTCTTGGCATACATTTGTACACTCAGCATTGCCACTATTGAGTGCCTGCTGAGTTCCAGGGCCTGTGAGTCACTGAACGGGAAGGGACGTTGACAGCAGCTAACACTAATGTGTACTTACTGAATGCCAAGCATGGTGTTAGATACTCTGCAAGAATTATTTCACCTCACACAGCGCTAGTGAAGCAATAATGAAGATTATCCAGTTAGGAAAAGGAGATTGGGCTTCAAGGAGTGAGGAGTAATGATGATCGAGTGCTGTTCTAAGCCAGGCTCTGTTCTAAGTATTTGACTTTTATCAATTCATTGATTCTGCATGACAACCCATTTTATAAATGAGGAAATCGAGGTATACAGAAGTTATAAAACTAACTCTAACTTGGATACCCAGTTAGAGCCAGGATGCGGGAGCTGCCACTTGAGGCCCAGGCAGGTGTGGGGCTGCTGCGTGGAGAGAGGCAGAAACTTTGTCCAGAGCTGCCATGGACCATGGAGCCAGGGTGAATGTGTGCGAGGGCCGGAGTTCAACCCTTCGCTCTGGATGTCCTAGCTTTGTACCCTTAGGAAAGATACCTGATCTCTTTGAATCCCAGTTTGCTCATTTATGTGGAGTGTGGACATTGCTAATGTATGGAGAGTTTGGGAAGACCTAAAGGTCTGATGTAAGTTGAGTCCCCGGCACCACGGCTTACACACACATGCCTCCTCTGTCCTTAGAGTATGAACTTCAGACAGTGCCTGGCACAGAGTTGGAGCTCAGACACTTGAAAACGTATTAGAACTATCCCATGATGGAAGCAGCAGGCTTGGCAGGCTGTGAGTCCCTGTCACTGGGGGTGTTCTTGCCAAACTTGAATAATTATAACAACAACAAATGCTTATGTAAGACTTACTGGGTACCATGGATTGTCCTGAGCACTCTCCTTGTTTTAAACTCTCTTACCCTCACAACAGTCTAGGTATTATTTCCCCCCTTGTACTTGTAAAAGAAAGGGCAGCGGAGCCCCCCTGAAAGTAACATGCCCAAGGGCAAGCTAGGATGGAGCTGGGGTTTGACCCCAGGCTGTTGGTTTCAGTTGATTTTTAACCATGTCCTTTGCCGCCACTCACACACACATGGTTGATATCCACAGAAGAGCACAGTAAAAAGGGACTTCAGCATTTTGTAGGAGAGTAGACTAGATAGTTTTGAGGGCCTTCCAGCCACTCAGATTATTTGAATACACACAAAACAGTAACCAAGTGGAGCTCTGTGGGCCTGCCCTGGGGGCTCTTCCTGGAAGAAGTCTGGTTGATATGGGGAGAACGGGCATGGCTGGAGAGAACAGGTGGGATCAGTTTCTCAAAAGAGCAAAAGGAAGGAAGCCGGGTACTTTGTGTAGTAGTGAACCAAGATGTCCTTAGGGCCTTTTTGAAGGAGTGGGAAGAAAGATACAGCTCAACTGGCTGTATGATTGTAGGCCAGACCCTTTCCTTTTCCTTTCTGTTTTCTCACCTGTGAGATGGCTTTGAAGTTCTTTTCCAGTTTGGAGACAGGTCTCTGTTCTTTCTTTTTTCTTTTTCTTTTTCTTTTTTTGAGACAGAGTCTCACTCTCTTGCCCAGGCTAGAGTGCCATGGTGTCAGCCTAGCTCACAGCAACCTCAAACTCCTGGGCTCAAGCGATCATCCTGGCTCAGCCTCCCAAGTAGCTGGGACTATAGATGAGACTAATTTTTTCTATTTTTAGCAGAGTCTGGGTCTCCCTCTTGCTCAGGCTGGTCTCAAACTCCTGACCTCAAGCAATCCTCCTGCCTCGACCTCCCAGAGTGCTAGGTTTACAGGCGTGAGCCACCGTACCTGGCAGTTCTCTGTTCTTTCTGACTTTCCTTCTGTAGGATAGATCATGTATGTGAGCGTCCCCACATTCCCCTGAGCAGCTGGGAACCAAGTGTTGTATGTTGAAGCAGGTTTCTGGACAGATAATTCAGTAACTATTATCAAAGTTAAATGCCTAAAGAATCGGTGTTTTATACCCTTTGCTCCCAAAAACTTTAGCCGAAATATTTATATTTTTATCCTGTAATTATAGTGGCTAATCTTAGATAAGATGTACTTCTACTTTAGATTATTTTTGTTGACCCATTCCTTCTCCTACCTTATTAGAGATTTGGCTAATACTTCCCTCAAATTCTCCATTTTCATTTCTGTTTCTAAATTCCTGTAAGAATCTTTGAGCATCCACAGCTTCTTGAAGCCATCCCACCCTATGGTGATTAATCCCTTATACTGTCATTAAAGCCTTACTTTCCAGGAACCAACCATTTCAACAATTCATCCTTTTCCTGCCTATCTTTTCCTAGATCATTCTAGAATAATGTGATAACAGCAGTTTACAAAACTCCTGAACACCTTGTAAGGTAGTGGAGTGAGTGATAATGAAGGGCAGCTGGTATTTACTGAGCACCTGTCATGGGCCATGGCTTCAGCTTAGCAGCTGAATGACCTCAGGGACATGTGTTAACTGCCTTTGTTTCCAGTGGAGATAATGAGGACTGTGTTTCTGGTTATTGGGAGGATTAAGTGACACGTGGAAAGTGTCTGGCACATTTGAGATGTTTGGTGAATAACTAAGTAAATAAATGAATGTGATGTGGTTTCTAAACACCTTTCAAGGATACCGTCCCCTGGACCTGTCCCTGTTTGTTGGCACCTTCTTTAAGGAAATAGAGAACTAAATGTCGTCTGTCAGACATGCTCTAGCTGGAGCTTGATCAGTTCTGGAGGGACTGTGCCAGAATTGAGCACACCTCTGGCCAGGAAGACGTTAACTTATTTTGCACTCGCAGCACAGTTTGGCCTTGTGTTCTTGCCGTTAGCAAACCCCACAGATCTTTTTTCTATCATGTGGACCATGGTCAAGCTATCTATCTTTCACTAAATTCCTGCAAGGTTAGTTTCTGGGTCCTAAGACCAGGACTTTATATTTTTAACATGAAGTATCTTTATGCAGGAAGTGAACATAATGACTTTGGAATCATTTGGCTCTGGAATTCTAGATCTTTTCCCTAGTTTGTGACCATGGACAAGTTACCTAATCTCTCTGAGCCTCAGTTTCCTTATTCAGACAGAGGAAATTCAGCACAGAAAACTGGATCACAAAAAGGGCACGGGAAGAGCAGCAAGTTGCTCCCACGTCTAAGACTGAAGGCACAACTGGAGGAGAGTTGTTAGCAGGGCCAAGAGGCTGGGCCCTTCCAGCCAGAGCAGAGAATAGAGCTGGGCCTTCTTGGTGGAAGGAGGGACCTGTTTTAATGGCCTCCTATTCCCTGTTTGTGAAGAGGGATTCTTGCCCTACCCTATGGGGATAGCCACACACATACCCGATGCTGGACAGATGAGCTTGAGAGCAGGTTATTAGTATATTATTCAGAGCCCAGGGGAGGGGGACCCCGTGCCACACAGGGTCACCTGGGGGCTGCACTCAGGAGCAGAGTGAAGAACAACCCAGAGGCTGTGGGAGGCCTGTGTTGTGGTGTGAAGATGGGGGGAGTGCCCCAGTTCCTGTGGGAGGATGTGACTGGCTTAGTTCCGTCATCCTGCAGGCTGGCACAGGGCTGAAACCCATCGCTCAGGGATCTGCAGGACTGCACCTGGCTCTGTGACCAGGAGGGCTGTTTGGCTGAGGGACATTATTTGCAGGAGCAGAGCAGGGAAGGGGATTTGTGGGGAGTCCATTTGAGGCCCTCTGGGTTTCGCTGGATGTCAAGGCAGCATGTCACATCGGGCCTTAATTTTGTCTTACACCACCCCAGCGTCTAATGAAGGAGGGAACGTCTGTGTGCCCTTCCTGTCCTTCCTCCCCTCAGTAGTTTCGCTGTGATCTTCTCGGTGCCTTACAGACATTACTGTTTGATCTGTGAAACAACCCTGTGATGCAGCAGTTGTTATCTCCATTTTATACACGAAGAAACCTTGGCTCAAAGGAATCATTATTCTCCATGGTACTCCAGTCAGTCGGTGTCAAAATGGCGCCAAACCCAGGGCCATTTGACTCGACACTCAGATCTTTAAAACACAGAGGTGTATGTGCAGGGAAGCTAAGGATGTGCCTCTCCTCCACAGACCCTTTCGTAGGTACTGTACTTAATTCTCTATTTCTGATTTTGTATTCTCTTTTTCTGAAAAGGGTCTCTTATATTGAATATGCTTCCCCTACTAAATGTGGATCTCTTTCTCTTTAAGGTGATATGATACAGAAAATATTTGTTGTGGAGAAATTTATTAATAGTTTAACTCTGATTTAGGTGGTAAGAGCAAAAAAAAGCATTTATTTTGCAAGAAGGAGCTGCTCACTACGAGTAAAGATAACTTGGCTTGAAGCTCAGTGCCTCTAACCATGACCGGCTCTTCCTCCTCTTTGTGCTTTGTTTATAAACAGGGGTGATTGTCTCGCAACACCTCTTGGATTCTGGAATTTTCTTGGTACTTTGATCTAACACATTTAACACACTTAAATGCTTTTTACTTTGCTTTTGAGAATGCACCAGAATGTTCTACGAGACTGGTAAATCTCATATTACCTTAGTTACATCATCTTAATTATTATTATTATTGTTGTAGAAAAATTGTATGGTGACTTCTTGAGCTGGAACCTAGAGGAAACCCTTGCCCAGTTTCCTCTGCCCCCTGGGAAGGTGGCCACTTTCACCATCAACATCAAGGTGAAGCTGGATTTCTCCTGCCAGGAGAACCTCCTCCAGGATCTGAGTGACGGTAAGTGCTTTCCTAATTTTAATTAGCACGTCACATCCAAGACACAGTGTAGCAATCACCATCCTTGATGCCTGCTGTTTTCTCTTTGTAACTTACTTGTCATTCATTAACTCAAGCTGCCGGAGACATCTCTTGGGTACTTTGTTAACAGAGTGAGTTTACTGTATGTGTCTGAAAGTAATACAAGTACTTTTTAGCTAAACGACTTCTTAATTCTCATTCTTGACAATTTTGTGCTCAGTTGCCAGGAGGTCATTCTAAATTAGTGGAATGTAGGAATTATTGCATTTTTTTCAAGTATAACTGCTGTGATTCCTTAGATATCTAATTAGCTGTGATGATAAAGTTCTCCTTCAAAGTCTGGTGATTTCTATGCGGAGATGGAGTAAGAAGGAAATGGGAATTTATATTTATTATAAGATTACGACTGATTAGGGATGAGATTTCCTAGATAAGTTATGTCACATTATGAAGCATGCATTCAAACATTCATTTGGAGGTACTGTGGGGGGTGTTAGCTCAGGCTGCTATAACAAAATACCATAGACTACATGGCTTAAACAACAGAGATGTATTTTCTCATAGTTATGAGAGTCTGCGATTGGGTGCCAGCATGATGGTTTCTGGGGTGGGCTGCCTTCCTGGTTTGCAGATGGTGGCCTTCTTGCTGCATTCCACGTGGTAGAGAAAGGGAGCTCTGGTGTCTCTCTCTCTTCTTATAAGGGCGCTTATCTCATCATGGGGGCCCTACCCTCATGACCCTATCTCAACCTAGTCACCTCCCAAAGGCCCCACTTTCCTAATACTGTCCATAACACCCTCCATAGAATTTGCTGTCTGTACTCTCTGTAATGTCTAACATACTGACTGCCACACTAGAAAAAAATTTTTTTCCTTGAGGCCATGGTGTTTTATTACGAAAATGGAATAAAAACTTAGAAAACAAAACGATCCTTTCTAATTTAATGAAAACTTTAATGAAAACTAAAATTTATTGACTTCTATTCATTTAATCCACAATTTTAGAATTAATTGTAACAATAAGAACATCAACAAGTAAGATTTTCATGAACGAACTGCAGGGTTTTGCCTAGGTTTTGCTTCAGGAGGCCCCAGGCTCAAAACCAGCGTGAGTTAAATACAACTCACATGACAGTTAATATGTTAAACAGTCGTCATAAGATTCCTTATGTAATGCTGGTACTTAATAAAACATCATTTTTATAATATTAACAAAGGTAAGAAAACAGTTTTAGTGTTGGACACATTAGAAAAAAGTCAGGTGGATTTAAAATTATACCGAGACTTAAAATGTCTGATGAAATGGATTTTTGTTGGTAAACTGCTTTATACCGCTGAACTACATTTTTTTTTTAATCAGTAGACAGAGGGTTACCTAGGTTCTGACTTCTTTCTCGCAAGAAACGAGTTTGGCAGGATAAATGGTGTCCGACACCTGTCCTAGGAATGCTTGATTGGATATCATCCCAGGGGTATGTCTTGGCAGACTTCCAGGGTAGAAGTGAAGTCACCTAAAAGTGACTGTGACTGAAGCTTCTGCCACCGACCACCTGTGTCATGTTGTCCTGTGGAGTTGTATAGAAGGCTTCCGGGTGGAAACCTTGGCTTTTTGTGTTTTGGTGGCTATTTGGGTTTATGTGTCCAATGCAGGCCTATTTTGTTCTGTTGTTGTGCTTCTGACTTTTGTTACAGAGGGGACTGGGCATTTGCTCTCCTCTTCTAAGCTGAGAGTAAAATTGCAGTTTTCTTCTTCTAACTTTTAAATAATATCATCTTCTTTAAAAGGGAATATCATCTTCTAACTTTTAAAATAAGAACCAAATCAGAACCAGAATTATGGTTATCAAGTGGTTTGTCAATGTAAGGCTGGCCTAATTTCTGGTTAATTAGATATAGCACAAATGTGAAACAGCACATGATTATTGTTAATTAGATGCCCACTTTATTGATAATGGTTGATAGAAGTTCTGGCCAGTTATTTACACAGCAAATGGTAGAATGAGACAGAGAATCTTAATGGGCAAGTCTAACAGAGGAAACCAGGTCAAGGTTTATAGAGGAGAAAGGTGGACACACAGAACCCTTACGAAGTGTGGTCCATGGGTGGTGCATTGCTATGTGCAGTTCAGTCTAAGGAATCATGAAGCCATCCTTTGCAGACAGCTGCAAACTCAGTGGCAGAGGCTCACTGTGGTCTCTTGGGACTGGGAGAGGACTCCTTGGTGGCTCACGGTCTGACAGCCTCAGAAACCTCTAACTGGGACCACATGTGGACTCAATTTGCTTTGGACTCACTTAACTATGGTTACTGAAATTAGATGCCACTTTTAAAATTTACAGCAATAAATACAGCTGTCATACAAACCAGGATACTGGATTCAGTGTGGGCTGTAGACAGATGGAAGAGAATTAATATTTATTGAGCATTGTCAATAATTGTGTATTGGCTAGGCACAGTGGCTCACGCCTATAATTCTAGCACTCTGGGAGGCCGAGGCGGGTGGATTGCTCAAGGTCAGGAGTTCGAGACCAGCCTGAGCAAGAGCCGAGACCCCGTCTCTACTAAAAATAGAAAGAAATTATCTGGCCAACTAAAATATATATAGAAAAAATTAGCCGGGCATGGTGGCACATGCCTGTAGTCCCAGCTACTCGGGAGGCTGAGGCAGTAGGATCGCTTAAGCCCAGGAGTTTGAGGTCGCTGTGAGCTAGGCTGATGCCACGGCACTCACTGTAGCCTGGGCAACAAAGCGAGATTCTGTCTCAAAAAAAAAAAAAAAAAATTGTGTATAACGACTGAGCTAGCCACTTTGTTTTATTTCTATTTAATCTTCCCAACAACTCTATAGAATAAATTTCATAGTTCCTATTTATAAGAGCAAGTGGGAAGAAGTTTCTACATTAAAGGAGATTGAAGCAATATAATAGTCAAATGCTATGCATGATCCTAATCATATCCTGGATTTAAAAACAAAAGATTTTTGAGACAATTGGGGAAACTGAATACATACTATATATTAGATAATATCATTGTATCAATGACAAATATATTAAGTGTGATAATGAAATTGAAATTGTAGCAGAATGTTCCTGTTCTTAGGAAATATATGCTGAAGTATTTAAGGAAGGGTGAAAGATAATTATGCCTCCATTTACTTTGCTATGGTTCAGGAAAAAAAAAATACTATGTGAATGTGAATATCAAGGGAAATAAAGCAAATGTGTCACATTATTAAAAATTAGTGGCTTTAGATAAAGGAATATGGGTATTTATTTCTATTCTAGTAAGTATTCTATAGGTTTGGTATTTTTCAAATTAAAAAATAGGAGAAGATGACTTTGTAGGGTGCCAGGTTTTATCTGTTGTTTTGATTTCTAAATGAATTTTCAGGCAGCAAATTATTTCCTTTGTCTTCAAATTCTTTTTTTTTTCTTTTTTTTATTTCAGCTTATTATGGGGGTACAAAAGTTCTGGTTAAATATATTGCCCATGCCCCTCCCATCCCCCCGAGTCTGAGCTTCAAGCGTGTCCATTCCCCAGACAGTGCACATCACACTCATCATGTAGGTATACACCCATCCCCTCCCCCACCCCATCCCCCCGAGTCAGAACTTCAAGCGTGTGCATTCCCCAGACAGTGTGCATTGCACTCATCATGTAGATATACACCCATCCCCTCCCCCCACCCTCCACCTCTGCCCGATACCCAATTGGTGTTATTCCCAAATGTGCACTTAGGTGTTAATCAGGGAAACCAATTTTCTGGTGAGTACATGTGGTGCTTATTTTTCCATT
>CM052438.1:23222438-23270332 GCA_028533085.1 Varecia variegata
CAAGCACCACATGTACTCACCAGAAAATTGGTTTCCCTGATCATCACTTAATCCTTTTCTTACACCATATTTTCCCTAAATGATTTCACAAGCTCCAACACTATGGTAACAACTCTGAGATCTTTATTTCTGGTCTTGAATTCCACTTCTATATTTTTAGCTAGCTTCCTGACATTTTCACCTGACAGTCCCCAAAGTGCCTCAAATTCAACCTCTCTAAACTCTGATACGTTGTAATTCACTCATCTTTCTGCTCATCTTTCTGTTTGTTTTGTTGACAAAAGCCATCCACCTAGAAGGGCAAGCAAGAGACTCATCTTAGGGATGAGCTCAATGGCACTGGATAGGGGTGTGGGCCACAGGCAAGTCTGGGCAGCTCAGAGGGTCCAGGAGTAAGAGAGGCTCTGGGTGGGAAGGGCAGATTCAGATAGGCTGTGGAAGGCCTGAAACTCCAGAAGTAATTTGGGCTTTATTGGAAAGCTACTAGGGAGCCACTGAAAGCTTGTAAAAGAAGGTTGGTATGGTGGAGACTCTGTTTTAAGAAGGTGAGCAAGTTGGCTTGGAAGTGTCCTCTGAGATTCACTTGGGTGTGGCAGGTGAGGCATGCAGGGCTTAACCAGGAGTGTGCCAGGTGGGCTGGAGAGCAGAGGCAGACTGTGCAAGTGCTGTGTTGACAGCACTCAGTTTAGTAGCTGGTCAAGCAGTTTGGTGAGCTCCTGTTAGACTCTATTGTCTCCATAGGAAAATGCATTTCTTCTTGACTGAAATGCCTCATGTTTATCAGGCTAAAGACAAATTCTGCCTATGGGAAATTGGAATTGTTCCAATCAGTTCAGTTTTTTATCTGGGAATTGGAGACCAGTTTTGAAGAAAAATTTCTGTGTGGCATTTCATTATATTTTGCTTCCTTGCAATTTAATGATAATGGATGCTTCCACTTATTGTGGCTGGGAATTAATTTTGAGAGCTTTCACTTTCGAATATACAATATTGACTCTCATACCTTGCCCCTTCCCCGGTTATTGGGCTCTGAAATTGGGACAGTTATTCAATGTCTTTCTCCTAGTCTGCTGCTCCTCTTGGAAATAAATACTAATTTTTAGAATTCTCAGTCTTATTTTTTAAAGAAAAGAGATTCATCCTGAGTTACCCAGAATTCAAAGACAAAGGTGATTGGAATATTAACGCCATAATTCTTTTTTTCTTTGCATTTCCTAGATTGAGTTTTTCATAGATATGTGCTTTATTAAGAAGGCAGCCAGAGATTTTATTGAAACGCGGGTTTTTTCCTGTGGCTAGAGAGTGCAGGGGGCGGAAAGAGCACAACTGTGTGAGTGCTCATGTTTGGATGCTGGGGCTGCACTTTCTACATGTTCTCACTATAGTGGTGAGAGGTTAGACATGGTCTCGGCCTACCGCACCCCCTCCCTGCACCCCATGCCCGCACCTGTCTCCACAAACAGAACTGTGCCTGCACTTTTGGTCCTTCTCATTCCACTACGTACACCTGGAGGGCAGGGCCAGGGTCCTGTTTGCCTTTTAATTCTCAGCTCCTAGCTCTGTGCCTGTCGGATGCTTTCTCTCCCCATACTCTTGATTTTCCTTCTGCCTCAGGGATAGCTTTTTGTCCATTTCATCTGGAGACTCTTCCTTTTCCTCTTTGCCATCAAATATCAGGATTCCTGAGGGCTCTATCCAAGGTCCTCTTCTACTTTGTTCCTAGGCTCCCCCAAGACTTTCTCATCTGCTCACATCACTGCAGCGACGCCTCTGCCCCATCCAACTACCTGCTTGTAAGGCTTTTGATTTGTAGGGAGACAGGGAAGTTAGTCTGGGCTGCTGTTCCCCTCCCCAAGTGGTGGGGGGTTTCTATCAGTGCCCTCATACTTCTTCACCCTGCGTTGACTCCGTAAGGGAGATGGGGAGGCTGGCCTGGTGCAGGGGCTCCAAGGAGAAGCCTTCTCAGGGTCCTTCTTTATATTCCCAGTGGGCTCCTGGCAGAAAAGCCTGCATGCAGTGGACATCCCCTGTCTGAGCCCCGGGGCCTTATACTCTTGCTAGCCCACACTGGGTCTAGCAGTTCACTGAAGGGTCCCACTGAACCTTTTTGTTGCCTGACCTGGCACTTGGCAGAGTCCTGTGTCGGCAACATTGGGGTCCTACTTCCCCCTCCAGCTGCTTCTCTCCACGTTTCAGCTTAGTTGTTTTCCCTGTGACTTCAGCTCTCTGATCAGTCAGGGAAAGTTAGTTTATCCAACTTTCTTTTTTGTCATCATAAGGGTGGGAGCAGTGCTTTTTTCCAGTTCTCTACATCTTACATCTTCCAGCTGTCTCCAGCTGAAATCAGTTCACATCTTACATTTTAATTCAAATCTGCAATTATTTTTGGATTGTGTTGGCTATTTGTCATATTATACACTGCTTTTGTTTTGTGTTCAGTGGGTTATCTGCCTTTGTTCTGAAGGAAAAAGGTTAACGATGCATCGGACAGCCTGCCCATTGTTATATTTAGCCTGTGCCACCTACCAGCTGTCTGACTCACAAAGTGGAATTTCACAGCATGACGGCTTAGCCAAGGGAAAGGTCAGCCTGCTCCTGCTCCCTGGGGCCCTCAGGAGCACATCTCTGAGTGTCAGGGCTTTCTTCGATACAGAAAGTTTTATAACACCCCCAAGCTGAATTCTTGTCCCAGACATCTGTCTCTTAACCCGTGAAGTGCACTTACCCCTAGCCACTGCTATCCCTGCAGGTAGGAAGGTTGAATCAGTTCTTTGATCTAAATCTGGGCTGGAAAATAACTTCCTAAACCACCAGGATAGAATGAAAACCCAGGTGTTTGTCATTCATCAGCAACAGGTGATCCTATTGCAGGCAGCCTGAAGTCTTCCGGACCATTGATCTCACTGTTCTCATTATTGCCTTTTCCAACCAAGCTGGTGATGACTCACTGCGAAACAAATTAGGTAGGTGTTCAGTAGAGGAGATATAAGAGTATTTTTGTCCAAAGACGAAAGGGATGATTGCTATGGATCACTGCAGGATGGTTTACTGTTAGCTCATGGTGTTGATCACACCAAGTCTTGCCAATTTTGTTTTCTACGTATTTCCACCCTTCTCTCCCCATCTGCGTCACTGCTCTGATTCAGGCCCTTGCCATTGCTCATCATTACCACTTTACTTGTCTTTTGATTGCCCTCCTACCTGCTAATTTTGCCTCTTTTCCACATTGTCATCACAGTCATAATTCTAAAACAGAATCTGATTTTGTTCTTCTAATGTTGTACAATTTCCGGAGGCATCCATCACCCCAGGACAGTGTCTCTCCTGCAGGCTGCGTGGTCTTGCCCCCATGCTGCCACTTAGCCTCACTGCCCACCCTTCTCCCTCATTTGGCTTATATTCAGAAAGACTGGATCCCTTACATTTCTCTGACTTGCCATGCCCTCATGTTTGCTGCCTGCAATTATAGACCAGTGGTTCTTCAACTGTTTTGCACTTTGGAATCACGTGTGGAATCATGTGGGGATCTTAGAAAACCTGCTTGGCTCCACCCCTAGCCATTGTGATTTAATTAGCATTAGGATTTTTAAAAGCTCCCCAGATTATTCTCATGTGCAGAAAAGTTTGGGAATTAGACTGTCTTCCTTCTGCTTGTGTTCTCGAAAAACTCTTAACATTCTCTGAATCCCAGTTGAGTTCTGAGTTCTGGGCTCCTGCAGGCAGTCCCAGTCACTGCTTGTTCTCCCTCCCCTGTGCTGACGCGTCTTGGAATCTGGGAGGCAAGTCTCCTGACTAGATGACCTTTCATCTTCCCTATCAATTTTAGAATCAGTTTGTCAATTTCCTCAAAGTAGTCTGTGAGAACACTGATTGGGACTGCATTGAATCTGCAGATCAATTTGGGGGAAAAGTGACATTTTTATGATATTTAATCTTCCTATCTATGAATATTGCATCTCTCTTCATTTATTTGTCTTCTTTAACATCTTTCAATAATGTTTTATAATTTTCTCTGTGAAAGTCTTATAGTATTTTATTCATATTAGATTTATTCCCAAATACGTTATTTTTGTTGTGTTGTAAATGGTACTTGAGGTCTTCTTAATGGAAATATAACGCACATACAATAATGAGCACAAATGTTAAGTTTACAGCCTGATGAATTTTAATTTTTATTCTCATACTAATCTGTGTAACCACCCAAATCATGATATAAATAATTTCCAGCGCCCCTCTGGTTCCCTGGAGTCCTGTGCCAATCGATATCTCCCCACAGAGATAATTGTAATTATGACTTCTATCGTTGTAGATTAGTGTTGCTTCTTCTTAAATTTCATATAGAAGAAATAAATACAGTGTACAATTTTTTGTTTTCTTTTTTATTTGGCTTAAAATAACACATATGTATTCTTTTACATTTCTTGAGATCAGAAGTCCAAAATCAATCAGTGTATGTGCCTTGTTTTTTTTATTTCTCTCCAATCAACATTATATCTGAGATCCATGAATATTGCTTTGTTGCTGCATTTGTTCTTTTTTATTGCTGGATGGTGTTCTATTGGGTGAAAATACCACAATTTATCCATTCTACTTGTGATGAACATTTGGATTGTTTTCACTTTTTGGCTCTTATGAATGATGCTGCTATAAACATTCTTGTGCATGTATTTGGTGGACATAAGCCCACATTTTTGTTGACTTTAATAGATCCACAGCCAAACAGATTTTCAAAGTCATTCTTTTGATTTCCATACACACCAACACTATGTGTGAGCTCTCCCTTGCTCCTACTTCTCACCACCCCTTGGTATTGTCAGTCTTTTATTTAATTTTATTTATTTATTTTTCAGACAGAATCTCACTCTGTTGCCCTGAGTAGAGTGCCCTGGTGTCAGCCTAGCTCACAGCAACCTCAAACTCCTGGGCTCAAGTGATCCTCCTGCCTTAGCCTCCCGAGTAGGTGGGACTATAGGCGCGCACCACGACTCCCGGCTAATATTTTTTTTTCCTATTTTTGTAGTAGAGACGGGGTCTTGCTCCTGCCCAGGCTGGCCTTGAACTCCTGAGTTCAAGCAATCCTCCCGCCTTGGCCTCTCAGAGTGCTAGGATTATAGGCATGAGCCACCATGCCTGGCCGTCAGTCTTTTAAGTTATAGCTGTTCTGGTCCATGTATAGTGGTATTTCATTGTGGTTTCAATTTGCTTTTCTCAGTTAACCAATGATGTTGAATAGCTTTCATATGCTTATTATTTGGATATATACTTTTGTGAGGTGTCTGTTAAAATATTTTTCTCATTTTGTAAATTGGGCTATTTACCTTCTAAATGATTGATAGGAGTACTCAATGTACTTTGGACCCAATGTACTTTGGACCCATTATCAGTCATGGTATTGCAGACATCTTCTTACAGTCTGTGGCTAGGCTTTCCACTCTTTTAATGTTTTTTGATGAGCAGAATTTCTTAATTTTATCATCATTCTTTTCCTTTTGGTTAGTGCCAATTTTTGTTTAGGAAATCTTTACCTGTGTCAAGGTCATGAAGTATATTTTCTTCTAGAAACTTCGTTGTTTTAGTTTTCACATTTGGGCCTGTGAGCTGTCCTGAATTAAATTTTTGTGTAGTATCATGTGGGACATGTTGGTACTCACAAGAATTAATATTTGTTGAATAGGGAGCAGGCATTCTAGAATATTTGGAATTGTGTCATACAGTTTGTTTATTTATTTATTTATTTATTTATTATTGCTTATTATGGGGGTACAAGTAACTAATTATTAATATTCTGTTCTCCTTCCTCTTTCTGGGTTTTTATAAAGTGGTACATAATTTAGCAAAGTAAGCAGTTATAGTTTCTATTTTCCCCTCTCGCCCTCACAAATGTTTACTGAGTGTCTGGTTTATTCTGTGTACTCGACTGCTCGTGGGATTGTCCCAGGGAGTGAGACACAGGCCCTGCCCTCACAGAGCTCATGTCAGTGCAGTGCTGTCTAACAGGACTCTCTGCCCTGGCTGAAACGACCTATTCTGTGCTGTCCACCATGGTGGCCACTAGCCACGTGTGGCTTTGGTCACTGGAGTCAAGGATGATGCATCTAAAGGACTGATTATTAATTTTATTTGACTTTAGTTACTTTAAATACCCACATTTCTCTAGTGGCTATTGTATTCGTGTACATCTAACAGGAGAGACAAGCAATTTCATACATAAATGAAAAACTATAACTTTGCTAAATACTAGGTGTGAAAAGTATATGATACTGTGAGTATATAATCAAGGTTGACCTAATTTAAAGGGTTAGGGAAGGGTTTCTGTGGAAATAATGGTGGAGGTAAGATTCACAAAAGGAGCCAGACTTAAACAGGTGAAAGTGGTAGGGTGGGAAAGTAGTTTTTTATACATGTTGTAAAAGCCCTGTGGCAGAAAAGGGCAAAGAAAATCCCAGGAACTTAACATTTTTGAAAAATATGTGTGTGGGTGGGGGGTGGCGGAGAAAAGAGAGAAACTTTTTTATAAAGTTAGTACTAAGAGACTTAGGCCATAGGAATTAAAACTAATTTGTGGGGAAGAAAGGTTTTGTGAGATGATGTTGGGAGTGAGCCTTTACTTTTGAGAACTTTTTAAATCGATGCTCTACCTTGAAACTGTCAGCTTTGTGACTTCTTTGATTTGGCTGACTGTTTAGTGAAGAAATAATGACTTTCACTGTCTTTTAGGGATGTGCAGTACTTTGGGACTGCTGTGAAGACTGCACAAAACATTCAGATTGTTCTTTCAATTTCTAGCTTCTAAAAGGAGAATAAGCACATGTCATTATTTGGCTTGGGACACCACCATTCACCCTTTATTATCTTATCAAAAAGGCATTCTACTTTAATCTCAAACTAATGGTACTCTGGTTTTGTTTCCCTGATTTTTATCCTAAAATAACATATGTTAATTGAACAATTTCTGTGTCTTGAGTTGATATTCATTTATTTGTGTATTCTCTTCAAGTAGAAATGGAGTAACACCTGTAAACAAGGTATAAAAGAGATAAAGCCTGGAGTGGAAACATACAAGGAACACAGTATTAGCACTGTTGAGATCGTGATTGGCCATCCTCAGCAACACTGAATGTCTTCCCTCCGGACAGAGGGACAGGGTTGTGAGAGCCAGGGCTTGGCCTCCATGTCTAGTACTCCTTCTGGCAGATTGCTTCTGGACACCTGCAGAGAACACCCTCAATCCCTGGGGACTTTGTCCAGCAGCTCTGTTCTGTCCTGCCTTCCTCTGTGTGAACTGGGAGAAGGCCTGGGCGAGGGTGCATTGATGCCGTGGAGAGTACTGCAGCTGCTTACCGGAGAGAAGAGATGGAAGCAGTTTGTACGGCGTTGGGGGGAGTGGGTTACCTCAGTTCATTCTCCCCAAGATATTGGTCAGGAGGTTATCTGCCTTCTGTTCTGCTAGTTCTAGTGACAAGGAATTCACTACTCTTCCGAGCAGTCCATTCTGACATTCTTATACTAAAAAGAAGTGATTTACTATTAGTTTTAAAAAATAATCCTTGGATTTGAAAGCCTAGCAAAAACCTGCTTTGCTTTTTTTTTTTTTTTTTTTTTTGCTGGAAAAATGGTCATTTACCTATTCATTTATGAAGACGTTAATTCACAAAGTCATTCATTCATCTCCTTTTCATTAGGTGCTTTTCAATGCAGGTGTGCAGTTCCAGGCCTCTACATTACACAACTTCAGGGAGCACCTGCATGTCACTGTCCCCATGAGTGATGGCCCAGGCAGTGTGCCCTGGCCACCTGTGTGCCAGGCAGCACCTGAGGCTGTGAAGCATTTCTCACCACACGGTAACTAGGAAATGTTATTAGATCATTCGTTCACTCAGAAAATTTATCTTTAATACTTTGAAGATGAATTCTTTCCATCTAATGGCTTCCACTGCTGCTAAGTTAGCTGCTGGTCTAATTGGTATTTATTTGGATGTAATATGTCTTTTCTCTTTATCTTTGTTTTCCCCTGATGTGTGTTTGTATCCTAAGAAAGTTGTACTACTCCTTTACTTTAGAAAAAATCTTTGTTGAATTAGAATTCAGTACCATCAGTTCAGTATATTCAGAGTTGTGCAATCGTCACCAAAAGCTAGGTTTGGAATAGGCTGGGAACCACCCAAAACATTTCATGTGTTCAACTGGTGGTTATGAAGCATCCATTTACGTGAAAGCTCCGAACATCAGTGAGGGCAGAAGACCTCAAGTCTGGTCCCATCGCAGGGAGTGTCCAACAGGGGGAGACCAGTCTCAGGCTGAGGCTGCCTGTGGAAAATGAGGACTGTTGCCATCTGAACAGCACATGAAGGCTACTGTCTCTGTGTGATTATTTTTTTTCTTTCCTGAGCATATTCCAAAATTTCTGAATGAATGAACATGCCCCTTTCTCTATGGAAATTAAGGATGAGTATTGGCTAATTTCTTAGCCAACTGCTTCTCCTGCTTTGTTTTTCTTCAGGATATTTTATGATAACCAGATGGGCTTTTTTGGCACCTGTGGATTTTATGAATAAATGAAAAAGCATTTCTGGAATATATTCTACCTGGACTAGCATATGCGAACAAACTCCCACTGAGAGATGTTGCCTCCTTTTGCCTTTGTTAATGTATTTTATTCTAGTTACGTTAGTATCTTTTTTGAAAGTATGCAAAAATGGACATATTCCCTGAGTAGACCCCAGCACTGGAGATGGGTCCAAAGCCATTGTGAGTGTCCTTACAGTAGGTTTAGTGGAACACGTAGTGCATGGTTGTGACCCTGTGGTGTGCTGCAGGACAAGTTGGGCTTGTGAGCTTTTATAGGTGCTCAGCATTAGGACTGAAATGTGTTATTGGGCCCAGTTTTGGCTTTTATAGGAGCTCAGCGTTAGGACTGAAATTTGTTATTGGGCCCAGTTTTGCTGGGTAGTGACAAATCCGACAGTCCTGAGTTCTTGCTCCGGCTGTGTGATGGACTGTGTAATATGGAGCAAGTTACGTATCTTCTTGGAACCTCAGCCTCCTCATCTGTAGGATCAACAAGATAATGCCTACTCTGTAGGGTGAGGAGTCAGTCAGATGGCATCCAACAAGTGCCCGGTGCCAAGCCAAGGACATGGCACTCAGCCGTCAGCCCTTACTAGTAGAGCTGTTTTTATTGACTCTAATTTTTCTTTTCCTCTGCACAAATCCTGCTTTCAGCTATCACTTTTTCCAATTGTCATCATGGTTGTGATATTGCTAAATTCAAGAGAGAAGTATTATTTTAGTGTACAAAATTGTATTTCTGAATTGCCCACAGAAATGCTCTTAATAGAAAAATTGAGCACTATAAATGGTAACTATGAAGTTCTCTCTAAAAGCTCAATTTTATTCATGATCGTCTACCAGACTCATACCATTCTTAAATACCCTCTGTCCTGATAAATCCACTAGACTCTTTGGTCTTCCTACTAAGCTGCCTTCATCTGTTTGTAACTTTTTTGGTCTTGTCTTCCTATTAATTGTCATCCCAATCTGTTCTCTGTTCTATTTGTGATAGCCTGTGTTGGCAGAAAAATTGGCCGAATGATTGAACATAATTTCCTCCCCTCCACCCTACCCCAGCTGGAAAGAAATCCTTCACAGGCGTTCCCAGTGATTTACTTCCCTACTCACGACATCTTGTTCCATCCCATCTCTCACCAGCCTTCTGCAGCTGCCCCTTCTTCTCTCCAGCTCTGTTCTTGTATGGGCCAAGGGTTCATCTTCAGTTTTCCAAATGCTGGTTTCTGCCTCCTACCTATGCTGGTGATATTCTGTTCCCATTTGTAATTTATAGGCTACTTGTCTCTTCCATCTTCAATTGGATTAGAGAACAGACTTCTTTAGTCTATAAAGAATCCATAGTGTGGTTTTCTTAGTATTTTTCTGAGCTTGAAGATTACAGGTTTTTGAGGTTTTGAGGTCTGTGTCCAAAAAAGGAGGCAAATTTCAGATGTAATTTTTAGCCTTTTTTTTAAAAAAATGCCCATATCCCAGAGCTTTCCAGTTCCAAGATGTTGCAGATTTGTATTTTTCCAAAGTATTTTTATACCAGTTATCTCATCGAGTTCCTCGAGTTGGTTCCCATTTTAGAGCCAAGACAACCAGGGTTCATAGACTTGTGTGAGTTCCCAGAGTCTCTCAGTGTGGTGGGAAGAATGGCTGCAGGAAAGCCCCATAGCCGTATCTTCACAGCACATGATTCAGAGGAAGACAAACCTTACTCTTTTTTTCCTCCTAGAATTTGTGAGTGAAATCTCATACAAGGACTCTGTGTGACCCTTTTGTGTCTTCTGATTATCCTCTGTTGGTGGGATGTTTCCATCTTTGGCCACCCCTGATCCCACCAGAACCACATGGGATGGAGAAGGAGCTGCTCCTCAGAGAAAAGGGGAGTGCGGGGCAGACAGAACCAGATGTTCACTGTATCTCTCCACTATAGGCCAATACCTCTGGACCATTGCCAGAAATGAAGAATTTAGCATTGTTATAAGTATAAAACAGGATTGATATTTCCAAAGCAAAAAAGAATCTGAGTCCCTTGGCAGCTAATAGCATTTGTGTAGTTTGCTAATGATGGGAGCCTTCCCTAGGGAAGAGCTAACCAAGCTGTCTGCCAGGCTGTGTATGTGTGTGGTGGGGAGGAGATGGCACACCCCTTTGGGTACCTGGTTTTAGTGCCCAAATAGTTTCTGGGGTAGGATGCTAAAAAAAATGTGGAGTTTATGTTTTGCAAATGTCTTTGTTAACAATGCTAGTTCCCTTCACAGCAAGCATCATGGTTTAGTAGAGAGGTTTTACAAATTGTGTCCATGGTGCTAGGAGAATGAGAAAAAAGAGAGAAAATTAACTTATTCAAACTTAACAGCTTTTGATTGAGTTTTTGCAAATAAGAGAAACCTGATGAAATTTCAGTTAACTAGTAGTTGGTTATTGAATCTGACTTTGGGATGATGGAATTTTTGTTGTGCATGTGTGTATGTAAACTGTGTGTAAACCAAATGACAAATTTGACCCTGTAATTTATTAATTCATTTAGTTACTATTTTTTACTGGGGGCTTACAATTTGCTAGAGCCTGTGTCAGCTACTGTGAATTTGACAGGAATTCAGTTTGCAAGGCATTTGTAGTCATGTAAGGAATCTAAGACATGTGCATAAGTTGCTGCAGTAATAATAACAGCTATTTTTGTTGAATGCTTGCCATGCACCAGGCCTTGTGATAAATACTTCATATGCAGTAATTCATTTGTTTTTCCAAATAATCCTACAGTTTGTGTTCTAATTATTCCCATTTTAGGGATGAGGAAACTAAAGCACATAGAGGTTATGTAACTTGGTAAAGGTCAGTCAGCCAGATGGTGGGGGCCAAGATGCAGACCTCCTGCACCTCTAGGGGAAATTTCATGCCAGGCTCATGTCTCTGTGTTTCCTTCTGCTAGATCATAGCCCTCTTGTTTTTGTTAGTTCTCTAATGCTTGAATGGATTTTAAGAGTATTTGGTCCATGTTTTCTAGTTGTTCTCAGCAGCTGAGTTAGTCTGCATTGTCTTGTCATCAGGAGTAGAATCTTCTGCTGTTCCGTTTTGCACCACTTCAGCTTGAGCTGCTTGTGGGGCATCATATGTGCCTCTGTTGCCTGCACTTGACGCTTGAGCAAGGGCCTGTTTGGCACCTCCATTTGCTTTGGAAGTGCAGAGATAAACTTACCCTTAGAGGCTTAATCACAAACTTCATATGTGTCTTCCATAGGCATTACTAATAGAAACGGATCAATTCGTCATTTTTTTTACTGTAGATGCTCAGTGTCTGATTCATGCTTGTGCTGTTCTGAGGATAAGGTATAATAAACCTTTCAAGGAGACTATTTTTAAAAACTTATTTAAGATAATTTAGCATTTGAAGATTTGAAGGCTCTAAATAGAAAATTATTTAATTCTTCTTTATCTCAGTTGAATATCTTTTTGACATCCTGAAAATTGAATTACTTAAGGGAACATACCTTGGTAAATGATGTGTAAGAGAAGTTTTTCTATTTTAAAAGAAAATCATGAATCATTTCTATTATGCTTGGTTAATTATAAGTTTTTGCAAAGAGATATTAGGGATAAGGCCTTGGGTCTGAGTGATTGGGAATTTGGAAATATCTTTTGTATCAATTTAAAGTAAACACTCTTCATCTTATCACAAGAAACTTTACTTTCTTAATACAAAATCACTTAGTTGAGTTTGTTTACCATGTGCAACCATTAAATTTTGTTTCCCAACAACTGTGTTATAGTAAAAATGATAGTAGACTTGGAATCAAAGCCAATGAGTGTGAGTTTCAGATCTGCCACCCACCCACCCACCTACCCACCTACCCATATATCCACCTATCCATCTGCCCACCCACCCATCCAGCCACCCACCCATCCATCCAATCAATTTACTAAATGTCCATTCATGTGTGGTACTATGTCTAACATCAGTTATTGCTAATATGACCTTGAGCAGGTTATTCATTGCTCTTCTTTAAAGTGGGGCAAGTTTATAAACTATAAAGTGCCATATGACATGAGTTGACACCTTACCAACCTCACTTTCTATCATTTGCTCTTTCATCTCTGCTGTTTCCATGCATGTTAAGCCAAAATTAGTATTAATTTTTAGCACTTGCACAGATTGCCTCTGGTTGTTTGTTCTCTTGGCCTGGTTTACACGAGAAGTCTATCACACTTGACATACTCATAGGTATACTTCTACATGCCAGCTGGTTTCTGTTAGGGAACTTAAACTACTTGAAAATAACTTATTAGGAGGAAATCTCTTTATGTTCTTGAAAAATAATAAAACTATAAGTCAAACAACTCACTAATTCAGCTGGGGTCTTTTCTTTGGTTAATGGAAAGGAATTAGAGGGTGACTGAGGTCCAGATCAGGCGGTGGCCTTGGAGACCTGTGCAGACTTTGGCATTTCCTCTTGAGTAAATTGGGCACTGTGGGAAGGGCATGGTATGGTTTATACTTCGGTAGTCTACCCCTGCCCCCTGTGTGGGGAGTAGATGGTACAGGAGCGAGGGTGACGCGGGAGAGCAGGCAGGATGGAAATGGCAGTGACTCGGACCAGGGTGCTGGCCATGAAAGCCATTCGTGGATGTACTCTGAGAGCTAGCAGGACTGGATGTGGGGTGTGAGACACAGAGAGGAATAACTGATCAACCGATAGTTAACGTTAACAAATGAGACCAGGTGGCAGTGAATGGTCCTTGGAGGTTTAAATATGGCCCCATGGCAGAGAGTGGTGGCTGCTTGAAATTGGGAGATGAGGTGGCATTTAGACTAAGATAGAGTGGTAAAGTGGAGCAGGCCACAAAGTGGGGGAGAAGCATCCCAGCCTGAGGGAGCAGCTCATACAGAGGGCCTGAGGAGAGAGATGGGCTTGGCATGGTCCAAGCTTGAAAGGAAGGCTGGGGGGCCGAGGGCCATCAACTGCAGGTGGAAAGTAGCTGTCCTTTTTCAGGAGTGGTACATTCTCTACTTTTTATGCATAGTAGGCGTGAATGTATGCTCATGGAAAATTCATCAGGCAGTTGTAATTAATATAAGATAGGATGGTAAGGACAGAAACTGGAGTTAGAGTGCTCTTCCAGTTACTATTTTTTTTTTTCCCAGAGATAGGGTCTTGCTGTGTTGTCCAGGCTGGTCTTGAACTCCTGGGCTCAAGCAATCCTCCTGTCTCAGCTTTCGCTAGTTATTGTTTTTAAATAAAACCCCCTACATTAAAAAAAAAAATCAAGCTAACTTAAAATTTTTATTCTTTTTTAGATGGAATCAGTGTGAGTGGCTTTCCCCTGTCCAGTCCTTTTCGACAAGTCGTTCGGCCCCGAGTGGAGAGCAAACCTGTGAATCCACCTGAGAGCAGCAAAGCTGGTGACTTCAGCCATGTGAAGGTGAGTCGATTCTATAGAAGGCAAGTCTGCTGAGTGCCTTTCTTGGTTTCTACAAAGCTTTTTCTGAAGCAAAGTTTTGAGTGTTTTTCAGAAGGGAAAGGAAGTGTGTATTTGACAGCTGCTTTCTCAGTATTTTTCGTTCTTGTACAATGTTTTGGAAATCAGTTACAATGAAGCTTAAGTGCGTTGTGTTTTCATGTTGCAAACTCTTGTTTCCTTGAAACATTGAGATTTTGTGGGCTGACTCAAAGAGTGCAGTGATTAAAGTAGAGTATTTCCTGCCTTTTCCCTATTCATTTGAAAAGTTTATTTATTGCATAATTATTCTCAGTTCAGATATTTATCTCATACATTTTTCTTAATCCTTCGTCAGCTCTTTCCAGTTGTTGGTGAATAAGCACTGAGGAAGCCAAAATGAATATCCCAGTAACAAGTGAATGTCAGTACAAAGTTGAGATGCCTTGGGGCTTGAGGCCCAGCAAGAGCAGAGACAGCTGGTTCCAAGGAGAGGTCTGTCCTAGAGCACCCAGTTTTTGTGTGATCAGCATGTGGGAAAGCGCTGAAGCGCTGGTTTTTGAGCCAGGCTGGGGACAGTGTGTGTGGCCGGTGGACTGAAGGTCTTAAGAGCTGAGACTGGGCAGGCCACACAGTCACTTTCAGGTGAGCATGTGTTTAGGGGCAGCCTTTGGAATGCTGTTTGTCGTCCTTATGCCAAAATTAAGAGGTGCATTGACTGGTTAGGACCATAAGAATGACTTAGCCAAGATGCTTGTGAGTTAGGGTACAACAGATTTTGAGGGATTGGGACCGCTCTGAGTAAACCCAGGTGAAGGGTAGAGGGATGTGAGATGCTGTCGAAAGTGAGGTCACGGCCAGTTGTGGTTGACGGAAGTCATATCAGTGGATCAAAACTATAAGGAGCTAGGTTGCAGGGGAAGGTCTTCTCCCTTGTTCTTTTCTCTGTAGTAAAGAAAGAGGGTGTTGGTATAGCTGGGAGCCCTCCATCCCTGGAGTGCTGTCCCTCACAGCTGCTTGGTTGCTGCGTGGTGGGGCTCTTGTGTTTGCCAGGGGGCTGGGTGTGGGGCGGAGATTCCCAGCAGAGGGAGCACAGGCACAGAGGCGCAAACATGATACACACATGGAGCCACAAAGCATAGGATGCTGCTGGGGCACAGCTGGGACAGGGAGGGCTGGGGAGGAGGCTGGACAGGGGACTTTCTTAGAAGGCCCTTGGTTTCACACCACCCCCAGCCTTCCTATACCCTCATCCTCGCCACCTTCAGACTTTGTGTTTATGTACGTCGGCGTCGTTAACTTTGCCACTGAAGCTCAGCCCAGTGTGTGGCCTCAGCTCCTGTCTGCCACAGAGAGCAGCCGGCACGCTTCTCTCTTACCCGTAGTGGTACAGTCTCCTCTTAGAGCTGTCAGGGATGCTGCCGGTGGCCACGATGGCCTTCTGGAGACAGCAGTAGCTTTGGAGTGAGACATGTTGAAGGAAGGAAGGTTTATGTCACCCCGGGTCTCTCTGCTGCTAGTGACGTCTCACTCAGCTGGTGTCTGGTTTTGAACAGATGATCAGTACTGGTTTGGTAGTAAGACTATTGGTGGTGGGTAAAGGCTGAAGAGATGGAAAAGAAATGCCCCTCAGGAAATCAGGGGGAGAGTGTCTCCCTCAGAAACTGCTAGTTTTCCTGTGTATGGGCCATACTTTCCTTTTTCTTTGCATGTTTCATAATTTTTTGTGGAAAGGTGGACCTTTTAGGTAATATATTGTAACATGTTGGATTCTAAACCTCCCTTCCTTCCTTGGGGTGGTGGTGGTTGCTATTATTTGTTTGTTTTGTTAATTTGCCTTGACTTATTTTTGTGGAGTCTATTTCCCCCACAGTGTGCGAAGTCTCTGCTTGTTTGTTACTTTCTAATTATTATCTTTATTGTTCACCTGGATTCCTAGGGCTTACTCCAGGTTCAGTGGGGCTTAGTGATCCAATACGTGATTAGAGTTGTGCTTAAACACTTTGATTTAGCGAGGCTTCCACCCCTCACCAATGGATCTACATGTGCCTTGGGGAATACCTGGTTTTTCCTCTCTGAATTCATAAGGCCTCACTTAGAGCCAGGTACCAGTGGGTCACTGGGGCCTTCTCTGGTTCCTCCTGAGTGTGTGTGGGCTTCTGCATGTGCAGGTCACCAGGGATAAATGGGGTGCTACCAGGCCTTCTGTTGCTCTTCTTTCTTGCTTTTTTTTTTTTTTTTTTTTTGAGATAGCATCTGGCTCTGTTGCCTGGGCTAGAATGCCATGGCATCAGCCTAGCTCACAGGAACCTCAAGCCATCCTCCTGCCTCAGCCTCTCAAGTAGCTGGGACTACAGGTGGCCTGGCTAAGTTTTTTTCTATTTTTCATAAAGTTGGGGTCTTGTTCTTGCTCAGCGCTCAGACTGGTTTCGAACTCCTGAGCTCAAGAGATCCTCTTGCCTCGGCCTCACAGAGTGCTAGGATTATAGGTGTGAGCCACCGCGCCTGGCCTTTCTTTTCCTCTTTGATGCACCTGGATCTTTCTGTTAAATTTCTGGCTAGTCTGTGCCATTTTGTTGTTTATCCCAACTAGTTTTGTGACTTGAGGCGAGCCATAATGTTAGCATTCCCTGATTGTTTGCTCCTGAGACCTGCAGATATTTTTGATGACACCCCTAGACATGGGTTTTCCACTCTCTGCTCCAAAAAAATTCAGCCTCTTCCAGCAGGCAGTGGAGCTGCCAGTCTTTCCACCTGCCTCCCCTGCCCAGGCTGAGCTCGTGCACTGAGAAGCTGGGGTAGGCGGAGTGAAGGGAACAGCCCCTGGTTAAATGCAGTCTCCCTTATTCTTATCAAGACCAAGTAGATTTTCATGAATAAATTCTTCTCAATTTGTTATATGCCTTTGCTCAGTTTGAAAAGTCTTTAAATGATTGTTCTTGATGGCTTTGTCCATTTTTATCTTTGCTATCTGGAGAGAGGTTTAGCCACACTTCTCACTAAGCCATTCTGGAAGTGCCCACACTCAGCTCCACATGCTTTCTGGTTATTCTTTCAAAGCTGAGGATGGAATGAAAAATGCTTATTTGGAAAGATGGTGCTTTGAGCCCATCAATATCTCAAGTGTTTATTTCCTAAATGTTGACAGAGTAATAGAAAGGCTTAAGTTTTATAGTAACTTCGGGCAGCTCTGCTGGTTTTTTTGGTGTGAGAGCAGGTGAACTTTTATACATAGATCATCCGTGTGCTTTTGTCTGAGCACTTGAACTCCTTGTAGCCTTCTCCATTACTTTGTTCAATGTGTGATTCCTTTTATTGTTTATTTCCCTTTATTATAGTAGGGATTAGCTAGCATGGGTACTCTTACGAAATTTGGGGGACCAGGGTGCTTACATTCATTTGTAAACTGTTCTGAGGCCACTGTGGAGTGCTGCATTTATTTGTATTATGATGTAAATTCAGACACAGGTTTATGGACTCTTCCATGGGAAAGGAGCCGGCTAGTATCCACTCCTTTGCCTCTCCACACTCAAATCCTGTCAGAGGCTGTCCACTGTCACTGACACCTTCTCCGCGGAGCAGCCCCACTCTCAGACTCCAGTTGTCCCCCAGAGTTTACTTTTCAATCTCATGCTGCTTTGTATCTTCCTTTCACCCTTCCTTGTGCTATTCCAGACCTCTTCCTGGGTAGAGGCCAGAGACGAGGTCTTCATTTTGCCTGTCTACCCCTTGTCCCTCCATCCATTTTGCATTGATGCAGTGGGGCCATATGTGGCAGCTCCACCTTACGCCACTGTGTTCCTGTGCCTCTGGCCCTGATCATGTGTCCGGCACATTGGGTGGTACGTTCCTTTGGACAGGTTCCCATCCCAGCAGTGCTGACTCTTCACCAAGGCTGGGTTCAGGGCCCTTTCTAACTCTCACTCTATGTGTTTGCTTAATTAAAGCACAACATTGTATTGTGTTCCAGTTGTGGGTCAGCTATGATGCTTGGCCCTGGAAGGTGGGACACAATGATTGAATCCAGGGGCCTACTTTTTAGGTGCCCTCTAACTGAGGGGGGGGGCTGCCATATAAGTCAGCAACTGAAATGTAGTTAGTACTGTGCAGTCACTCAGCATTGTTTACTAAGCACCTACTATGTGCTGAGTAGCATGCCAGATGATGGGCACATAGGGATGCATCAGACAGCTCTTGACTTCAAGGAACTCATGGACTGGTGGGCAAGATAGAAGGAAACAAAATAAAACAAGAAAACAACTAGAATACAGTGCTCATTGCTATGGTTGTGCAGAGGAAGTCAAGGAAGGCCTATCAGAGGAAGTGGTACTTGAATGGTATATTGAAGGAAGAACAAACTGGAGTGAGCCAACAAACCAGAGTGGAGAGGGTATTCCTGAAGTTGGAAATGGCATGTGCAAAGGTACTGAGGTCTGCATGTACATAGCATGCTCCTGTGTGTTTGGTGTCCTGGAGCATAGGAACATTGTGCAGGGCTGAAGGGAAGTTGTGGCCAGGCTGTGAAGGGTTTCGGAGGCATGCTAAGTTCATCAGTTCCTTCCTTCATTTCTTATTCACTCATACTTCTTTTGGGGGCATCTAATACATCTCGGGCACTCTGTTAGATGACAAGAGGATTTTTCTTTCTCCTACAGGATAAACTCTTACAGCTTAATGTAAAATTTCAAAATTCAGGAGATATTGTTCACACTTGGTTGAGTAATGGTGCCTATGGCATGAATTTTGTTTTCTTCAATTGGATGTTGCAAGAGTAAATGTGTTTTTCTGTCTGAATAATGATAAATGTATATAGATATAGATGAAGGTTTGTAGATGTATTTAAATGTAATTATTTAAATATAATTACCATTTACCAAGCAAGTCCTGTGTATCAGGCACTTACATATAAGTTGTCCTTCTAGAGTTCCATGAGAGCTGTTTGAGTAGATGGTATTATCCTCCAATTAGAAAACTGAGGCTCCTTGAGATAATGTCACACTATCTAAATCACCCCTGTTGATCTCTGTCCATGGCACTGTGACACCTTCTTCTCTTACTACATCTTTCTCCTGAATTTTTCTTATGGACCAGAATCCCAGAGCCTCTGTATTCTGCACTCAAGCCCCTTTATGCTTTGACCTGATGGGCCATCCAGTTTGTTGGTTCTCTCTGTCTCAGAACTCCCATTCTAGCCCTCAGCCACACTGAAATTCCTGTCGTTTCCATCGAACGCCCTGGGATCCTCCTCCATTGGTGCCTTTTCCTGGGAAACTGAGAGTAAAAGAATTAGTATTTACAGACTGTGCTCTATGGGCCAGGAACTGTGCTCAGTGCTTTACATTCCTAAGTTTGCTCAATCCTTGCAAGTATCCTATGAGTGAGTGGGGAAACTGGCGTTTAGGAAAGACTTGCCCAAGTTCACGGAGTTGGTGGGTGGTGGAGTAAGGGCATGGATCCACATCCTTTCTGCTAATCCTCATCCTGGGGTTCAACCCTTAAGAAGGATAGGATTTGACATGAAAGGTCAGAGAAGGGCATTCCTGGTAACAGACACGGCACCATCAAAAGCCAGCAGGGTGGGATGTTGGGAGCCATCAGGGGTAAAGGGAGCAATTCATTTCGTCTAAGATCCATTGGTGGTGAATGTGGTGGTAATTTCAAACCTATGAAATTACGTGGCATTTTCCTTTGTGAAGGTTTGTCTTCTGTGGTAGAGCTGAGCTTCTCTGAGGAGCGGAGCAGGACCTGTGTAAGTGAAGTGGCTTATGATGCTATCTGTGGGGGCATCTGGCACCATGAGCTTGTTACAGAGCCCTCCTCCCTTAAGCAGGAATGATGTGATTTAATTGGAATCATGCTAAACCTATAAAATTATCACCGAGGAATGGCGTAGTCATGGAAACAAGTAACTTAGTAAAAGCTGCTTCTAGGGAGCACCCCAAGAAGTGGGAAAAGATAACATGTGTTTCTTCAGATTTTCCAGAAAGATGTCTGCCCCTGTTTAGCTAGCAGTGATTGTATCTGTCCATGTTCAGGACTATTTTTCTTGCATACCTTGTGAAGACTCTTCCAGGATTGAAAATAGAGATTGTGTAAAGTAAATGCAGATTACAAATAATATTTATATAAGCCAGACTCTACAATAAAGCCTCTCTGACTCTCAATTTCCCCATCTATAAAATGGAACAATAATGCTTCCTTCATGGGATTGTTGGGAGGCTTAAATAATAAAAGAGTCTGGCAGGGGAAGGAAATAAAGCTGGGCCAAATCAATTGGGACTTTGTTCTTCTTTGTAAAGAGAAAAATGAGATTTGGTCAGTGAGCCCGGGTCAGTCGCTGACCTGCTGGGTTGTTAACAGCAAGAGCAGCTCTGGAATAAGCGAGGCTATGGGGTCACCCCCGTGACCTGGAGCCTGGTCTTTGTCCAGATCAGCTGTGGCCCTTAGGTCAGTTATTTAGTGCTCCTTAGCACTGCTTTCCCCAACAATAAAGTGAGGCTAGTGTCTACCTTCTAAGTTGGATACAATGTGCATATAATATGACAGCATGACAAGGACAGGGCAAGGGCTCCTGAGAGGAGCCAAAGCTCTAGGGTGCTTGTCCCGGGCTTGGGCTGCAGAAATACCCAGGCAGCAGGAGGCTTTTCACCTGAGTTGGACTGTGCTGTGTGTCTCTAAAGGCTACCTGTAGCTTTGCCCATCCAAAGCATCCAACTCACAGCCCCCAGAGCTGGACTACATAGAGATGTGGAAGCCAGCTGAGCCCTGGAGCATACAGCATTTTGAGAGGCTGGAATGACTGCGGAATAGTCAGAGAGCCAACTCCAGCAAAGACTGCTGCAGCCATTTATCATAGTGTGCTCTCTGGCTGCTAAATAGATTCCATTCTCCCCTCCATCTACAATATTGCTCTGTAAACACTTCACACCTGCTTATAGCTTACTGGGAAGCAATTTTGAAATCCTAACAAAACCAGAGTTTGCCAGGGGGAAGGGGCCAGGCCCTCCCTTAGGCTCTGTGCACATTTGGCTTTGGAGAACTTATGGGTACTTGATCACCCTTGTCAACAACATCTTGCCTTTTAAAATTTCAGCAGGTAGACATAATAGCTACAGTTTCATTCATGGGCACCTCCCATAGGAGCCAGGGATTGTGCTTCAACTTTAAGAAATTAGGAAAACATGTGGAAATTAACCCAATGTAAGTAGAAAAGGAAATAATAAATAAAGACCACAGTAGAAATCAATGAAATGGGAAACAAAAAACCTACTCTAGACTAGGCAAGCAAAGCTTGTTCTTTGAGAAAAATCAGTGAAATTTATCAACTTTGAGCCAGATTAAACAGAGAAAAGATGCAAATTACCAACATTAGAAATGAGAAAGCTGGAATCACCACAGATTTTATAGACATTAAAAGGATAACAGTGATACATTATGGGCAACTGTATGCTAATAAATTTGAAAACTGAGATGAAATTACAAATTTCCTGAAAGACACAATATACCAAAGCTTACTCATAGAAAGAAATAGATAACCTGAATATCCCTATATCCACTAAGGTAATAGGATTTTTTTTTTGTTAAAATCTTCTATAGAGAAAATTCCAGGCGCAGATGGCTTTATTCATGCATCTTACCAAACATTTGAAGGGGAAATAATATGAAATCTACGTAAACTCTTCTTTCAACTTAAAAAGAAGGAATACTTCTTAAGTCATTCTGTGAGATCAACATTACTCTGATACCAAAAACCAGATACAGGATTATGGGAATAAACTTCCTAAACCAAAAAACAAAACCACTGGTATTACAGACCAATAGCCCTCCTGAACATAGATACAAAAATTTTAAGCAAAAATTTAGCATATGCTGTCCAAAAATATGTAAAATATTGACTGGGGTTTCTCTGAAGAATGCAAGGTTGGTTTAACATTAAAAAAACAAAAATGGGGCCGGATGTAGTGGCTCACGCCTGTAATCTTAGCACTCTGGGAGGCCGAGGCGGGAGGATCACTTGAGGTCAGGAGTTTGAGACCAGCCTGAGCAAGAGCGAGACCCCGTCTCTACTAAAAAATAGAAAGAAATTATCTGGACAACTAAAAATATATAGAAAAAATTAGCCGGGCATGGTGACACATGCCTATAGTTCCAGCTACTCAGGAGGCTGAGGCAGAAGGATTGCTTGAGCCCAGGAGTTTGAGGTTGCTGTGAGTGAGGCTGACACCATGGCACTCTAGCCCGGGCAACAGAGTGAGACTCTATCTCAAAAAATAAATAAATAAATAAATAAATAAATAAATAAATAAATAAAATGTAATTCTCCATATTAACAAACTAAAAAAGAAAAACTATATAAGCATCTCAATAGATATAGAAAAAACATTTGACAAAATCCAAATCTATTTCCAATAAAAACTCTCAGTGAACTAGCAATGGAAGGGAACTTCCCCTCCCTGATAAACTGCATTTACAAAACCCCAGCAGCTACCATTATCCTTGAGAGTGAGAGGGTGATTGGGCTTCCCAAGGTCAGCTGCCCTCACCTGCTCACCTGGCTCAGACAGGGCATGCCCTCTCACACTACCAGTCTGGTACGCAGGTTGTCCACTCTGATTGGACATTATTTCTCACTTCTTTGCATTCCTGGCATGTTTCTAAATCCTCCTCCTGGGCAAGTTCTTAAGTCACCTGGTCTGCCCAGCCTTCCTCCGCAGGTGGCAGGCACATGGAGCCAGGCCCTTCTCGCTGTGTCCTTGCTCAGCTCTCCATTCCCACCTGTTATAGCGCTTACTGCCTTTTCTGTTGTCATTCTTTACTTATATCCCTGAGTTCCCCTTAGCTGTAAGTTCCTCATGGCCATGAACTTGTGAAGTGTAGTGTGCCTTGAGGTGTGTGTGCGTGTCTGTGTGTGTGTGTCTGTCTGTATATAGATTAATTGAGACAGGGTCTCGCTCTGTCACCTGGGCTGGAGTGCAGTAGCGTGATCATAGTTTGCAACCTCAAACTCCTAGGCTCAAGTGATCCCCTGGCCTCAACTTCTCAAGTAGCTGGAACTACAGGAATGTGCCACCACGCCCGGCTAATTTTTCTATTTTTTTGTAGAGATGGGGTCTTGCTCTTGCTCAGGCTGGTCTTAAACTCCTGGCCTCAAGTGATCCTCCTGCGTCAGCCTCCCAAAGTGCTAGGATTAATGCCCCGCCTAGTAAATACTTCTTGATCTTGATATTCCAGGTGGCTAGGTCAAATACTCCTTCTCCACGGAGTTGTCTGGAGGTTCTCTTCATTAGTGAGTCAGAGCAAGATAGTAAAGCACACTTCTTCTTGTTAATCAGAGTGAATCTTAGCTTTGAAGTGCTTCAGAATCCCAACCACATTTGGAAGAAATGTCCTATAAAAATATTTTATATTCCTTTAGCTTTTAAAATAAAGAATTTTGGAATGTTCATAAAGTTCTTATATGCTTTTAAAATTTTAATAATTATAGTTACAAATGGACTGACTGGAAGAATCTGCAAAGAAAACATGAGCAACTATATTTAAGTTGTTTTAAAAAATCTTATTCTATACAGCAAAATAGCATCGTTTCTTAATCAAGCTGTGTTACAGACTGAAAATGGTTCCTATGAGCCTTTTGGGGCCTGGGGACAGCAGAACTAAAGTTCCCATCAGCTGTGAGGAGAACATGTATTATGGCTGCAGTCCCTAACCCCTGGGCTGTGAACTGGTACTGGTCTGGGGCCTGTTAGGAAGTAGGCCCCACAGCAGGAGGTGAGTGGCAGGCAAGCAAGCGAAGCTTCATCTGTATTTACGGCCACTCCCCATTGCCTGAGCTCCACTTCCCATCAGATCAGCAGTGACCTTAGATTCTCATAGGAGTGTGAATCCTACTATAAACAGCGCATACGAGAGGTTTAGGTTACGTACTCCTTATGAGAATCTAATACCTGATGATCTGAGGTGGAGCTGAGGCAGTGATGTTAGCACTGGGGAGTGGCTTCAAATACAGATTATCATTAGCAGAGAGGTTTGACTACACAGAGGCCATAATAAATCAATTGCTTGCAGACTCGTATCAAAACCCTGTCAGTGAATGGCGAGTGACAATATGATAATAGAAATAAAGTACACAGTAAAGGTAATGCACTTGAATCATCCCGAAACCATCCCCTGCCTCCGGTCCATGGAAAAATTGTCTTCCACGAAACCAGTCCCTGGTGCCAAAAAGGTTGATGACCACTATATTATGCCATTTATTCACTGAACATTTACAGAACCCTGATGTGTATGAGGTACTGTGGCTGCAGGCTCAGTAAGATGGACTTACCGCCCTTCAAAAGCTTACAGAGAGCTGGGCAGGAATGTACATATAAGCATCAAAGCCCAACAGTGTTCTTGTCATAAAGGTATGCAGTCGGTACTGCTGACTTGCTTGGGGACAGGCAATACCGTAATTATCTGTTTATGCCCATGGCATTAGTGCAGTAATCTGTTTGCTGGGTGGGAAAAGGGGTGGGAACGAAGGGAAGTGAGGAGAGGAGACACACAGCATGGGAAAGGCAGGGGAGGCATGGGAAGCTGGGGGAGGGATGCACCCCGAGCAGGAGTAGTCCGGAAGAGTGAAGGCTGCGGGGTGGGATTCACTAGGCAGACAAGGTGATAGGGAAGACAGCCTGTGAGGTGAAGTTGCTCTCAGCACTTCTGTTCTAGATGAAGACAAGGTAGCTTGGACGTGTTGGGTAACTCGCCCAGAATCACCCCAATAAGCAGCGGGCTGTCAGATCGCAGAACTCATGGTCCCAGCCCTTCCCAGCTGCCCCTGAGCTGCTTCCCAGCTGGCACCCGAGGATGGCAAGCAGTTGAACACGCCAAGGCCAGGGAGGCATGTGGGACAGAGAGGCGAGGGATGTCACGCCAGGGAGATTTAGCACTTTAACAGTATTTACAGATAACTTCCCTCATGACTACAATTTCACATTATTCAAGTGGAAATTACTGAACAGCTCAGAAAGATTAAATAATATGCCCAAGGTCAAGCAGTTGCTAAATAGAAGTTAAAATTCAAGCCCAGAAATGTCTGAATCCACAGCTTGTGCTATTTCCATGATATCATGCTGCCCCTCTATATATAATTTCTAAGTCGTCAAACTTATTATGGGATATACAACATCCTCTATTGATTCAAGCCATATTTATAGAGCAGTTGAGTATAAGCTTTTCAGGCTATCTGACCCTCAGTTTCCAATCTGTGAATTGCAGATAATAATACTTTCTCCTGGGCTATTGTAACAAGTTAAGTGTCTGCTATTACCCCTGGTAGATAAGAAAGCTTACAAAATGGCAAATCCAATTCAGTTCCAAATTATTTCTAATCTGTCCCAGTAATAGTTACAGAGACAGGGAATTTCTTTCTATAAAGCTTAAGCATAAAAGCTTCAAAGGAATCCTTTAATCTGCTCAACAATTTCAAAACTTAATAAGAAATTTAGACGTAAGAGATGAGGGAGTCGGCTGCATGCAGAATTCTAAAACAAATGTTCAGGACAGAGAGAGGTCATAGGAATGTTCCTTGAGGTTCTGTGACACTTTAGAACTTTTGCCTTCTGTGATGATTGCTGTTCATCTGAACCCTCTGCAACATCTCATCTAATTCATTCATTCAACAAATATCTAGTGAGCAACTAATGCATGGCCAGTTGTGGATTCTGGGATTATAACAGTGAAGAAGACAAAGTCCCAGAACTTACATTCTGGCAGAAGGGACAGACAGCAAACAAATGCCAGGTTGGGATAAGTGCTGTGTAGAAAAGTAAAGAAATGGGAGTGTAAACTGCTCGTTATTTCAGGTAGCTCGTGAGCAAATTGCCGCGGAGATGGCGTGTAAGAGGAAGAACATGACCATGCAGGCTGTTCGCAGCCTGTGTCAGTGATGATTGACTGTGCTGAAGTCAGGACATTGTGTGGAATGTCAGCATCAACTGCCAACATTTTAAATTATTTATATGCCTAGTTTTCCCCAGTAGATTGTGATTTAATGAGAACTAAGGATGATATCGTATTAATCTTTGCATTCCTAGCACCTTGTACAGGGGCTGACACATAGTAGGCTCCCAGTAAATGTCGAATGAATGGACAAGAAAATGAAATGGCTTCTAAAGAATTGCTGTGCTCTCTCAATTCATTTTCCTATTGATCATGTGCTACCTCTGGTCATACCCAGTGCCTTGAGACAGTGGCTTGTAAATGTCAGCATCCGACAAAATCACCTGGAGGGCTTGTTAACACACAGCTTGCTGGGCCCCGTTTTCAGTAGGTCTGGATGGGGGTCTGGGAATCTGCATTTCTAATAAGTCCAGGTGATGCTACTGCTGCTATGGGCACCCCACTCTGAGGACCAATGCCTTACAAGATGAAATATTTTTCAATTTGTTTTGCATTTTTTGTTGTCTGTGGGTCTAGACTGTAAGCATCCTTAAGAATACATCTGGACCTTTTTGATGTACCTCACAGAGATTGGCACAGGGTGAGCTTTCTCTAAGTATTTCAGTTTGAGGTGCCTCAGTGACTGATTTATACCTGGATTCCTGAGAAGGAATTTTCATAAACATTTGTGATATAAGTTTTAACATAGTAAAAGCATACAATTAAAATTAAATCTAGGCATTAAAATGCTTATTTTGGGGAACTGTATACCTACACGTTTAGCAAATGTATAAACCTGACAGCCCTGCTCCAGTCTAAGGCATTTCCACAGGTTAGGATGAATAGCAGCACAACACCAGAAACCTTCAAATCTTTGAGTGGGAGACTCTGTTGCCAAGAAATGTCTGGTGATTCATCTGCAGTATCTATAGGAATTGTGAGGCATCTTCTCAGTGCTAGGTAAGACTTGTGAACTATTATCTCAAAACCAGCTTCTGCCACTGTATTCAGCATGATTCATCTGAAGACAATGGGGAATAGAAACAGACAGTAGGAGGAAATGTGTTCTTTTACTGCATTCTTCCCAAACAAGAAAATTGAGTTAGGTTTGCTATTCAGAATGACTGACAGAAAGCAAATATGTTTGCCTTGGGTAAGGACATTTAGGTGACATTATTAGTTCCTAAAAAATCCAAAGCAATTTAAATAGAGATGACATCAAACAAAACAATTCTATCCCTCACCCCCTGGAAATATCTCCACTATTGAAACAGGCAAAACAAAGGAGGAAAAAAAACCCCACATTTATTTGGCTTCAGACGGATCTAGAAAGATCTGCCTGAAGCTTTTTTACCAGCTTTGTCACAGTGGACAGGTTACTTCAAATCATCTGCAAAATGGAGATAATCCTTAGTAATATCAACGAGAGTTCTTATAGCGAAGCAGATTACACAGAACTCAACTGCAGAAAATGACCGGGTGTCCCGGGACTGAAGAGAGGCTGCAACTCCTGCACCCCCTCTCTGGGCCCAGAGGTCCTGTGGTCTCAAACCATTGTTTGATGGAGTCATCAGCAGTCTGTCATCCCACTAAACCCAAAGCTCCACAAAGGCAGAAAATGCTGTTTTACCTTTCCCCTATCTAGCACATTATGGGTGCTTGATAGATGAGGGTTACTATTAAAAGGATCATGAGCGGCTTGTGAAGGAGGTAGGCAGAAAGGAGAAAGAAAGAGTCATCCTTTCTGTCAGCAGAGTGAGAAAGGCATTCCAAGACGAGGGACCAGCCCGAGCAAAAACAAGAAGGAATGGGCTTCTTTTACATATTTGGAGCCATTCTGCTGAAGTATGACAATAAAAGATGAAATGAAAAATAAGGTGAGAGCACAAGTGAAGAATCCTGAATGCCACTTTAAAGATCCACACTGTATATATGGGTCATGGAACCACCTTAGACCATAGGGAGTAATAACATATGACCTACCCTAGCTAAATTTATTGCCTTTGTAAAACCAAAACTGAAATGTCCTAGGTTTTCTTCCTTGCTCTGCCAAGGAAGACAGGATATGGAGAATTTGTTGGTGTCCATCTCAGATTATGCGTAAGACATCCTATGATGAAGAAAATCACTGCTTTATAAATAACAGGCTCTAAGGAAAATTTTTTTATTTCAGCATATTACAGGGATACAAATGTTTAGGTTATATACATTGCTTTTGCCCTGCCCAAGTCAGAGCTTTAAGCATGTCCATCCCCCAGATGGTGCGTACCACACCCATTAGGTGTGAATATACCCATCCCATCCTCCCCCCTCCCACCTGCCCAATACCCGATGAATGTTACTACTAACTGTTGGTCAGTTAAGTCAGTTAATACCAGTTTGATGGTGAGTACAGGTGGTGCCTGTTTTTCCATTCTTGTGATATTTCACTTAGTAGAATGGGCTCCAGCTCTATCCAGGATAATACAAGAGGTGCTAGATTACCATTGTTTTTTGTGACTGAGTAGAACTCCATGGTGTATATATACCACATTTTATTAATCCACTCATGTATTGATGGGCACTTGGGTTTCCACATCTTTGCAATTGTGAATTGTGCTGCTATAAACATTCCAGTACAGATGTCTTTTTTATAGAATGCATTTTTTTCCTTTGGGTAGATGCCCAGTAATGGGATTGCTGGATCAAATGGTAGTTCTACTTTTAGCTCTTTGAGGGATCTCCATGTGACTTTCCACAGAGGTTGTACTCATTTGCAGTTCCACCAGCAGTGTATGAGTGTTCCTATCTCTCTGCATCCATGCCAAAATTTTAAGACAAGAAAGAGAAGCAAGACAGTAAATATAAGACCAGATGCATAAAGAGAGTCAGATACAGTAGAAAATGCTTTGGCTGAGTTTAAAAGCAGTTCCGTAACATGGAAGATAATTATTTTACCTTTCTGAACCACTATTCCTAGTTTGTTGAGAATTTTTTTTTAAACCAAGAATGGATGCTGGATTTTCTCAAATGCTTTTTAATGTGCCTTTTGATATGATTATATAATTCTTCTTTCTTAGTTTGTTAATATGGTGACTTGCATTGATTGGTTTTAGAACATTAAACCAACCTTGCATTCTTGGGATAAACCTTACCTGATCCTGATGTAGCATCTTTTTTGGCATTGGCATTATCTTCAAAACACATGAAATACTTAGGAATAAATATGACAAAAGGTGTGAAGGATCTGTTCACTGAGATAGTCAATGGGGCAGATGGTGAGGGTCTGAAATGGGACCACAAAGATGGGAGTAGGGAGGTGTGGCCATCTTTCAGAGGCTTCTCTTGTCAACAGTACCTCATGATGCAAATCAGTGTGTAGTGTGAGGCTGAAGGACAAGGATGGCTGGCTGCAAGGTTTGAGCAGGTGCTGCCTCTGGTACCTGAGATGGAGAATGGAGGAGGATTAGCCAGTGGGAATGTGGGTTCTGATGATGTTGTGCAGACCTGCCTGAACCACCTGTCAGGATGGCACATAAACAGAATTTAGCAGGGCTCCTGGACTGGGATTCCATCTGTATTCTCATTCATCTATTTGAGTTGTACTCTTCCATTTTTAAAATAGTTCATGTTGTGCATTCATGAGTTAAAAATCTCTGGTTTTCAAGTAGGCCATCGAGTGGCAGTCCTCTGAGAATTTATTTAAGTTAAAATTCTTAATCTTACCATTTCCTCTGGATCACAGAACTTAGAGAACATTAATACTGTATTAATGAGATTTACATAACACTCTTTTTATAAATGATGCTTTTAGTAATGAATGTTTCTGATATTTCTAGATATTTAGTAGTTTTGGGTTCCTATTCTTGCAAAACAAAGAATAAATGAATGCATTTACTGTAGTCTTCAGGACATGGTTTCATGCATTATGCAATATAAATGACTTCCTCTTGATAACTTTTGAGTTGTCAAATGATTTATCCATGTTTTTCATAATCTTTGTATCTTCTAACTACCAGTGATACCTTGTTTAACCCCTTGTTTACCTTGTTTGACACTAAGAATTTTCTAGGCAGCATAAATTTGACATTAGTCATAGTAATAGAGACTTCATTATTGCTACTTAATATGATCACTCTGCATATAGTTTGAGTATTCCTACACATACTTGTTTCTTTTTCTTTTTTTTGTCTTTTCCCTCCTTTTAACCTTCTAGCATCTAGTTTAAATCCTCAGCATTTTTATGAAATTATTTTCTCTGGGAGTATCTGTGAACTTTTCTCCCATGGTTGATCCTCTCACTGCCCTCACTCATCGTCCATCTTTTCACCAAATTTGAGACTGCTGGATGCTGTAATTTCCCTCATATGCCTCATTTCCCTATGTTTTGTGTGTGATAGAAGTCTTCTGGCTTCCCTTTCTGTACTTAGTCTTTGAAGCTTAATACCCTGGTCTTGTAGATGATCCTTCCACCACCTGCAGTACCCAGCTAGCCAGGAAGTCCTGCAGGTTCTTCCCTATAAAGGTCTCTAGACCATTGTGATCTTTTCCATGACCACACGGGGCCATGACCTTGGCTGAGACCCTGCTTGCCTCCAGCTGAATTCCTTTGGTCTTTTCCAGCTGGCCTCATCTGTCGCTTCTATGGACTCTACCTTGCACTTATCTGTTAGCTCAACCTCCCTGCAAGCTCCCTGATTTTTCACATCTTACTTCCTGCTAGAGAACTTACTATTCATCAAATGAAGTCGTCATTGGCATTATCATAAATGACAAGCATTTAGCACTGTCGCTGTCCTGATCTCACTGAGCAGTATTGCCAGGCTGTTAGAGCATGGGGACATTTCAGAGGAACAGCAAACGTTTCATCATTACAGAAGCAGTGTCAGCAAAAACTAATCCAATAATACAATTCAGACAGTAACACTGAAAGGAGTGAAATTTCACTGTCCTCCTGCCCAGAGATTGCTACTGTGAAACCAGAGTGTATATCACTCTGGATCTCTTTTTTTAGTGAACACCCATACACATATACCCGTGTGTGTGTTTTTCCCCTAAATTAAAATTAGATTACTATAAGTACTGTTTTGTAACTTACTTTGTTAGATGAGTGCTTTCCCATTTTCTGTTTCAGTAATTTTTTATTTCTTCTAAGATGCAGATGATATTAAAATTTCCCCCATTTGACCCCAAAATTCTATTATAACTGTTTAGTCTGAATCTGTATATAATCCAGGACCACTCATTGCATCTGGTCACTGTGTTGCTTAAGTTTGTTTTAAGCTAGCACCATTTTTTTTTTTTTTTGAACACTGACTTGTTGAAGAAACCAGTTGTCCTGTAGAATGTCTTACCTTTTGGATTTGTCTAGTTGCTTCCTCACAGTTCTATTTGATTTGTTCCTTCTGTCCCCTGATTTCCTTTGAGCTGGAAGTTGTATGTAAAGGCTTACTGGGTTCAGATGAAACATTTTTGCCTAGGTTTCATATTTCAAATTTCACCTAATATTTCATAGGTGAAGTTGTACTTCAAGTTGCATCACCTAGAGAAGCCCAGTCTCTGGCTGTCCCACCATTACTGAGGTTAAGATTGCCCTGGATGGGGCGATGAAGTTCTGAGCCCACTGTGTTTTTTCTTCTTGTAACTGGAGTATTCTGGGTGTCGATACTTTGGCAGTCATAAAAATGCATCAGCCATGCATCTAATGGATTTAAAATCAATTGATGATCTTTGCCTGATTTAATAATATCCTTAAAATTTTATAAAATGGTTTTCTCTATTATTTCTTCTACTTTTATAAAGTGGCCTTATCTTATAAATTAGAACTTTCAGCTCAACTACTGGGGCTATTTGATTCCCCAGAAATACAGTGCCTACTAGAAAAACAGAAACAAATGCTTTTTCTTTTACTTTCTAATTTCAAAGTAAGGAACTGTTTAAGAGCTTCTTCATATGGTAAGAAGTTAGGGTTTTATCTCCTCGCACTTTTTATTGAGTATCATTGTAGACTCATGGATTTTCATTGATTCAATGTTTTGATCCACTTAGTCACTATTCTTATTGCTCAAATTGTCATAATTGGCCAAAGAGAGCTTTCTTACATTGGTTCCTGTGCCCTTTTGACATGACTTACTAATCTTTGAAAGGTTTATTGCTTTTTGTTACAAAAGATAAGCTCTTTTCATCTCACCAACAACCTGTAGTATGTCAATATCTCCATTTGTGTTGGGGAAAAAAACCTAAGCTTTATAGCAGATACTTTCTAACAGTTAATGAGGCTAGGCATGGTAGCTCACGCCTATAATCCTAGCACTTTGGAAGGGCAAGGCAGGAAGATCACTTGAGGCCAGGAGTTCAAAACTAGCATGGGCAATAATGAGACCCTGTCACTACAAAAAATTAAAAAAAAAAAAAAAATTAGCCGGGCTTGGTGGCATATACCTGTAGTCCCAGCTACTTGGGAGGCTGAGGCTGGAGGACTACTTGAGCCCAGGAGTTGAGCAGTGGCTATGATGATGCCACTGCACTCTAGCCTGGGCTATAAAGCAAGACTCTGTCTCAAAAAATAAATAAATAAATACAGTTAATGAATGCCATTGTTGTGGTCCAAACTCAGCTTTGTCTGACACCAGCGTCTTTTCACAGTGCCAGAACCTCCCACATTATTTTTTCAGAGCCCTCCCCACTCTGCTGTAGCTCTGACCATGTTGTATCACAGTTAATTGAGTGTTTTGTCTCCCTCCCACTTGACATTGAGCACTGCTGAAGGCACTGTTTTATTTGTACCTGCTTTGCTGGTGTCCTCAGGGTGATGCATGCCTGTGCCACACCAGGCTATCACACTGTGCCTCAGACTCCTCTCATCCCTGCTGCTGTCCTTTTCCACATCCTTCCTTTTGATAAGCTCTAGGATGATAACATTGACTTGGTGGTTGAGTGGGAGCCAGATGCGTTGCATAACAATGTCCCCAGCATTAAAATGATTCAGTTAAAGTATGACTGTATTTTAAAATTAAATATGAGGACCTGTCATCTGAAAAAACATATAAATGACAATGAGGTATAATGTTTGAAATTAGATTTGCTCTGGGGAATCAAAGATATTCTGTAACACTATACACAGGAGACATTGAATAAGAGGATGAGAACTATATGATTTGTTTTCTGGAAGAGTTTAAAATAAAATCTGTCAAATATAAAGTGAGTGTTAAAAAAAAATGAACTGAGGCATCCTTGGAAGAGTTCAGGAACAGTTTTTATTTTTTATTTTTAAAAACACCAAGCCAGATCAGTAGGTTAGCAATGTTTAAGAAATACAAGGTAGGAGACCTTTTCTCAAGAAACTTAATCTATATAAGTACACAAAGCCCTAATATTAATAAAAACTTCCAAGAAATAAATATGCTGAACCTATATAAAACTGTAAAATTAATTCCACTGTAAAAATGACATTACAGTCTCCAATATCTATACTTGAGTTTAGAGGAAGCAAACTGGCTGGATGGGCTGGGAAATTCAGCCTGCAAGTTTACGTCTGGCCTAGACATGCTTTAAGAATATTTTATTTTGGATGCCTTTAGACAGGGTGTGTGCTTTCCCATCCTCTAGAGTCCCACTCACTGGTACTTACATCTTGCCTGCTTCTCATGTTCTTCTTAGCCATTTGGCTTCTGAAGGTACTTGAACTTGTGAGCCCTGTAACCCAGGCATTAGAACAGCACAGTAGTCTCCCCAGAGGGTATGTACAAGACAAGCCATTGGAACACAAGAAGAATATCATTAAATATACTTATTTTCATCTCATCCTTTTAAAAAGTACCTTTTTATTTTAGAATTGTTTTAGATTTACAGAAAATCTGCAAAGATAACACAGATAGTTCCCATATATGCCTTACCAGTTTCCCCTATTGTGAACATCTTACATTACTAGAGTACATTTGCTACAATAAGAAACCCACATTGGTGTATCACTATTAACTAAACCCTGTCCTTTATTCAGATTTCACTAGTTTATCCACTACTTTCGTTTTCTGTGCCAGGGTCCCATGTGGGATAGCAGATGACCTTTAGTCTTCAGGTCTTCTTAGTCTCCTCTGGTTTGTGACCATTTCATTGTCTTTCCTTGTTTTCTGTGACCTTGATAATTTTGAAGAGTGCTGGTCAGACATTCTGCAGAGTGTGCCTCACTTTCGGTTTCCCCGATGTGTTCCTTACAGTGAGGAAGAGCTGAGGCACCGCCTCCTCACACTGCATCAGCAGTGCCCACCTGACCCATTGCTGGCGATGTTCACCTTGATTTCCTGGCCAGGGTAGTGTTTGCCAGGTTTCTCCATTGGAAGTTGCTTGTTTGGTTGCCTTTCCATCCTCTGTTCTTGGGAAGCAAATCAGTAAGTGCAGGCCACACTCTGGGGCTGGAGGCAGGGGGATGGGAGGGTGGGAACTGAGCACTACCTTCTGGGGTGGGGGGAGTATCTAGAGAAATTATTTGGAATTCCATAAGGGGGATTTGACCTGATGTGGCATTGTTCCTAGGCCCCCTCAGTGGATAGAGCTAGCAAACCCAAGTATCTACACATATCTGTAATCATTTATGTATTTGTCCATCTGGTTAACATCTGTTTATGTTAAACACAAGTTTAACTTAATCCAGTCCCACAGGGTTGTTCTCTCTTCCCCTCTTGTTTATCTGTAACTTCCCTCTCTGTGAGAGACTGGCCCCACCACTACAGTCATTGACTTATTTGTTCAGTATACATGGAATTGTTAATCCTTACCTATGAGAAACAACTTTACCAACTAGAGTATGGAGTTTCTGTGCAGTTCTTTTGTCTTTAGTCACACAGTTTCCAGTCTGAACACTGCCTTCCAAAGTTACTGTCTCATCCTTTTTAATATTTATTTTTGCATATGTTTAAAAATGTACTGTGTATAATTTAAGTGTGCATATTGGGGATGTACTCTCAGAAGTTTTTTTTAAACTCATAGGCATGTACAGTCAGAAAATTAAAGATCTGCAGATATAGATTATGGTACAAATGATGCAAAAATATAATATTTACCTTTGACTTTGGGGTCCTCAGTAGCTTATTGATTTTAACAGACATTTATTGAGAAAGCAGAATGATGCAGTGGAAGGGAGAAAGGTTCTGGGGGATTAGATGGTCCTAAGTTCAAATTCTAGCTTGGCACCTACTAACTGTGTGACATCAGGCAAGTTACTTAACCTCTCTGAGTAATTATTTCACCTGTAACTTGTATCTCACAAGATTGGCATGTAGATTGGAATATCTGTATGTATCCAAATATCTGGAATACTCTACACTCTTGCTACTCAAAGTGTGGCTTACCAACTAACAGCATCAGCATCCCCTGGGAGCCTGTTGGAAATATAGACCCTCAGATCCCACTGAATTTGGAATTCCGCATTCTCACAACCTCCACGTGACTAGAATATGTGTTAATGTTTGAGAAGCTGTGATCCACACAATTCCCCAGCTTCGCTCGTTCTTCTGAATTCTTAGAGTGTGCCGGGCCTCAGCTGTGCTGGCATCTCCTCCATGAAGCCCTCCATTCACCCTCTTGCCGTGTGCTGTCTGTTGCAGCATTTAGGCTACCGTGCTGTTGTCATCTGTTCCTCTCTGTCCTTCTCACTGTGGTATCCTTCATCTCAAACACAGTGTCTGGCACGTTAAATGTGCTCAATAAATATTTGCAGAATACAAGAATGTTCTTGGTTGTAGGCCAACTTCTGAGACTAGCAGAGGAAAGAAATGGTTCCTGCCATTCAGGAACTCTTAACATAGGGAGAAGACAGACTTGAAGCAGACCTTGATACTACGAGTCACATGGATGCTGGGGATGCTCTGAGGATGGAAGCAGAGACAGTTTCCTCAGGATGGGTGTTGCTTAAGCTGAGTCTGAGAGACTAGACAGTCCATACTCTGAGCTTCCTTCTCACCTCACTGCACAAGGCATCCCGGGGCAAACTAACATTCTCTTGTTTCTTGATCATTAATCTTGGATGCATTAGCAGGTGACAGCCAGTTCATCTGAGGTGCCCTATAAGCTTCAGGGAAAGACTCTTCTTGATCCCTGAAGACTACCTGCGCTGCCCTTGTCTTTAGCCTGCGATGGCTCCCCCATGACAAATCTTGATTGGTTTTCTTTTGTTCTATGCTCTTTTATATTCTGTGCTCTTGGAGAGATATGGCTATTTTAAAAAGCAACATGAAGCTCATTAAATGAAATATTCCTAAGGGTTGGATTTTGGCCTGAATGTCAACATGTATCTGGTAAGGAAAAAGGAAATTAAAACCCACATCGCTGTGTTTCATCTGGTTAGTCCTTGATATTGAGGCAGGTGCGTCCAATAGCAGGACCACATACCTTGCAAACAGCAAGGAAGCCACCCTGGGTTTGAATCCAAGTTCCATTGTCTTATTCCTATTTCCTTGGGAAAGTTATTGTGCTGCTCTAGCTTTCAGGTTTTTTGTCTGCAAAGTGGGAAGGTAATGCCTGCTCTGCTCTCTTCATAGGCCTTTTAAGAGGGTCAAAATGAAGTAACAGATATGTGGGGTTTTTTTTTTAGACTGCAGCACTCTTATATTGACATTAAGTAGAATTATGATTATCAATTCCAAAGCTTATATTTCCAAATTACCCTAAATATGTCCCAAATTTTTCTGTTTTTCTTTTCTCCCTTTTGCTCTTTCTCCTCCTCCTCTTCCTCCTCCTCTCTTCTTCCTGGTTTTCCCAGTCTAGTCCCCTTCATTTTTATCAGTCCCCATAATTCTCTGTGAAGCAGCAATCAAGTATGCTTTCATTTATGCATGTAGTTTACATTTATTGAGCATTACTCTGTTCCTGGCAATTGCTAAGATGCTAGGGACACAAAAGATAAAACAGTACTTTCCCAAAAGGAGTTCATACGTAAATCATTAAGTGTGTTTTAGTGTCACAGGTGTAATCTGTACAGAAGGCATGGTGGAGGGTGTTGTGAGTATTTGGGGCCTGCATGCACCTGTGCACATGGATTTTGAAGCTTCAAAGCACAGTTGATAGGTGAGCTGGGTATTGAAAGATGAATATGTGTTCAGGTACCTTCAGGGGATGGGAGTGTGCTTAGTACATATCACGAGCTCCATTTACAGTCATCCTCCATATCTGTGGGCTCTTTAGCCTAACTGTGGATTGAAAGTATTTGGGAAAAAACTGCATCTGTATGGAACATGTACAGACTTTTTTTTGTCATTATTCCCTAAACAATAAAGTAAACAGCTATTTACATAGCATTTACATTGTGTTAGGTATTATAAGTAATCTAGAGATGATTTGAAGTATACGGGAAAATGTGCATAGGTTATAGGGAAATACTACGCCATTGTGTGTCAGGGACTTGAGCATTGAGGATTTTGGCATCCTTGAGAGGTTCTGGAACCAATCCCCCACAGATATCGAGGGATGATGGTATTTCAGATGGGCTGGTGTGGAGAAGGGGTGCAGGAAGGGTAGGATAGGAGGAGTCAGGAGGGCAGGGAAAGTACAGCAAATGTTAAGGCAGAAAAGATAGGGACGTTTGCATACAAGGAGTTTGGATTTCAAATGGGTGGTCATGGGGGTTTTAAGCACAGGAACAATCTGTATGGAATTATTTTTAAGAGAGTTCACTCTGGGAGCCTTAGGGTTAGAATGATGGATTAAAACTGGGATTAGAGTTTGTGGCTCCAGGTAAGCACCAGAATTGGGATTGGTCCCTGTGTTTTCTGAATCCACTTGTTGGACTTTCCCCAGAATGTTGTCTTATGCAAAATGACAAAATGTATTAGCTTCTACGTATTGGGAACCTGCTCTGGGTCAGGCACTGTGCTGGGTACTTTGCATACATTAGGGATAATTCTCAGATCAGCCCTAAAAGGTAAGTTTTACTATATTCATTTGTAGGGATGGTTAGTTCCCAGTCACACAGCTTGGAGGTGGCCTGGCTGTCTGACCTCAAAGCACAGGTTCTTCCCGTTAGTATGGTTGACCTCCTCTGGGCCAGCTTCAGACTTTCCAGTGGACATTCTAGCAGTGGGCACAATTATCAAACCAGCTTTTTTTTTTTTTTTTTTTCCCTGAAAGTACAGAGATTCCTTCTGCTTTTATAGAGCTTTGTGGAAAAATGTCATTTTCTCTCTTCTGGCTCAAATCTGAACTTCTTAAACGTGCCAGTGTTGTAAAAAAATAGTTTTTCCTAGTAGATATTTTCAGCTCAACTTTATAGATTTATATTTAACTGACTAAGGTAAGAAGCTAGACCTTGCAATGTCTACATCATGAAACTGCTCCCTATTCTGGAGGTAGGTTACTCTGTTTGGGTTAAATTTGTGCTCATAATTTTTAAGCTTAGATCTGCAAGAATCTAAGCCTTTAGCTCTGAGTATGTAATTTAAATTTTTTCCTGTGGGGGAATAGCCAATATCTCTATTAGAAAGTCACTTAGGAACATTTTCACATTTTAGATTGATGAGCGAAGAATTTAGAAGATTATTTCTTTAGAAAGTTTCCTCCAAGCCACTCCAGAATGAAGGTATATGTGGCAGAGGTGTTTTCTCCAGTGGAATGCTTGTTTTACCTCTGCTAGATTTAAACAGCCTTTCCTTGGAAGTTTGGGAAAAATTTCTAATAAATAGAATGGTTAATAGCTACATATGTGACAAGAATTCCATCTAATACATTGCATTTTTAAAATTATTTTTGTAGATTTTTGGGGTACATGTGCAGATTTGTTACCTGGATATATTGCACAGAGGTGAAGTCTGGACTTTCTGTGCAACCCTCACCCAGTTAGTGTACATAGTACCCATTAGGTAATTTCTCATTCCACATCCGCCTCCCACCCTCCCACATTCCCACCTTCTGAGTCTCCAGTGTTTATTATTCCACTCTCTGTGTCCGTGTATGCTCATTTAGCTCCCACTTACAAGTGAGAACATGCGGTATTTGACTTCCTGTTTCTGAGTTACTTAGGATAATGGCTTCCAGTTCCATCCAAGTTGCTGCAAAAGACATGATTTCATTTTTTTATGGCTGAGTAGTACTTCATGGTATATGTATTGTACATTTTCTTTACTAATCATCAGTTGATGGACGGTTAATCCCGTATCTTTGCTATTGTGAATAGTACTGAAATAAGCATATAAGCGCAGGTATCTTTTTGATTTAATGATTTCTGTTCTTTTCCATCTCTAGATTACTCAGTAGTGGCATTGCTGGATTGAATAGTAGGTCTATTTTTAGTTCTTTCAGAAATTTCCATACTGTTTTCTATAGAGGTACTAATTTACATTGTATAAGCATTCTCTTTTCTCCGCATCCTTGCCAATATCTATTGTTTTTCGGTAGATTTTTTAATAATGGCCGTTCTGACTAGCATAAGATGGTATCTTGTGGTTTTAATTTGCATTTCAATCAACTGATCTTAGACAAAGCAGACAAAAACATACATTGGGGAAAAGACACAGTATTCAATAAATGGTGCTGGGAAAATTGGATAGCCATATGCAGAAGAATGAAACTGGATGAAACTCTCTCCTTATATACAAAAATTAACTCAAGATGAATTAAATGTAAGACCTAAAACAAAAAAATTTCTAGAAGAAAATGTAGGAAAAACTCTGGACATTGGCCTAGGCAAGGAATTTATGACTAAGACCCCAAAAGCAAATACAACAAAAACAAAAATAAACAAATGGGACTTAAACTAAAAAGCTTCTGCACAGCAAAAGAAATAATCAACAGAGTAAACAGACAATCTATAGAATGGGAGAAAATATTTGCAAACATTGCATATTATTTCTAGTACTTAAGCCTAGCTGGAGTAGGTTTTGCAGGTGCTGAAGGTAGGTTCCATATAAAGTGGCTTCCCTGCCCACATAGCATAAAATGAGGGGTAGGGAAGGTCTGCCTGTTCTTTCCCTTTGCCACAAAATATGTCCCAGGCACTGTGCTAGGAGGTTTCTGTATATCACTTTACTTTGTGGATAAATGGGCCTGTTGATGGCAGAAGTCAGCCAATGACTTCTGAACAGAGTTCTCTCACCTACCTCAAGGTGATTATGCCATGAAATATGGCACCCATCGCTCTGAATGGCCCTGAGGAAGCCACTTTCAGTGAAATAAGTGAAATGTACATGTGCCACTCTTGTGACCTTGCTTTAACTTTCTGGAACCCTTTGCTAAGCTTGGCAATTTACCCAGCCTCCTTGGCCTTCATTGACTGGATGTGGATTTGCAAATTATAGCCCATTCAAGGAACCTGTGTTGAAGCCTGGTGTTAGAAATGAACACAGCTGATTTAGGGTTTTGATTAACCAAAGCTCCAAGATGTTAATAACGTTTCTACAGAATAGAAGGGATACTGTATTTTTCAAATGCCTGCCATGTGCCAAGCAACATCCATAATCTTTTTAAATCTTCATTTCAGTCCTGAGTGGTAGATACTTGTCTCCCTTCAGAGTCACTTAGGCTCAGAGAAGTAAGTAATTTGTTAGTGTCATGTAGCTGGACAGGGTAGGAGAGATTTAAACTCGGGTTTCTTATTCATATACCTGTGCTCCTTCCCCTATACTAGGGGGTATGAACCCAATGACACCTGCCTTTTTGTGAGCAGCATAGTATTATTGGAGGGAATGTGGGACTGGGAAAGAATTTGGGCTTTAAAGATTGACCTGACTTCACATTTAGGGGTTTACCGCCACCAATATCATCCATTGGCAAGTTACGGAGCTTCTGTGAGCTTCAGTTTCTTTATTTGTAAAATAGAGATAATATGGACCTCCGAAAGTTCATGTGAGACTAGAGAAAATGCACATGAAAACATCTGGCACATTGTAGGCCCTCAGTAAAAGTTAGTTTCCTCTCCTAGTGATCAAAGCCTAAACTAATGCACTTGTGCCTTGGTGGGGGCAGACACTGAGAATTTTAGAGGATATTATGATCCCAACTGCCCTTTGTACAATCCTCTGCTGTCAGCTAATCTGGCCTCTTCAAGAGACAGCTGGTCCTTCTGATTTGTGAACAGGGATTGATGGCAGACATGACTTTGGTACTGGATAGTGAACTTGAGAATCCCATTTTTAGAGAATCCCTCAACCATGTAGCATCAGAGATGGCACTCTGGCTGCAGCAAAAACATACTTCACATCTCCAGAGGTTTGCCTGACCCTCTATTAATTTCTAATATATGTGACTTTCTTCCTTTGGTAAATTCTGGGCAAGAAAACTGGGTGAGTTCTCGAATTTACTGAGAAATTTTTTTTTTTAAATCACTTCTCAAATAGCAACTTTCTAGAGTGAGGAAGGATAGAAAGCAATGTAAAAGAGGCCAGCCGTTTCTTCTCTTGTTCAGCTTTTTGCCTCTTTCTCTCTGTGACATTCCTTTGTTAACATGATGGGCCCTTTTTCTCAAGTAAGACAGATCTAGTTCCTCCAGGCTCTGCATTTGTGTAGATCTGGGCAATTGGACCCAGGCTCCCTGAGCCAGTTAATACCTGCTCAAAATTCCACTGATCATCATCCCTAATACTCAGCTGCTCTCTATAGAATTTTAGTGACACATTCACGTCTGGTTTCTGACCAGAGCTCCTGGTATAGGACAATGATCAACAGGTGCTTGTTAGCTTTGATTTCTCTGTCTTCTCAGTTCTGTTTATCAATCTTAATGGAAGTATTTGTGTTTCCAAACTTACGATAGAGTGTGGTGATGCCCAAGACAGACAAAAGAGAGATGGAGACCATGCATCTGCCCCCCCCCAGAGCCTGGCTGTTATTCCAGGACTGGCGTACGTGCAGTGTCACTGAGGAGGAGGAGGAGTTTGTGTGGCTGAGGTATGGAGAGAAGGGGAGGATTTGGGAACCAGATGGCGTGCTCTGGGAGCTGCAAGTGCAAAGCAAAAGATTGTGGAGTTTGTTGTTTTACTTGTGTTTATTATTTTTTATCATAAAAGTAATGAATGATCCTTGTAAGAAAAATCTGGAAAGTTCAGAAAAATGTAAAGGAGAAGAGCAAAATATTCCCTGTAATCTCGCTACCCAGAAATGAGTGCTATTGTCATTTTGGTATATTTTCTTCCAGTTTTTATCTATGTATCTTTTTACATAGGTGATGAGCTGTTCTACATAGGTGTCCATCTATCTTATGGACAGTTTAATCTTCTGCCCATTCCACTAAAATTATAACCATTTTCTCATCACATGGTCCTGGCTCTGCTTCTGTGTATCCTCCGGCAGGTGGACCTAGTCTCTCTGAACCAGTTAGTACCTGCTTGGAATCCCTCTCATCATCATCCCTAACATTTTCATACCCAGTTTTGTTGCCCTGACTTTATCAAAGGAAGAAGGTCAAGCATATTCTTAAGTTACTGCCCAACAGAACTATAACATGGCTTATAAAATTAGTCACCTCTGGTTTGATGCTTGGGTTGCTAGTGTTTCACAATGGTAACACTTTGATGAAAGAAGCTAGTCTTACCAAACAGTGAACTGGCAGAACTTTTTAAGCAGGGAGTTATGTATCAGATCTGACTTTTAGGGCAGTCACTCTTGTGGCTGTGTGGAGACTAGACTGGCAGGAGGAGATACTAGAGGTAGCAGGAAAACTGTTCACCTGTTCTAGCATTTTTTTCAGCAAATGGCATGTGATAGGCCATTTAGGAGGCTGTTGAAAGAGCCCAGAAATAGATGATTAAAGTTTACAGAAGGCAGTTTTAGTGAGGGTAGAGTGTAGGGGATCGATGTTAGAAGTATTTGGGTGAAAAACAATATTTGGATATGGGGTAGACTCTGGAAGTGTTTGTAGTGTTATTTGGGCATGTAGCAGATGGCACAACCACACCCCAGGTTAGAGACGTTGGCCATCCAGGCCATGTGTGCTGCTGGAGAAGTAAGGTTCAGCTGGCATTCTGGAGGCACGTGCAGCCTAGGGGTGCCAATTTAAGGTCTTTGACCTGGGGATGGTGGTTGAATTGTGTGTGATTCCTTGGAATGAATCTAAAGAGAAGAGGAGCAAGGTGGCTCCCCATTTAAGAGGCAGTCAGGAAAGTGAAGAGACTTGCAGGATGAAGAGGGAAAGGGCATTTCAGGCCTGGGTGTCAGGAAGAGTAGGGTGGAGGCTGGTGAAGGGGAAGCCTCTGTTCAAAAGCAGGCATGGATCAGGGTGGTTGGGGGAGCTGCACCAGCAAGGCCAGAGTGGGAGTTTGGAATTTTTGCAGGGAGCAGGCATCCAGTAGAGGTAAAGGTATAAACTGTGCATATAAACAACTGTGCCATAGAATAGAGAACACTAACTTTCTAAGAGTAGTGCTGAGAAGCAATGTGTTTTGGAGTTCAGAGAAGGGAGATGTTATTTAAATCTGAGAGTCTAGAGGACAACAGTTGAAGGATCGGGAAAGATGCATTTATTCATGGATTTCTACTCATGTTTTTATATATTTACTCAATTTTCTATTTGTGCATTGATTTTATTATGTTTTGTGTACTTGTATATATCAGGGATTGTTTAAAGTTTAGATTCCCTGAAGGTAGTGACACTACCATTCATTCATGCTGGGGACATTCTTCCCCTCAACCACCTACTAAACTGCAGAAGAATATTCTAGTCTGGGGTCACACATTCAGGTTGTCCTTCCATTGTCTCTGAGGAGGGCTTTATTTTCTTGGCTATTCCTGAATCTTTTGGGGGAGAAAACTGGGATAACAAGAAGAGCTAAACAAGCCCAGAGGGCTCACAGGTGTGGGAAGAGCCCAGCTGTCAACCATCTACAAGAACTGATGCATGAGAGAGCTAGAGTTGGGGCCTTTCTGTCGGCTCTAGAGTCTTTGTGCTGGTGAAAGAAAATTGGAATGTATGAAAGGGGTTTAGGGGTATGCAGTGGCTCCTCTTCAATGTTCTTCAAGGGACTGGAGTGAAGAATTGGGATCTTTTAATGACACATGGCCATTGACCCATCCTTCAGGAAGGGTAGCCCTAAGCTGAGTCTGAGCCATATGGGACCCTTGGACCTACTGCAGCTATAGCTTCTTAATGCGGGCTGAGCATCCCAAATCTGAAATGCTCCAAAATCCGAAATGCTCCAAAATCTGGAACTTTTTTTAGCAACAACACGACACTCAAAGGAAATGCTTAGCATTTCAGATTTTCGGAGTTGGGATGCATAATTGGTTAGTATAATACAAACACAATCTGTGCGGGAGATTGGTTCTAGGACCTCCACATATACCAAAATTTGCATGTACTTAACCCTCCCAGTTAGCCCTGAAGAACTGGTGTATACAAAATGTTGGCCCTCCATATATGTGGGTTTCACATCCCATGAATACTGTATTTTCCATCTACATTTGATTGAAAAGAAATTACGTATAAGTGGATCCATGCAGTTCAAACCCAGGTTGTTCAAAGGTCAACTTGATTCCAAAATCTGAAAAAATACAAAATCTGAAACACTTCTGGTCCCAAGCATTTCAGATAAGGGATACCCAGTCTGTAGAATATCGTGCAAAGAGAAGTAACAAATGAATATTGTTGATAAATATGATACTTCCATGAGAGTTATAATGATATTTGGTGTGTTTTTTGTTGGCTTTCAACCATAGTTTTATTGATTTTTTTGATTCAAAAGAACAAGGGAAGGTTTTGAAATGTTGGGTTTAATTTTCAGTGTCAAAAATAATTATTAAGAAGACATGATGATTCTGCACCTCAAAGCAAATGTTTCACCATCATAAGTTCTCACTCATATTGTCAAGATCTGATCATTTTAGGATTCCTTTTTTTCTACCTGCTTCAGATAATTAAGAAAAATGAAGGGACATAGAAAACTCAAGAAGAAAAGGATAATTGCTTATGTTATAAATAGTAATGTTAAATGTAAATAGCCATTTAATAACTTAAAATTTTTGTTGAGGTAAAATATATATATAATTTACTGTTTTTAACTATTTTAAGTGTAAAGTTTAAATATATTTATATATTTTTTCCCTGTCATCATCCCCACCCTTACCCCTTCCTAGCCTCTGGTAACCACCTGTCTACTCACTGTCTTCATGAGATCCCTGTTTCAGCTCCCACTTGCGAGTGAGAATATGTGATATTTGTCTTCTTGTGCCTGGCTTATTGCACTTAACATAATGACCTCCAGTTCTATCCATGTTGCTGCAAATGACAAGATTTCATTCTTTTGTACGGCTGAATAGTATTCCATGGTGTAAATACACCACATTTTCTTTATCCATTCATCCGTTGATGGGCACTTGGGTTGATTCTGTATCTTGGCTATTGTGCGTAGTGCTGCAATAAACATGGCCGTGCAGATATTGCTTTGATATATTGATTTCCTTTCTTTTTGATGTATATCCAGGAGTAAAATTGCTGGATAATATGGAAGTTCTATTTTTAGCTTTTTGAGGAGCATCCCTACTGTTCTCCATAGTGGCTGTACTAATTTACATTCCCACCAACAGTGTACAGGGTTCTTCTTTCTCCACATCCTTGTCAGCATCCATTATCACTTGTCTTTTTTTTTTAATTTGAAATGTTTTATTTCAGCATATTATAAGGGTACAAATATTTAGGTTACATATATTGCCTTGCCCCACCCTAGTCGCCATTTTAACTGTGGTGAGTTGATACTGCATTGCGGTTTTGATTTGCATTTCTCTGATTAGTGATGTTGAGCATGTTTTCATATAACTGTAGCCTATTTGTATGTTTTCTCTTGAGAATATGTGTTCAGATCTTATACCCACTTTTTGTTTGTATTGTTATTATTTTGCTATTGAGTTATTTGAACTCCTTATATATTCTGCTTATTAATCTCTTGTCAGATGGATAGTTTGCAAGTATTTTCTCCCATTCTGTGGGTTGTCTGTGTACTTTGTTGTTTGTTTCCTTTGCTGTACAGAAGCCTTTTATAGCCTGATGTAATAATTCCAATTGTCTATTTTTGCTTTTGAGGTCTTACACAAGAAATCTTTGCCCAGACCAATGTCCTGGAGCGTTTCCCCAAAGTTTTCCTCTAGAGGTTTCATAGTTTGGGGTCTTAGATTCAAGTCTTTAATACATGTTGATTTGATTTTTGTGTATTGTCTATGGCCACACCACCCTGAATGTGCCTGATCTTGTCTGATTTTTGTGTATGGTAAGAGATAGGGGTCTACTTTCATTCTTCTGCATATAGTTATCCAGTTTTCCCAGCACCATTTATTGAAAAGACTATCCTTTACCCCATTGTAAGTTCTTGCTCTCTCTGTTGAAGGTGAGTTGGTTATAAATGAATGGATTTATATCTGGGTTCTCTATTCCATTAGTTTATGTGTCTGTTTTTATGCCAGTAACATGCTATTTTGGTTACTATAGCTTTGTAATTTTGGAGTCAGGTAATGTGATTCCTCCAGTTTTGTTCTTTTTGCTCAGGATTGCTTTGGCTATTTGGGGTCTTTTGAGGTTCCATATAAATTTTAAGATTTTTCTTTTTCATTTCTGTGAAAAGTATAATTGGTATTTTGATAGGGATTTATTGAAGCTGTAAATTGCTTTGGGGACTGTTGTCATTTTAACAATATTAAGTATTCCAATCCATTAACATGGAATATCTTTCCCTTTTTTGTATTTCCTCTTTGCTTTCTTTCATCATAGTTTTGTAGTTTTCTTTGTATAGATCTTTTACTTCTTTGGTTAGATTAATTCAATTCCTAGATATTTTATAGTTTTTGTAGCTATTGTAAATGGGATTGCTTTCTTGATTTCTTTTTCACATTGTTTGCTGTTGGCATATGTAAATGCTACTGATTTTTGTATGTTGATTTTCTATCCTGCAGCTTTACTGAATTTGTTTATTAATGCTAGTAGTTTTTGGTGGAGTCTAGGTTTTTTTAGCTATAAGATCATGTCATCTGTGAACAAGGCTAATTTGGCTTTTTCCTTTCCAATCTGGATGCCCTTTACTTCTTTTTCTTGCCTGACTGTTCTGGTCAGGACTTCCAGTATTATGCTGAGTAGTAGTGGTGAAAATGAGCATCCTTGTCTTGTTCTAGCCTTTAGAGGAAAGGCCTTCAGTTTTTTCCCTGTTCACTACCATGTTTGCCATGGGTTTGTCATAGATGGCCTTTGTTCTTATGAGGTATGTTCCTTCTGTACCCATTTTGATTAGGGATTTTATGTTAAAGGGATGTTAAATTTTATTAAGTGCTCTTTCAGCATCTATTAAAATAACCATATGGTCTTTGTTCTGGATTCTGTTAATATGGTGAATCATATTTATTGATTTGCACATGTTGAACCACACTTGCATCTCTGGGATGAATCCCACTTGATCATGGTGAATGATCTTTTTTAATGAGTTGTTGTATTTGGATTGCTAGTATTTTGTTGAGGATTTTTGCATCTATGTTCATCAGTGATACTGGCCTGTAGCTTTCTTGTTTTATTGTGTCCTTGTCTGGTGTTGGTATCAGGGTAATGCTGGCCTTGTATTAATAACTTTTTAAAGAAAACAGAATTAGTTCTATTAAGCAAGAAACAATAATAAAAAATTATAAAAATTATAAAGTGGCTATTATCTTGTGGTTATAGAAATTCTCCAATAGAGTTCTTTAAATTTATCTTATAAATTGGTCAAATTAAGTTTGTGTAGTGATTTATACTTTTTTTTTTGAAATTCAACATTTATTGGAAAATAATTTTCTGCAGCACTATAATAATTCATTAACCCCAGAATAAACCCCAAATTAATGATTATTATCATTATTCTGCAACATCTCACATTTTTTGAGGCAAACACAACCATTATTTCTTTTTTTTCTTTTTTTTTTTTAATTCTTTTTTCAGCATATTGTGGGGGTACAAAAGTTTAGGTTACGTATATTGCCCATGCCCCCTCCCCCCCAGTCAGAGCTTCAAACATGTCCATCCCCCAGACAGTGCGCATCGCACTCATTATGTATATATATACCCATCCCCTCCCCCCCACATC